>CM029015.1:139693709-140293709 GCA_016801055.1 Panax notoginseng
GCCATACATCAACTACTAAAGAGTACAATTACACCATACGTAGATATAACTCTCTATTCTTAACTTCTTTATCATTCTCTTTTTATAGACACTGTCTATTTATTATTATTATTGGAGTTGGGTAACCTCACATTCCTATTCCTTATAGCGCTGTGAGATTCATCTTTGAATCCTTTCACGCATGTTTTAATCCCTTCTCTATACATTTCTTAAATTACTTCTTATTGTTCAAACTCTATTTGAGCTTATTCGTTCATTATCTTCACCTTCCTTCTTTAAGGTTATAGCCTACGGTACTCCTACCTAAGGTTTATAACCTACAACTTCGATACCAACTGTAACACCCCCAAATTCGGGTCCCAAATCACCACGAATCCAGTGTACTATTTCTATGTTTGTTACGAAAAATATAAACATAAACTGTTTATACATTAAACATTACACAATATTCCCAAGGTCGAGAACCTTCATATAATACCTAAATCAATATCCTATCTGACATACAAAGTTATTATCATACATTACTGTTACAAATTTATCTGCACATATAATCAAAAGCTGACTTGTCTTTTGACTTTTCCTTTATCTGACGTATACATCCTAATCTGCAATATTTATCACGATAGAGCAAGGGTGAGCAACAATTTTTCCCAGCAAGTTTAAGTTCAATTAAGGATATATCATGATTAAAAGAATTGAACAATAAGCTGGCTAACTTTCTGCAATATATACATTGTGAAAGAGCATGAATAAATTTTCATAGCTGAATGAATAATGAACATGAATAAATCAACTGAACCAAATGGTAATGAAGGTGATCAGCCTTTCATACCTGATAAATACATGCAACGTGCACAGAGTGCGAATCAATAATTCATAGACATGGTATAATAAGTAATGATTAACCCCAAGCATATTTCAAAAATATCAACTCAAGATCGAGTTAGAGAATTTGCATGACAATAAATCATTAAACAAGAGATTAGAAATAGAGAATTTGCACAAGTATAACATAATAGTGAAAAGTAACCTTGCTGAATAATAAAGTAGCAAATGTTAGGGAACTTGCCTTGAGCACAAGCTAAACCTTACAACTTGAATCTCAATACCATATATATATGTCATCATGACATAATTAGACTTTACCAACACTTTATATATATATAAATAAGTATATACATCATGTAGGTTTGATTTTCAATTCACATAATCGAATTACAAACAAGTTAATTGCTAATAACATGCTAATTCATGGTATAGAAATATTGAAATCATAACTTAACAGTCCTACTATTAGCACATAACAATTCCTTCAAATTTTGAGTACAAAAAACTACACTGTCAGACCATTCTGTTAACTCGCGCTGCGGCGCCACAATTTATGCTGTGGGTCGCGCTGCGGCGCGGTGACGGCGCTGCGGCGCGGTGACGGCGCTGCGGCGTGGAAATTAAGCTACAAGGCCGCGTTGCGGCGTGGTGTCAGTGCTGCGGCACAAAAGTTATACTGTTAAGCTGCGCTGCGGCGCCGAATTGTAGTCTTCGGCAGACAGCCTCGACAACCAGCATGAATAAAAGCCAATTTGGCCTACAAGCTACTTTCTAACAGCCTAATTAACACGTAAATCATATAGAGACTTCATATAAACTTATTTCAAAGACTCTTAACATGTTTCTACCCATAAAACAACATAGACAACGAATTTAAAACATCCAATTTCACTGTTTTTGATAAAAACTCACTTTTTCAAAGTTTTTAATGGAAATCAACACTATGACTTTGTTTTTCAACGAAAACAGTTAATTTAAAGTATCATTATCAATAATTATACATACTCTATCAAATTGAATAGCCAATTTACTAATAAAATAACTAATTAACCCATAATTTCTACTTTAAGCTAAACAATAGATATTCACAAAAACTCTCTGTAAAAACGTTTTCTTCACAAATTACAAACATATCATCAATTCATTAATTATAACTTATGAAAATAGTTTTAACATCACTAGTATGTCATATAAAGCCACATAACAACAACAATTCATCCTTACACAAGGATTCTTCAGAGAATTTGGGAAGAGAAAAAAACTAAACTTTTAAAACTAAAAAGAATATAATAATACCTTGAAGAAGTTAATGATACTATCTCTTTGATTGCCAAGCTTTTCACCTCTTCACTCCCAATTCTCTAGGATTCTCTCACTTTTCATCTTCTTCTTCCTCTGAGTTTTTCTCTTTTTCTCTCTTACCTCTCTCCTCTATTCTTACGTCTTAGAATATAACGCATATATGATATAATATATATTGATTATATAATATAAATATAAAACATATAGCTGATATCAGTTATCTAAGTTTTGAAAACCAAAAACCATAAGGCTTGTTTGGCTAACCACTAAAAATATAATCAATTAATCCTTGTGTCTTGTTTGTTAAAACACAATTAGATTAAAGACTTAATAGACATTAGGCCTTGTTTGGCAAAACTGAATTAAACTCCCATAATTTATTTTAGTAATTCCCTTATAGTAAGGTTATTTGTCACACTTTAATTTAATTAAATTAATTCTAAAAATAATTTATTAAATCACTTTAACACATAAATCAATACCACAAAATTATAATTTTCTTTATAATCATAACTTTTTTTAATCCACTAACACGTCCTTTTTATTTACAAATCCAAATTAAAATATAATAATTTATTTAATCAAAATTCTCTAACTTAATAATTAAATTAGCAAAAATAATTAATTTCCTTAATTATTTACTTAACAAATAATTAGTCACATCGAATCAAAATTTGAACAATTATTTATTCAAAAATAAACACATCCATTAAATACTTATATAATTCAATAAATATTTAATATAACAATTTATAAAATTCTGGAATGTTACATCATTCCCTCCTTACAAGGATTCTGTCCTCAGAATCACAATTCAAACAATTCATTCGTCACATTCTCCCCTACTTACAAAGATTATGTCCCCAGAATCGAAGACACAGATTAAACAAATAACTCAGACTATTAACACAAATCAAACACCAAATAACACTTAAATTATCGTCACACAAATTCACATATTTCACAATATACAACACATATACACATACTCGTACTTAAACATCTTAAAATAAAAATTTTAGTTATTAAATTCTCATTTATTAATTCTTAAAAATCCGGGATGTCACATCCTTCCCTCCTTATAAGGATTTCGTCCTCGAAATCAACCAAACCTCCTTTACTCAGTTTTCGCAAAATCTATTTCACAATTATCGTTGAATAATTTCAACACGTTAACTTAGCAAAAGGTTTTACACACACACACACACACACACACACACACACACACACACACACACACACACACACATATATATATATATATATATATATATATATATATATATATATATATATATATATATATTTCATTCATTTCTTCAACAACTTTTAGGTTTTATTACATAACCTTCAATTAAACACATTCATCTATCAAACAATATATATTCTTTAACCCAATTCATTTCCTTTTCTAAGGATCGTTATCGTAAACACTCGGGATATTACATTCACCCATTCTTCTAAGAATTTCGTCCTCGAAATTTTATTTATTAATCCTTATTCATTCAATCTATTAAAATAGATTTTATGTTAATACTTTATTCATTCATTGGGTTCTATAACCACTTTTTTTTTCACAAAGATCTTTCTACAATCATCATATTCATCACCTATTCCTCTTCTAAGAGTTTCACATTCCTCTAGTTTATGGAATTCCATTATTATGTTTTGCTTAATTTTCTCATCCTTTCCACTTTCACCTTTCAAAATAACAATAATCTTTCATAATTGCTCAATAATTGGGAAGCGATATGAATAACAGGAATTTAAATGATTCCAAATCATACTGAGGGGTCACAAGACCGTGAACTCTATTCTCGGTTTACTAGTGCTTCAACTCAATCCTTCACACTGCAAACCAGAGTGTTTATCAATCACAAAGACTAAAAGCACCCTCACGTACACTAGGTGGCCAGGCTATTGTACCACTACGTTGGGCCGCAACGTAGTGTTTTGTAATGGCTATATGCGTTACACTCGGAACCATTGTCCCCGAAAACATGTCCCCTTATAGCGTTGTTCACCTCAACTTTTCAACATCTGAATCCGCACCAAAATAATTTGGTTTCGCATAACTTTTCAATAAACGCTTGAATTTCATGAACATCTTTCAATAATCGTCTAGCTGAATCAAATAGCATAGACTTCTATAACAATTCGAACATCAATCAAAATATACACATACAAATATATATTCTCATATCTTAAATAAATCTCAAAAATCTTTTTATAACGTCATGATACCGCACTGTATTTACAGTCCTTTGAGGATTCCGTCATTTGATGATTTATCATACTACATCATACCATAGTGGGTTGACGATATCACATCCAACATTAGGTAATACTGCATTGATGACTCCATCATTTTTATCATCTTTGCATCAGGTTACATGATGCATTAACGATATAAAATACATTTTATATATTGGAAATTATTTTTGTCTAGCCGAAGCAATTAATATAGACATATGAATAACAGTATTATTGTTAAAACTCATTGGTTCCATCATTTGATCCAATGTTTTTCAAGAAAATAAAAATGTAAACATCAGCACGAAGTCAATAAATTTCGAAAGTCTAGCATAGCTAGTAGATTTAGAATACCTATGCTTCCACCATCAACTCCACTTTCTATAATGATCCATTGCTTAATAAGTCTATCTATTCTTATTATCCTCAATACTCCATTCACACTTATCTATATCAAGTTCGTCAAACTTACCACACATTATGAGTTCAGGAACTTGCCACAATCATATGAGTTTAAGAACTTATCCTAGTCAGACCATAGGCGTCCATTCGCTGAGGGGTTCAAAAACATACTATATAATTATGAGTCACGAACCTACCATAAGTATGAGTTTTAAGAACTCGCACTTAACCTTATGATATTCTCTAACTATACTCTACCTATCTGTTATACACATGAGAAAAGAATCACCTTCTCAACAAGCATATAGCAAATAGCGCGGCACAAACATTCTAATAATTATCAATGGGATAAACTGAGTGCAAGCACAAAACCCTCGCCCATACAAAGGTTTATACAACTAAGCCATCACATGAGTCCTCAATTGAAATCCCACTTAACTCTATCTTACTCATAACTTGCTCTTTGCTCGATACGAATTCCTCGTATCACATTATCTATAACTCCTCACGAGTACATCTTATACTATTCATAGTACAATATATTTATAGCATCAAGCTATAATCATTCAAACATTACAAACCATCTTCCTTTTATAACTTAAACAGATCACGTCGTGATCTTATTCTATAATCATCTCCCTTAAAATTCTTTTCTTAACTCGTGATCGTTTTGTTTTACGATCCTCTTTTTTTTTTTCATCATTTACGACATTATTCGTTATCTTGGCTATTGGAGTTAGGAAACTCCCATTTCTTATCTTTATATCTCTTTAAGATTCTTCTTTGAATCTTCTCGTTTATATAACAATTCTTCCTTTAAGAATTCTAACTTCATTTACATCGCTCAACATTTCATTCGAGTTACACACTTGGTACACATCGAGTCTCTAACAGTTTCAATATGGTACGCTGAGTGGTTTCCCACAATCAACCAACAAACTAGGTTCCGAGTTGCTAGTTCGTATATACCTTCGCTCTATGAAGGAATCGTTTAGCCTAGATACCATACATCAACTACTAAAGAGTACAATTACACCATACGTAGATATAACTCTCTATTCTAAACTTCTTTATCACTCTCTTTTTATAGACACTGTGTATTTATTATTATTATTGGAGTTGGGTAACTCCACATTCCTATTCCTTATAGCTCTGCGAGATTCTTCTTTGAATCCTTTCACGCATGTTTTAATCCCTTCTCTATACATTTCTTAAATTACTTCTTATTGTTCAAACTCTATTTGAGCTTATTCGTTCATTATCTTTACCTTCATTCTTTAAGGTTATAGCCTATGGTAGTCCTACCTAAGGTTTATAACCTACAGCTTTGATACCAACTGTAACACCCCCGAATTCAGGTCCCAAATCACCACGAATCCAGTGTACTATTTCTATGTCTGTTACGAAAGATATTAACATAAACTGTTTATACATTGAACATTACACAATATTCCCAAGGTCGAGAACCTTCATATAATACCTAAATCAATATCCTATCTGACATAAAAAAGTTATTATCATACATTACTGTTACAAATTTATCTTCACATATAATCCAAAGCTGACTTGTCTTTTGACTTTTCCTGTATCCGACGTATTCATCCTAATCTGCAATGTTTATCATGATATAGTAAGGGTGCGCAACAATTTTGCCCAGCAAGTATAAGTTCAATTAAGGATATATCATGATTAAAAGAATTGAACAATAAGCTGGCTAACTTTCTACAATATATACATTGTGAAAGAGCATAAATAAATTTTCATAGCTGAACGAATAATGAACATGAATAAATCAACTGAACCAAATGGTAATGAAGGTGATCAGCCTTTCATACCTGAAGAATACATGTAACGTGCACAGATTACGAATCAATAATTCATAGACATGGTATAATCAGTAATGATTAAACCCAAGCATATTTCGAAAATATCAACTCGAGATCGAGTTAGAGAACTTGCATGACAATAAATCGTTAAACAAGAGATTAGAAATAGAGAATTTGTACAAGTATAACATAACAGTGAAAAGTAACCTTGCTGAATAATAAATTAGCAAAGGTTAGGGAGCTTGCCTTGAGCACAAGCTAAACCTTACAACTTGAATCTCAATACCCTATATATATGTCATCATGACATAATTAGTCTTTACCAACACTTTATATATAAACAAGTATATACATCATGTAGGATTGATTTTCAATTCACATAATCGAATTACAAACAAGTTAATTGCTAATAACATGCTCATTCATGGTATAGAAATATTGAAATCATAACTTAACAGTCCTACTATTAGCACATAACAATTCCTTCAAATTTTAAGTACAAAAAAGTACACTGTCAGACCATTCGGCTAACTCGCGCTGCGGCGCCACAGTTTATATTGTGGGTCGCGCTGTGGCCCGGTGACGGCGCTGCGGCCCGGAAATTAAGCTGCAAGGTCGCGCTGTGGCGTGGTGTCGGCGCTGCAGCGCAAAAGTTATACTGTTAAGCCGCGCTGCTGCACCGAATTGCAGTCTTTGGCAGACAGCCTCGGCAACCAGCATGAACAAAAGCCAATTTGGCCTACAAGCTACTTTCTAACAGCCTAATTAACACGTAAATATATAGAGACTTCATACAAACATTTTTCAAAGACTCTTAACATGTTTCTACCCATAAAACAACATAGACAACGAATTTAAAACATCCAATTTCACTGTTTTTGAAAAAAACTCACTTTTTGATGTTTTTAATGAAAATCAACACTGTAACTTTGTTTTTCAACCAAAATAGTTAATTCAAAGTATCTTTATCAATAATTATACATACTCTATCAAATTGAATAGCCAATTTACCAATAAAATTACAAATTAACCCATAATTTCTACTTTAAGCTAAATAATATATATTCACAAAAACTCTCTGTAAAAATGTTTTCTTCACAAATTACATAGATATCATCAATTCATTGATTATAACTTATGAAAATAATTTTAATATCACTAGTATGTCATATAAAGCCACGTAACAACAACAATTCATCCTTACACAAGGATTCTACGGAGAATTTGGGAAGAGAAAAAAACTAAACTTTTAAAACTAAAAAGAATAGAATAATACCTTGAAGTAGATGATGATACTATCTCTTTGATTGCCAAGCTTTTCTCCTCTTCACTCCCAATTCTCTAGGATTCTCTCACTTTTCTTCTTCTCTTATTCTTCTTCCTCTGAGTTTTTCTCTTTTTCTCTCTTACCTCTCTCATCTATTCTTACGTCTTAGAATATAACGCATATATGATATAATATATATTGATTATATAATATAAATATAAAACATATAACTGATATTAGTTATCTAAGTTTTGAAAACCAAAAGCCATAAGGCTTGTTTGGCTAACCACTAAAAATATAATCAATTAATCCTTATGTCTTGTTTGGTAAAATACAATTAGATTAAAGACTTAATAGACATTAGGCCTTCTTTGGCAAAACTGAATTAAACTTCCATAATTTATTTTAGTAATTCCTTTTATAGTAAGGTTATTTGTCAAACTTTAATTTAATTAAATTAATTCTAAAAATAATTTATTAAATCACTTTAACACATAAATCAATACAACAAACTTATAATTTTCTTTATAATCATAACTTTCTTTAATCTACTAACACATCCTTTTAATTTACAAATTCAAATTAAAATATAATAATTTATTTAATCAAAATTCTCTAACTTAGTAATTAAATTAAATTAGCAAAAATAATTAATTTCCTTAATTATTTACTTAACAAATAATTAGTCACATCGAATCAAAATTTGAATAATTATTTATTCAACAATAAACACATCCATTGAATACTCATATAATTCAATAAATATTTAATATAACAATTTATAAAATTCTAGAATGTTACAGTATGCATCGCGCCAACTGAAGGATTATGAGAAGGGATATCCTACCCGTGATTTGGAATTGGCTACAGTTGTATTTGCTTTAAATATATGGAGGCACTATCTCCACAGGGAAAAATGTGAGATATATACAGACCATAAAAGTCTGAAATATATTTTCACACAAAAGGACTTGAACATGCGTCAGAGAAGATGGTTGGAATTAATAAAGGATTATGACTGCAAGATTTTATACCATCCGGGTAAAGCAAATGTTGTTGTCTACGCCTTAAGCAGGAAGGGTAGAAAGAAACTATTTATGTTAATCACCCCCAGGAGGAGCTAATTTTAGCAATAGCGAAACTAGAGCTAGAGGTGAAATATCCTAAGGAGTCGAACGAAAAACTGTTTCAAATGGAAATTGATTCAACTTTGGTGGATAAGGTTAAGGAAGCACAACTCAAAGATGAGGAATGTAAGAAAATTAGGAAAAGAATATCTAAAGGAAAGGAAGGGAAATTCAAAATCGACAATGAAGGGATAATGAGATTCGAGAAAAGAATTTAGGTTCCGCAAGTATCAGAGGTGAAGGAGGAAATTTTGAGCAAGGCTCATAATTCATGACATTCGCTTCACCCGAGGAGTATGATGATGTAACAGGATCTCTGACAGCATTTCTGGTGGCCGAATATGAAGAGAGACGTTGCCGATTGTGTGGCCAAGTGTTTGACATGTCAGAAAGTTAAAGCAGAACTTCAGAGACTAAATAGGTTGTTACAACTATTAGATATACCTTAATGGAAGTGGGAATATATCACGATGGATTTTGTGTTAGGGCTTCCAATAACTTAGAAAGGTTTCGATGCGGTTTGGGTTATTGTGGACCGCCTAATGAAGTCAGCTCATTTTTTACCCATCAAGTTCAGGTTTAACTTGGATCAGTTGGCGAAATTGTATGTAAAGAAAATTATTTTAAGGCACGATGTTCCAGTGTCTATAGTCTCAAATCGAGATCCACGTTTCACATCGAACTTCTGGAAGCGACTATAGGAATGCATGGGAACACAATTGAGAATGAGTAAGATATACCATCCTCAAACAGATGGCCAGAGTGAGAGGACAATACAAACATTGGAGGATATGCTAAGAGCTTGTATAATGGACTTCAAAGGAAATTGGGAAGATCATCTACTGCTGGTGGAATTTGCTTACAATAACAGTTACCACGCAAGTATTGGCATGCCGCCTTACGAAGCATTGTACGGCAGAAAATGCAGAACTTCATTATTTTGGGACGAAGTTAGTGAACGTCAACTACTAGGACCAGAATTGGTGCAACAGACTGCTGAGATTGTCAAGGTGATTAGGACAAGATTGATAGCTGCTCAAGACAGACAGAAAAAATATGATGATCAACACCGACAGAATCGAGAATTTAAATCTGGTAGCTACGTTTTCTTGAAAGTGTCTCCCTGGAAAGGAAAAAACCGATTTAGTAAGAAGGGAAAATTGAGCCTGAGGTTCATTGGACCCTTTGAAGTATTGAGGAGAATTGGAGAAGTCACATATGAGGTAGGCTTACCTTCAGCCTTAGAACATGTCCATAATGTTTTCCATGTTTCTGTCTTACGATCGTATAAGCCCATTTATAAGCACATCATAGAATATGAACCCCTATAATTTGAGAAAGATTTATCTTATGAAGAAGTTCATGTTTAGATAGTCGACAGGAAAGAATAAGTACTCAGAAAAAAAGTAATACCTTCTGTTAAGGTAATCTTGAGGAACCACAACGCTGAAGAAGCTACGTGAGAACTCGAAGAGCAAATGATGAAAAATTATCCTCATTTATTTGCTTAATATATGTATAACGATTCTGGAGACAAAATCTTTTGTAGGGAGGAAAATGTAATGGAACGAATTAAGTGAATCGTGATTCTGGGAATAGAATTCTTTTAAGAGGGGAAGATGTGATGAATTAAATAAATATTTTGTTTATTTATTTATTGAGTTAAATAATTATTTGATGGAATTGTGGTAGATTAATTTAATTAAGTGTGTCACATTGATGAAATTAATGTGGAATGATTTTATTGATCAAGCTGGGAATTTAATTGAGATAATTAAATTAAATGTGTTGTCAAATAATTTTAATGTTGTCCTAATTAATTAGATGTTTATTTATTTGATAAATAACAAAGGAGAATTTTAAATATGTGATGATGTGATTTAGTGGGTAATATTGCCTTTTATTTAATTGAGTTTAAATAACATTATTTGATTAATTAAAGTGTGACAAACAAACTATATACTAATAAATTAATTAAAATAAATTAGAAGGGGATTTAATGAACAACCAAACATGGCCTTGAGAATGTGGGAGCAGTTAAAGCCAAATTACGCTTAACTGCTGCCCACATCCATATAAGTTATATTATATACGTCTTTTATTCATTCATTATGTCAAGTTTGGTGAGAAAACTCAAAGAGAAAAGAGAAGGAATTTAGAGAAAAATTGACATTGAAGAATTTTGTAGATTCAAGGAGGAAGCTATTATCATCATTGAGTATTGAAGCAGAGAAATCAAGGGGTCTAAACTTTAATTTATGTTCTTAAAGTTTTTCATGAAAACAATTTTTTTAACTCTCTATAATTGAATTTTATGGCTAATTGTTGAATTTATGATGTTGTATATGTTTATTAACCTGTATAGTTCAATTATATACGATTTATATGTGTTTTAGAGTAATCAAATCCATGTAATTGTGTTTAATTGGAGTTTTATAGTTTATAGAGTAAGAACACATGAATATGGCTTAAAAGTATAAAAATTCATGTTTCAATTGCATGTTAATCAATGAATTGATAATTGATTATATTTATACATGTAAAAACAAAAAGAACGAAACTTAAACAGACTGATTTGGTGTTATAACAAATCGGTAATTTGTAATTTCATGAGATTTGACGAAACTTTGAAAAATAGTAACAACATGAAAATTATAAGTTTAAATCATGTTGTTAATGTGATTAAAGTTGTTAAAAGCATGCTAGAAATGTTATTAAATGTTTCTGTCAAGTTTAGAACATTTGGGTGAAATTGTATTAGTTGTTTGTGTGAAATTTTGGCCTAAATTGGCCCTATTCTATGTTCTTCACGAACTGTAGAAACAAAAACGGCTAAATAGCGCTGCAGTGCTGCTTAGCAGGCTCGTCTGTGCGCTGTAGCACTGCTTAGCAGGCTTTTCTATGCGCTGCAGCACCACCGAGGCTCAACGTCGACCTCTAGTGTAATTGGCGCGCTGCAGCGCCGAGGCTGAGCTGCAGCGCCGAGTGATAGGCTTAACAGTAGAGCTGCAGTGCCAAGGCTACGCTGCAGCACCGGTTCCTGAGTATTGGGGCGTGCTGCAGCGCCGGTTAGTAGAATTGACCAAAATTTTTAATTTAATTGCTCAAGTTCATAGAATTTAATTTAAACCCAATCTAATATGCACGAAAATGTATTAAACATACAATATGATGTTAAAACAGATTCCTAACATGTCAATGATGTTTTACGTGTTTAATTGATATGTCGAACACAAAGTTAACTCGTCGTTCGTGAATTCTAATAATATGTGAAAACTAATTTTGTGATGTGATTAATATAATCATAATTAGAGTGTAGTGAGACAAGAAGGTACTTATAATACCAATTATGTTATAATTAACTGGTATTATGAATGTAAATATAGGATTAATTGAGGAACATGATTAGTAAAAGTGTAATCTACGCACGAGGAAAGTTTTCTGAATCTTACTCTAATGCCGAGCAAGTTTTCTAATCCCTAAACTTTATTTGAGCAAGTTTCTAAACCCTAATTTTACATTGAGCAAATTGTTATTTTATATCATCATTGAGTAAGTTCCTTATCTCTAACTTGATTATAGTTGTACAAGCTTTTCAAATTCTAATTATTGAACAAGTTTAACCTTAGCTTATTATTATTCAAGCAAAGTTTGCTATACTATTCAATGCATATGTTTTGGTTAAGCCTACTATTCCATTATGGAAGCATGACTTGGATATATGATGCTTATCTACTTATGATTCAATAGTATTCTATCATTGCTATTGTATCCCTTTATATATTATGTTGTTAACCAACTCGTGAATGATTATTAAATCCTTATTGATTCAACTAATCCTTAGTTGATGACTATTGAACTCTAAATTACCATTGAGATCAATCCAACCCAAACTTCTTTTGGTGGTGCGCACTCTAATGTCAAACTGGGATGAACAACCCTGCTACAGGGAATTATGTTATGCGATAGCGTTAAGATGTTGTGCACATATATGGTACATAGGGCTGATCTCCCTAAGTATGAAAAGTTAGGTCCATATAGTCTTACGACTGTTAAAGGTTTAAAGTAGAAATACTTGATAACTCGGGACATAGTTCATGGTCTTGTGACCCTCAGATGTACTTTTGATTCCTGTTCTAATTTTGATTCAAAAGTCGAGACTTCTTTTGGCTCAGTATCCATTGGTTATTCGCATGTTATTATTATTATTCTATTGTTAAACTTGTGGGCAATTGTTGCCCACTCTTGCACAATAATATTGCAGCTAAGATTGAAAGAGTTGATGAGTCATCCACAAGTAAGGGCAAAGGCAAAGCAAGAAAGTGATGAAGACTTGTTATAATTATTTAAGAATCATTATGTTAAGACTTATAATATGATGTTTAAGATTAATTTGTTTATAATGTTTCCGCATTTGATGTATTAAGGTTAGATAACTTGAGATTTATTCATTTAAGATGTTGTAACCATATATTGGGAGGATTTCTATTTCAATTTTATTGTCATCATTATTATGGGTAGTTATATGTTAATTATTTTGTTGAGCGAACACCAAATTTGATGGAAGTTTGAGTACCTGGATTTGGGGGTGTCACATTACCAACTTGATTTCCAAGTAAGTCGAAAGCATGTAGTCAACTTCGTGCTTCATAAAGAGAGCACTGAACTTAACCTAGCCCGTCAAGGATGCATCGATACAATTGATACATAAATGAGAGAAATTGATTGTGTGAGATCTAGTCAAGTGATTCAATTTGGGATTTTACTTTTAGTTAATCAAAGCCCCAAGACTTCTACCACCTATATCCTATCATACTAGCTACCAGTAGAAGCACGGGGAACATATACGCCGGCACGACATTTAGGTGAGCAGCATATTAGAAATTGCATCTTCGACGGTTTAAATAATTATTGTAAAAATTCAAATTAGTTTATAAATATAGGACATCTTACTAATATTTTGCTTCTTACCCGTCAGCTCCTCCCTAAGCTCCTGGGCCTCGTGCTTAAGCTCCCGGACCTTATCCTTAGCTAGCACCTTCTCATCATGCTTAATCTCCCAAAATGTTTTAATAATCTCCTTTGCTACCTACATATCGCTAACATCTTCCCACAATTTGTGCAGTGTAACTGGGTATTCTGATGAAGAATAAACAATGCCATCATTTCTTCTGGAGGTGTCGGCTCCTTGGGAGGTACCGTATTAAACGATGCCACCTCTATCTCATCCTTCTTCTCGGAAACTACATCAAAGAATGATGCAAATCCAAGATTTTCAGAATCCTCTTCAGAAGGATCCTCTTCTTCAGGGTCAGTATCATGAACATCCACCATAGGTACTTTAGCCACTAGCATCAGTACTGGCACTATTTGGTTAACTAACTTTTCACTGACAACGTGTATATCCCTTTACACTGCGTTATCTCCTAACATCTACAATAAGATATAATATCTTGATTAGCACATAACACAAAATATTATAAGCACATAACACAATTAATTTATTTCAGGTTAATTTCCTCTTTTAATTCTTCTTGTAATGAATTTCCTTAATTCATCACTTAGAAACTCTACTTGAGTTTATTTACTTCTGAATTCTCTTACTCTTACTAAGGTTATAACCTAAGGTTCTCCCCCCTATAAGTTTTATAACCTACAGTTTTGATACCAATCTGTGACGTCCCCAAATCCAGGTATCTTTCAGCCTTAGATATGGTGCTACACAGCGCTTGTAATACCCGTGAATTTTATAAATAATATTTGTAATAAAAATAAAGGTGTTTGAAATTTATTTATTTGCATATATATATATATATATATATATATATATATATGTGTGTGTGTGTGTGTGTGTGTGTGTGTGTGTGTGTGCGCGCGCGCGCGCGTGTGTGATGTACCTTATGATTAATTAAGCATAAGTGTTAAGCTTTGTGTGGCATGATTAAATTCTTAATGAAATTAATTTAGATAATATAATAATGTGTTGGCCTAAGGGTTATACCCAAGCCTAATGTGAATAAATTGCAAGTGTTAGGAAATGTGGTCAATTAATTAATTTGGTAGATTAATGCATGTGCCCAATATTAATAATGGGACATGTTTACATGTGTCAGGACTTAGCCCAAGTATTTGAATGACTAGATTAATGTTTGAGACAATGTGTATAAGTAAATGTGACTAGTTCAAATTTATATATTATAGGACTAACCCATTGTATATATATGTATATGTATATATATAAGATGTGAAAGTAGTATACATACAAGTCAATCATGTATGATGATAAAGCATATACTTTGTAAACAATCTTATTCATTTACTAATAAAAGAATTATTTATTAAAGGCATTTGATTATCTACATGATGTTGTTTTAACAATATGTGATAAACCCATAGCTTTAAGAATCATGATGAGATCATGCTAATGAGATCTAAATTCTTAGATAGCTTAAATACTAAAATGTTCTCAATCAATGGATTACTAAAAAGGGGATTAGTGAATCTGGATAGATTTGTACATACGTTGCTTGCTCATTGGATGAGGTTAATTGATCTCATGATCATTTATGTGGAGTTACTAAAGCGATTATGTAGGTGCTTATTGGAGAATAAGTTCACTAAACGTGGCTCGCTAAGGAATACCTAATGGAGTTTTACTTGATTGTCAATAGGAATTCCTGAAGTGATAGTAGTACAAGTGATCCTTAGACTTGAGATCATCATAGTTTCTTGTGTATAATGAATTATACTTTGACTTAGTCCTTAAGACCATTAGGGTATATCAAAGGGTATGCTTAGGTGTAATGAGTTATATATGGAGATAATGAATGATCAATAAAGAATTTACCGTTTCTAGTAAAAGAAGAGATATGTTCTATGTTATTCGATAAATGATGTAGCATCCCCAAATCCGGGTAATTTTTACCTAAGATCTGGTACATCATTTCTATAACTATTGCGGAAGATATAAACATAAATTATTTATACATTGAACTTTTACACATCATTCCTAAGGTCTACAACCTTAACTTAATACATACCTTCAATATCTTAAATGTTTACAATATTATTTTCGTCAGAAAATTTAATAGATCTAACTGCATAAAAATTAAATCTTGAACTTTGCCTTTGCTTCTGTATTTACTCGAGCTTTCATCTTAATCTGAAAATTTTTATCATGATATAGTAAGGGTGAGCAACAAATTTACCCAACAAGTTTAAATTTATTTGAGGATATATCATGATTGAAAAAATTGAACAATAAGCTAGCTAACTTTCAACAATATAAACATTGTGATAGAGCATGAATAAATTTTCTTAGCTGAATGACCAATTCAATAAAAATGAATGGTCAAGCATAAACATGAACAGATTTACTGAACAAAATGGTAATGAAAGTGATCAGCTTTTCATACTTGATGAGCATTTGCCATATGCATAACATGCGAATCAATAATCAGTATAGACGTGAATAATCAACAACAATTATTCACTAACATGCTTTGAACATACAACTCAGGTTTGAGTCAAGGAAACTTGCATGCACCGCTAAGTAAAGTAATTTAATCTCTCATGAAAGACCTATCAATTATAAGATTAATCTTTCAATTAGTATAACATACCTTGTAGCTCTTAATACTATTTCTTTGTCAATAAATTATCTAACACTTAATCAAATATTAGATAACATCTTAACACATTAGCGTTATTATCATCCTTTGATAATTCCTTACTCACTATATCATATACATTATGATTTAACACGCTAATCTTATATATTATAAGTTCTTCTTTAAACACTAATAAGTCAAATATCAAACCAGAAACCTGAATTCCAAATCCAGTAACCTGGATGGTCAATCCACAAACCCAACTGCAATCCAGCAAACTGGATTCCAAATCCAACAACTAGATTGTAATCCAGCAATCTGGATTCAACAAATTTTTAATTCACTAAACTATTTTTCAATCCAACAAGCTGGATTCATCAGATTTTCCAATCCAACAAATTGGATTCTCAAATTACTTAATCCAGCAAGCTAGATTCCATATTCTTTTCACGAAAATACCAAATCAGTTTATTATTTTTCTATCCTTTGTCCAGACACATATACATATATTTCATACACAAAAAATATTTTTCTATAATTTTTCAACTTCCTTTGGTATTTTTCAAAAATCATTTTAGTGCGTAACTTAAGAAATTAGCCCTATCATGCTCAACTCTAGAAATTCCCATCTTTTGATACAATCTTATACGTGTTAACGTGACACTCCAGTTTAAATTTCGTGGCCATCGGAGTTATAGAACTCCGGTTATAGCCGTTTTCGTCAGAAAATAACAAAAATTGAAATGACCATAACTTGGTCATTTTAAGCCGGAAAGAACTCATTTATGGACAGGAGGTACTTTATACCATGTATTTTCATGTCCTAAAAGGTAAAAATTTTTCTCACAAATTAAGTGGCCGAAATTGCCCTTTTAAATTTCTGGGCAGTAGGTTTTTGTCATTTTGCAGTTTTTCGTGCTTTGTTAAAAATAGTCCATGCGGAAATGTACAACTCTTTTTTCAGTGATTCCACTTGGAGATGTTAGAAAACTTATCATATTATCCTCCCAAATTTTTCCAGAATTTTTAAATGTCAAAAAAATGACAAAATTGCCCCTACCCTTGACTGTCCAAAATAGTCCATTTTTCCTTAAAAGACACGAAACTATTTTTGATAAATCAGTCACTACGGACTGTATACTCAACATTTTTGAGCGACACCACTTGGGTTTAGTAGATAACTTACCTATCTAACACTCCTTTTTGACAGATAACAAAAAGAAGGTGTAGATTAAAAACGGTGGAAATCTAAAGTACATACAAATTTTTAGGCTTATAAACTAGAAAAATCACTTTTCTTTATTTTCGATTTCCAAACAAAAAAACACCCAATATGGGTAGATCTAAACATAAAACACTCATTAACATATATATATATATATATATATATATATATATATATATATATATATATATATATATATATATACATGGTTTTTAAGTTTAGAAATATAGATTCAAGGTTTGATTTACAATCATCACAAATTATATAAACAAAATGTATTTATACATTTGATTACCATGCTCTCCTTCTTATTCTTCATAGCTTGATTATGGAGCTTTGATGTCTTACCAAAAACTCCCCCTTTCTCTCCTCCATGGCTGCCGAAAGGCCTCCCTTCTCTCTCCCTCTATTTGGTTTTTCTTGGTGTTAGCTAGATGAAGGAGATGAAAGAGAAAATTAAGATAGCTTTATTTTAGTAAACTTGATATATCACCATAGCTTCACATGCTCCACTCCTTTTTCTCTTCCATAAACCACCAACCATGTGGCCACTTCCATTCTCCACCAATTCTCTCCCTCTCTCTTAATTACCAAGATCTTGCTTACAAGAATGAACAAAGATGTCAGATAACTAAAAAGATGACACATAGGAGGAGTAGGTAGGGGTTGTTTACCAACTAAAGCAATTAAACCACATTCTCCCCCCTCCTTTTTCCTCTCTAATACCCAGCCAAGTGGCCTATTATCTACCGAGTTTGGTTTAATTTCTTTGTCCAAAAATGTCCCTCCATACTTGGATCAAATTTTGGACTTTTTAAATTATTGATTGGGCCAACTCTTGAGCCACCATATTTAATCTCTTTGGACTTTTAATTTAATTTCTTTGGGCTAAAACAAAATATCATATTTCCAACACTCTTAATATTACAATTCCCTAATTATTTAATTAGGGTTTTCATTTCCTCAATTATAACATAAATCCTTACTCATGCACATTTATTTCCTTAACCCAATTAGACTTGCTATAATTAGGTTATTAATTAATTGAGATGTATAAAATAAATCTCTTAGAATTAGTATATATTTTATATACTAATATTCTCCCGTATCATAATCTCTTAAGTTATTTAATTAACACACCTAATATATATATTAGGTTACATAACTTAATTCTTAACTCATTTTTATATACAAAATAAATGTATTCACATTATATAATGTATATTTATTTAATCACACACATAATTTACATAATCATAACATATTTCACTTCTCACACTAATTTTGACTTTTCTCCATAAAAAGTCAACTATAAACTTTGACCAAAAGTCAACATTTACACATTTTATGTTTACAGTCCATTATGACTAAACTTGACGTTCTGGACGCAACCGACCAGTTTGTGCTTCAAAATTCTATCTCTAACTCAAATTTTGAGTTTTAAATTACTCCCTTCTCATTGTTAATCGTATTAACTAACGACTTTATACTTATTCAAATTTTTATTTACCAGTCAAGGCCAACATTGTAGTTATTTTAATTACTAACATAATTTTATCTTGATCCTTATATTATTAACTTAATTCATCATTCATCTTGCTAAAATATATATAGCACCTAACTAAGTATATATATTTCTATACATATACTCATCTTCGTTTAACCTCATAGCATCTCTTCGTGTGAAACCTTATCTCCTTAATAAAATTTCCATATGTACTTATATAACATTTCCTAGACTATTCAGTTCACATCGAATTTATAGGTATCATAATACCTTATTCTTGATATTCCTTCAAGTACATATTAAATTCATTTCTAGGGTTTTGGAATTTTGTAACTCGTATTCCTTTATTCTTATTCAATTAAGAACAATATCGATTCTTAAAATTTTTAAATAAATCCTCAAATTCTCTTCTAGGTTTTATTCTTTAACCTTTATTCTAATCATTCAAGATTTTATAAATTTTCAGGTTGTGACAAATGACAATCCAGGAATCCTTTGCCAAGGTGGAATGAAATTACATTTATTCGGAGTTGTGCATTTGAGAATCGAAATACATACAATTAAATAAATTAAGACTTGAAAGTAATCCCATGTCTTATATTTAATTGAGACATTGTATGGTGGAAGGATTGAATTGTATGAAAATTATTAACTCAAAGGTTCTTTTATTATTAATGTTGAAATCTTTATTATTTGGAAAGTCGTTGATCGCTATGGAAACTTATCCTTGTTGTAGAATAAATGTTATTTATTTACATAAATTAATAGTTTAATTTATTTATTTAAATAAGATTAAAATTATTTTAATTAATTTATTCACAACCGGTTTATATATGGAGAACATAAATGGTCACGACGCAAAAGAAAGAATATTTATTTAAGAAGTAAATGGCATAATCGTAATAATAAGTTAAGTGTATTAAATTTAATCTATAGCGATAGAATAAATTAAATAACTTAATATTTATTATTTAATATTTTGAAAATATTAAATATAAATTAATAAGAGGAATCTTATTATTATTATTATTGTTATTATTATTATTATTATTATTATTTTAATTTCTAAAGGAATTTGAGAATTAATTTAATATAAGTACTCTCATTTATTCCTAATAAGATTAGGAGGAAGATTAATTAAAAGAGTTTAATTAATTATCCTAATAAGATTAGGGAGCTTAATTAATTAAAGGAGCTTAATTAATTAAATATAACTCTATTTCTAATTAGATTAGAAGGGTTGACTAATGTCTATATAAGAGGAGTCTTATGTCAGATATTAGTAGACGTAAGTCCAATTGTTGGAGAGTACTCCTTTTTCTACAAAGATAGGAAAACCTAGGGTTTAGCCAAAATACCATTCTTCTTGAATTTTTGTTCTTCCTTAGTGGATCACTTGTAACGCCCCCAAATCCGAGTATCCATTACCTCGGACCTGGTGCGCTACGGTACTATCTTTATTTGGTTACTTATAACTTTCATTCGTGATTTAATGAATACAACTTAGCTTTAATACAAGTTTGATATATTAGCTCCTTTTGGTTTCCAGCATCTATGAATCAATCCCAAAACCTTAATAAGTTAATTCTCAATATTGTTTATTAACCATTCCTGTCTTCACATCACATTCGATGTTTTACTTAATAAGAATGTGAAATAATTAAAACTTTTCTGAATTCTTTATTTATTTCCCTGAATCATAACCTTCATCATGTACATATCTTTGAATCAAATTTATTCTATGATTCGATTCATCAGTGTTACATTATAAAATTTACATCTCAATTCGATGTTCTTTATATATCGAATAACACGGCTTTGCAACTCTACAAGAGTTAAACATCTATCAAGTACATCATCTAAAACCAAAAACATAATTCAAAATCATAACTTCAGGTAAACAAATAAATCTTCTTGTGATACTATTGAACTCTATCAATCAAGTAGCACGTAACTTTATTGTGAGTCATTAACTTGAAAAAGTTATTATTTGTAAGGGTGAGCTCGACGGCCCAGTAATTCTAGCAGTTTTCATGCATCACATAGCACATAATATCATGCACAGTTTATACCATCATAATCATTTAAACTCAATACGCATGTTGCTTCTCACATAGCAAGTATAAAGATTAACTTCTTAAACATATAATCATAGATTAACATTCAAAATTCATACATATCTCATATGCATTTCATATATCAATCAACATTCTCATGGCAAAATATAATTCAACCAACAGTTATCAATTTCATATTGCAAATAAGAACTGAAAGACTTGCCTGACTCATAGATTATCAACTACAACTTAACTGCTTATAGCTATCTGCACTTCGTATAATCCTACATAATTGTAGAATCATGAATTCATATCCATTAGTCATATACATTCATATATTCTCAATGAAATAACAAATTTTACATTGTTTCATTTCACTCCTTCAGTATACTCTTATGATAGCAATGTTGGCAGTCCATTCCACTTTCATTCTTATTCTTTCGAAACAATCATATTTCATCTTTACAGTCTTTAAATAATATATATATATATAGGCATGCTCTAAAGTTTAGACAGTTAACAAACTGTTCTTGACCACTCTGCAGCACGTCGCGACCGCGCTGAAAATAGGCTTGGGAGTGGCGCAGCCGCGCTACTCCCTGCCAAAACCAGAACTGAAATTTTCAATGATCCCATTTTCTTGTTAGCACACTAATACCTTTGTACACAATATAAACACATAAAGACAAGGTTTAGAAAAAATTTGGTTTCCCACACTTGTTAATGTTGATATTAACTTCTAAAAATTTTAGTTTCTTTAGCATTTCTTGGCTTAACTAGGATTAACATGTTCAAAAGTTTATGGACTAATTTGAACACCATTTCATGGTATTTACAATAGACTTTGAGATAAAACTCGAATTAAGCATACAACGATACTAAACAATCCTTAATACGCATGCTCATTTGTATCAAACTCATTTACACATAGTTAGTATAGTCCTTTCTTTAAACATGCTTGAACAACTTATGTCATGCTTAACTAATTGGATGCACATATCATTCATGCTTAAAGGCATAAAAAGTACTATCATGCTTGCTCATAAGGCCATAATGCAATTAATACAATGCTCATCAAAAATAGTTTCTAAAACTTTTAAATTTTTCTTTAAAACATATACTAAACTGAGCTTGACACCTTTTTATATGCAATATATATTGAAACCACGTTCCTTACCCATTCTCTCACATAACTAGGCCACATACACATGTTCACAAAGTCGGAACTTAAAAGACACAAGGTTTGTCAAGTTTAATTTTCAAAACTTCAAGTTTTCTTTAGAAAATCATTAATACCAAGCTAACACAACTCATTATATGCAAGGTAACGTTAGACCACATGTTAGACTCGTTTACATACATATTTAAGTTATCTACACATGCTCTGTGGATCATAATACAAGTAAGTTTATTTTTAACAAGGTTTGTCTTTCCAGACTTATAAGTTTCCTTTAAAACTCAAACTAAAACAAGTTACAGTGACCTACTATAACTAAGGTAACTTCAATCCATATAATGGGGCTTTTTATATGCATTTCCAAACCAACCTAACATACTCAAAAAAATAGATTTTAGTAAAAGTTGGATTTCAAGACTAACAGAGAACACGACCGCGCTGGATTTGTAATGGGAAGTGGCGCAGCCACGCCACTTCGGCAAAGCACCAGACAAGGCTCTGTTCTACAGCAGTTCAAACCCAAACACATACCTGTTTGATTTAGCATACTCTGAACAACTATTATGATTCCATATAACTCAGATAATATTATGATATCAATTTACAAACTAATTCATAATTAATTTCATGAAAATTTTAGAAAGCTGTCATAGTTGAAAGTAAGAACACATATGAGGACATTACCTCTTTAAAGCTTGAATTTACTAAATTTCTTCCCAATCAGTTTGCTCACTCAGTTATAGAGCACTCACTCTCTAATACAGACTTATCAAACATCTTAGCAACTTGGATTTATGAAGGGGAGCTTCCAATTTATAGAGGAACCATTACCCAAGTTTGGGTTTTGCCCTAGGAATGAAACCAAAAGAAAGAGGAAGAAGCCATGGGGCAATAAGAAGTTTATGGAAAGTGGTTAACCACTCCCTCCCCACCCTTTCCATAGCCATCATCACCATCTTCTAGACTTTTTGATGTCACTGAGTTTTGAGCATAGAGAGATAGGCTAGGCCAATGGCCTAGTCACGTGAGGAAGGAAAAATGATTGAGAAATTGGGACAAGGCTTTTTAAGAATGTTGTTCGCTCCTTTTTAACCTTAACATTATTAATGTGATTTTCCTTTAGGGATACACAAGTCACATTTGATAACTTAATGTTTTAACCTTATGATATGTTAGGGGTACCTATACTCATAAACAATGATTAAACATTCAGTTGATTTAACTTTAATATTCATGCCACACAAGGCTCATTTATCCAAGCTCACTAGAGTAATATAACTTAACCTTATTATATGATCTCAGCAGTAAAATATCAGGGGTCTAGACCATGTTTGACTTTTCCCCCAATTCCATTTCATTTAATAATCATATAATATCTAGTTTGTGTGACACACTTCACTTTAATACTAAATTATTTTAGCTACCTTGAATAATTATACGATTATAATATGTATAACTATTTCACTAGACTTTATGAGATTATACTCATAACCACTTCTCTTAGAATAATTAGTATGTACTACACTAATTATTATATAATATGACCCTTTCTTTTGTAAATTGTCCCATGAAAACTTCTTCAATATATACATTTAATCATATCTTAAATATTAATTCAATTTATAAATATTTAACTAATATTTATTTATAACCATATTGGTTTTATTTTCTCATCCACAACCTATTTTTCATTAACATATTTCAGGATATTAAACCCATTCATATATTACCACGCTAGATAATATATAAAAAAATACCAAAATTAATTAACATAATCATTTCATTTTCTTTATGTAAAGCAAATATATTAATTTACCATTTTACTTAAGTGAATTACTCCTTTCATTCAATTTAATATCATGCCACTGCCACACAAGGCTTTAATACACAAATTATATTATAATATTACATAATATAATTTAATTAACCAATATTTACTCCGGGTTAATTAATTTCCATAATTAGTTCTTATCCAATTCATGCTTTAGTATCTCAATCCTTTTATGGACAATTTGAATATCAAATATGACCCATGTGATAACATATTATCCACTAATATACAAATCCTAAAGTTCAGATTACACAAACTCATCCTAAACCGTCTGCTGACTGGCGCGACCGCGCTAGTCTTAGGCTTGAGAGTGGTACGGTCGCGCCACCTCAAGTTCAGACGGAGACATGCTCTACTTCAACAAAAACATAAACTTTTACTCACAAATCCTTTAACATACTTCCTATATAGTAACTTATTATACTAACCAAAATCAATCTCCTTTTTGACTTTACAATATCAATTACTACATTTTTCCATAATTTAGATATTAAACTTCAAGTTCAAACTCTTCTTTCTTTAATAGTTTAATTAACTATAAAATCTCATTTATTATTTCTTCCCACGTAATATAAAATTCAAAATACATAACACATATATACATTCATATTTGAACCCGACATATCTTATAATAAGAATTTTATTTATTAACTCATATTTTAATAAATTCTGAAATTTTTAGTTATCACATCACCACTATAGGTCAAACACTTGGGTGGCTAACGTTGATCAAAGGAAGGAATCAATCTCGCGTATTCAAGGAGAGCCTGAAGGACTAGGAGTTAAACTTGTACTTGAGGAAGCTCGAATCTTCATAGGAATGATTCTGATTCTCCTACTCTTTTATAGATTGATAATCAAGCACAGGAATGATCATGGTTTATGGTTTGTAAAAAAATTTTAAAACCCAATTTTATTACGCTCCTACTTTGTTTATGTGATTTGATTACATATTCATGTTTCTAGCAAACCTAATAGTGGTATCAGAGCTACTCTTGTGCTAATTATCAATCTTTGTGATTCCATGTATGTAAAATATGCGATTGGATTGGATTCTTGGGCAACAAGAAAAGTTTTCTGTTTCTGCAATCAGGAGTAGTTGCGCCACCTCCAGTTCATTCTAGAGTGCAGTTGCGCCATTACCCAGATCCAGTTTCCTGGATGAATAGCGCAGCTGCGTCACGACCCAGTTCATTCTGGGCTCAGCTATGCTGCTACCTGGAAATTAATTTCCGCCTTTAAAGAGTAGCTACGTCACGACCCAATTCATTTTGGGCGTAGTTTCGCCCTTAGGCATAATATGATTTTTTTTTAATTTTTTTCAATTATAATAAATGGTTTATTTAATTGATAAAAGGTTAAAATAAAGGAGCTTACTTTATTGCTAAAATTAAAGAGTTTAATTTGGATTTGACTTTTGATTAAAATAAAAGAGTTTATTTTGTTCCAAAACTAAAGTTTAGCAAACTTTTGCCCATTAATTGATATTGATGTATATATGGAATGGATTTATTATTCATGAGATGAATGTTATTTATTGATGCATATGTTGATATGTATGATAATAAATGGGATTGATTATGGACTATTGATCAATATGATTGGATTTTATTTTAGTTTAATACATGAATGTATGGGCTTTATTAAATGGGGTATGCGTACCTCGTCCTCTCTAGTAATTCTCAATATAAATTACATCTCCCTCCTATGTACTTCCCTTCACTGTTGATCAAGATTTCTATTTTTATAAATAGTTCTGTAATAGGAATAGTTAGAATTAAAATTTTAAAGAATTGAAGACCAAGGAGCGTTTGAAGACCCGTTTATAATGGAGCCCGAGTTTAAATGTAATAGTTACATTTAAATTTAAATCTTGCACCGTGGGGTTTGACCTTTTGGTTCACTTGGTGGCTCGAGTAAACCAAACTAGAATAAAGTTCATAATCAATTTGGGTAGAATATAGTATTCTATATGCATGCTTATACTATATATATATATATATATATATATATATATATATATATATATATATATATATATATATATCTGTGCGTGCGTGTGTGTGTGTGTGTGTGTGTGTGCATGCGCGCTAAATAAATTGAGACAAATAATAATAAACCCCTTGAAGAAATTATATTAAGTTGTAACGTTCACAGATATTTAAAAAATCGAGCGTTGCCTTCTAATATGATAGAAATAATCGAGTATTAAATATTTAATATGAGTTTGTTATGCACACACAAGGCAAGTATAAAATATTTAAGATGTTATTTTTATTGGATATGATGTTTATAAGGAATTGAACATTATCGCTTTGTTGTGTGCACACACAAGGGCTGTAGTTTTCTCTTCACTTATATGAAAATGTTGGGTCTGACTTAACTTAAATCATTTTAGTTCAGATGTGCACACACTTGACTATTATGATTTAAGAGGCAAAATATAAGGAGTTACATGATGATGTAATTGACAAGAGTTGTCTACCAATTTATTTATATATAGTTTGTTGTGCACACACAAGGTTATATACATTTGAAATATGATCCTTATTCTAACTAGCATATCTTTAATTAGATATTGTCGAACTATATAATGAGGGTAATATAGTTTGAAGAGAATAGTGGGAGATACCAATTTAAAATAAGACCTAATTTATTTTGGTAATTAATTAAATGAATGTTTGCAAAAATATTATCTTTTTCACATGCAAAATTTTAAAAATGTCACACTCACTAATATCACTGCGTAGCATATTGGATGCTAACAAACTAACCGAACCGAATTTAACGGATTGGTTAAGGAATCTGAGAATTGTTCTCACTGCTGAAAAGATTTATTTTGCCCTAAATTCGCTCGTCCCTAAAAAAGTAGTTGAAATAGCCTCTGAGGAAGAGATTTCTACTTTTAAGAAGTGATAAGATGATACATATGTAGCTCAATGCATCATACTCGCATCCATGAGTAACGAGCTTCAGCGTCAGCATGAAACTATGGATACTCCTGCTATATTGTTACACCTCCAAGAGTTGTATGATGAGCAAAGCAGGACTGCTAAATATAAGATATCTAAGGAGCTTTTTTGATCTCTGATGACCGAGGGCACTGATATTGAGACTCATGTCCTAAAGATGATAAATTTGTTTAAACATCTTGGATAGCTTGGGTTCATCGTGGATGGGGAGTTGAGTCAAGATTTAGTCTTGCAGTCACTCAAACTTCTGAATCTTGTCTCATGGGTAAAATGACTAAATCTCCTTTTAATGAGAAAGGAGAAAGAATTACAGAGTTGTTAGCGTTGGTTCGCACAGATGTATGTGGACCTATGATAATGAATGCAAGATGAGTGTATTCTTATTTTATTACTTTCACTGATGATTACTCAAGATTTGGATATGTGTATTTAATGAAATAAAAATTTGAATTATTTGAAAAGTTCAAAGAGTTCAGAAATGAAGTACAGAAGCAAACTGGCAAGAGTACTAAGATTCTACGATCAGATATAGTAGGTGAATACCTAAGTAGTGAGTTTCTCAATTGTCTCAAAGAAAATGGTATAATCTCATAACAGACTCCACCAAGAACACCACAGTTGAATGGTGTATGTAACGACCGAGAAATTTAGATTTATTGTAAAATAATTATATTTAATTAAATAATGAATAAAATTATATTATATGTTATTATTATGTGTTAGCAAGATGAATGTCATTCTATAACCTAGATATGTCAGAACGTCGTAGTATTTTGGCTACATGAAGGAATTAAAGTGTTCCAATTTCCAAGATGAAAATAAAAGTTTTTTGAAAAAATTTCTGAAAAATACTATTCACTAATTTCTACTCGGGAATTATTTTTGAACTTCCGAGAAATATGTAATGATACAATATCAAGGGAAGATGGATTATGTAATAATAATTTGAGTATGGAAAATGCAATTTTTCGGCTGTGGACTAAATTCGAGAACGTTAGGAAAAGTAAAGCGTTAACTAGTTAAATCAATGATCATATGATACGTAGATATTGTACGAGGTAATGAATACGAGTATGATACGAGGTATTATATGAGTATGTATGAGTAATGGTATTTCGTATATGATGAATGAGTATACGAATTAGAATACGAGATTAATACGTAGACAATACGTTATGAGGCTTTAAGCCATGTGTAATGGACTTGTAAGATTGTGTAGGAAGTAGTAAAGTCCAATTAGAATTATGATTAAGCCCAATGCTAACTAATGATTAAAGCCCAAGTGTTTGTTAATATACAAGCTAATGTTGGTTTAATGCAAGCCCAAATCCTAAGTAAGCTAAAGCCCAAACTAGGTAAGGATCCAATGGGAAAGCATGACCCATGGGGCAACCCATGTGGGCCCCATGATCACATGGGTGATCTTGGTGGACAAGAAAAAGTTGTGATGGCCAAGCAAAGGACGTGATGAGCAAGTAAACTTGGTGATTAAGTAATGAATAGTAAGGAGGTTTGATTAAGGAGGTGAGATTGGTTTATTGACCATTATGTCGTAACCTTGGTTTTCCTATAAATAAGAAGCTTGCTAGATCATTTGTTACTTGTTATATTTCATCCAACATATTAAGTGATTATTGGTTAGAGAGAAAAAGCTAGAAAGTAAGAAAAAGTTTAGTCTTTCATAGTAGAAAAGAAGAAGAGCAAAGCTTGATCATAAAAGGTAATGATCTGAAACCATGATTCTCCCTCTCTTCAGTTGTTAGAGAAGTGAGTAGTGGTAGAATTTGTATGGTAAGAAGAAGTAGGAATGGCTAATAAATGAACTTAAACCTTAATAAGTCATGTATAAGAAATTCGTAATCATTTAAGTTATGAACGTATGAAGAACTAATAAGAACTTATGATGTATATAAGTTAATAAGATATGTATGTTAAGATGTTAGTATAATGGAAAGGATCCATTTGAAACGTTGAACAAATCATAAGTAACGAAGTTATACCGGAATTCACACGATTAGACAATAATCGTCGAATTTCTGAAATTCTCATAATGGAAGTCAAACTTTGACATTGATCTCATAAACATTGGTTTTCAATGGGAACAAATCTTATTTGGAATTATAGAGTTGCGGACTTAAAAATAACCGAATTCTGACTTAGAACGAAGAAACAAGCGTTGAACGTTCACGGACGTTTATCATTTTCGTTAAAATGAACTAAAAGGTGAATTTCGAGTTAACGGATTCAAAAATGAAAATTTTGTGCATGAACACGTAGAGTATGTAATTTATGAGCTAATGGCTTTTGAACGAGCCAATTCGAACTTAAAATGATCAAATTTGGAGTCCGGGAAGTTCGCAAAGTAAGAAAACTACTTTTGGTGTCTGGTGCACAAAGCTGGCGCCGCGGCGCCAGCCCAAGGCTAAAAGGTGGCACTGCAGCACCGAGCCGTGCCCATAACCTACTGAAGTTGGCGTCGCAGTGCCAGAACTGGGGAGAACCTACTGGAGAGTCGCACCGTGGCGTAGGACAACGAAGGGAAGTTGGCGCCGCAACGTCAGCCTTAGGGTTTGCATAGTAAAGAAAGATTATGAAGATAAAAAGAAACACAGATAGTTAGTAGTGAAGTACAACCTTAAAGAACTTGAAGTAACATCCTTAAAAGATGTTAAAGACCTTAAGTATTATAACTAAAGGTCGACGAAAGATTGTTTGGAGGTAAGAACAATGTAATGTGATAAGCCGGAACTGATGTTAAACAATCTAAAACATGCTTAGATTGAGAAGAAGGGTAAGATATAGTAATGACCTTACTTGATTAATTATGACCAAATGTGGTACGTTATGTGGTTATGTATTGTTGAGACCTTAAAGACTCAAAGGAAAAATAATTATACAGTAGCAGATGCTAAAGGCAAGTGTTCTAACCCTTGTCTATGTTCAATCTAGACAAGCTTTACGTTTCATGTATTCTTACGCATGAATTGATGTATGACAAAGTTGAAGCCAATTCCTTCGGCTAGACTTAAGATGTTCCTTTAGATTTCTTATAATCTACTGAATGGTTGTCAAGTTTTCCCAAACTATGTTGGTATGGTTTTCAAATGAAGACTGAGTATGCTAAACAAATGTTTTGTCGTCAAACGACAGGAACATGAGGTTGCCACAACTTAAACGCATATACGTTTAAAGAAAGTAGTGTTGTACAACATAGAGTACTATAAGCTAATCACCTTGATGTGCTCGTATGTAATGCCGGACTTATGGACTTTGTGTCGGGTTATCCTTTTCAAAGAAAGTATGAAATGCTCAAGATCTTGAATCGGAATTGATGTTTTACTGAATGTTATTTATTGTGAAACATTTTAAAGAAAAGTGAAGTGCTATTTTGAATTATCAATAGTGCTTCATAACTATTGTTCAGTTATTTAGGATATACGATTCCTATGTTTCAAGCATACTGATGAAATGGTCATATTTACTGAGCTAGTTATGCTCACTCTTGCTTGAACCATATGAATGCAGCTAAGATCGAACGGACCGAATGATCCGACAAAGATAAAGGGAAGGCTAAGGCGAACCTATAGATTACCTATGTAATAATATATGTGAATGATATTAATATCTGATATTATGACAAAGAACAAATGTAATGGTTTGGAATATATATAGGACATATTCGTTCTTTTGAGGCTTTTCAATTGAATGTATGTGTGAAATGTAGCACCATGTAGCACCATATGTCGGGTTGGAAGATACCAGGATTTGGAGGTGTCAAATGTTGGTATCAAAGCAGTAGGTTATAAAACTTAAGGGGGGAATTAGAACCTTAAGTCATAACCTTAAGAAAAGTTAAAGAAGTAAAAGATGGAAATTAACCTTTAAAAATGCATTACATATGTTATGTGTTTTTATTATTCTACTGACGTGTATTAATCAAACTAATTTGTTTTGTTGTAGATATCAGGAGAAAATGAAATGTATAGGGATATACATGTAGTCAGTGAAGAATCGGTGAATCAAATAGAGATTATTCTGAACCCGATAGCAGCGGAGCCTGAAGTAGTAGTTATTGAGTCTAGAGACTCGGAGAACCTAGACCTTATGTCTGTGTTCAATGGCATTTCAGAAGAAGAGGTGGAGGTAGTGTCCTTTAACCCAGTAGCAATTGCAGTAGAGATGGCTCCGTGGGAGTCAATGATGTCACTGTTTATGACAATATTGGATAGAAATATCCAGTATTGTAATGAGGTTAAGGAGCTGAAGGAGGAGCTCATGCTATCTTGGAAGATAAGATAGATATGGAGACTATGTGGGAGAAGGAGCATGATGAACGAGTTTTGGCGAATGACAAAGTCCACGAGCTGTAACAGGAGGTCTTTGAGCTCAAGCAAGAGCTAAAGACCAAGAAGTAAACGATTGGGAGAATGTCCTATATACATAGGAGTTCTCATGCAGATTTTCAGCATCAAGTAGCTGGGTATCCGATAAAAGAAGGGCAGACTCGGCATACTATCAGCCGAGATATTATTTCCAGTCTTGCCAAAGCAGATTTTGATAATGCCTTAAGGTAGATGTAGCCTGGCATTAGCTAGAGTAGAGTTAGATATGTAAATATGATGTATCTAGTAGTGACATAAAACCCTCTTTTGTATATCAAAGGGTAGTCTTTTGTAAATCCCAATTTTTGGAAAGCAATTGCGGGATAGTAATGTAATCAGCTAAGGCTGTGTAATGCGAATGATGTAGTATTATACTCTACAAGAAATGAATCAATATAAGCCTTCTTATGGAACATACTGAGTAATGAGTTGAAGTTATTGTTTAATCATGAATAATAACTAACGAACAAGAAGCTAATAATAACGAAATGTGTTGTTTATCTTAATAGCAAAATGCTGCCAAGAAGGAGACAACGAAATCGAGATGCTAATGTAAATCAATCAGAGGGAGGTTCGATTAACCCGATGCAAGAATTTGTTAACTTGTTAACGGCCACGTTTAATAAGAATGGGGGCGAATATACCCATAAATTCGGGAGTAGTACGAGCTACTACTTTTAAAGATTTTAAGATTGTCGATCCGCCGGAGTTCAAGGGAACTACGGACCCTATAGAAGCCCAGACTTGGGTAAAAGAACTCAAGAAGGCATTTCTAATTGCAAATGTCGACGAGGGTCAAAAGGTTGCTTTTGCAACCTATATGATGAAGGGTGAGGCCAACTTTTGGTGGGAGGCTAACCAGGTTAGGGCCAGAATAGAGAATTTAACGTGGACACGGTTTAAGGAGATTTTCTTCGAGAACTACTTTCCCACGAGTATGCAGGGAAGAATGGAGATGAGGTTTCTCGAATTAAAATAAGGGGAAATGACAGTTCCCCAATACGCTGCCAAGTTCTATGAACTGGCGAGGTTTGTTCGACACCAAGTAGACACTGAAGTGAGAAAGGCTATAAGGTTCAAGCAGGGCTTGAAACCCTGGCTCTATAGTCGAATATCGGTGTTCCAAAGTACTTCTTTTGGGACCATACTAGAGAAGGCAATAATCGCAGAAGGTGGGAAATAAGACGCTAAGCCAGTATCACAAGGACAAGAAGAATAAGAATAAGATGGATGAGCGAGTAAAGACCGAGGGAGCCAGCGGGAGTGGCACAGGTCAAAAGAAGAAGGGGTTTAACTCTGGGAATACCAAAGTGAAGCAAGGGGATCATAAGAAGAGGATGGAGGCATACAAGACCTGTGGGAAGACTCACTTAGGAGTTTATCTCTGTGACGAACCGAAAATTTGGATCGTCCAGAATTTAAGTTTAAAGAACTAGTTATTAATAAAATAAATTTTTATTAATACTATTTTGTGTTATGTGTTTATTAATCGTTCTATAACTTAGGATGATTATAAGTCGGGAGGATTCTGGCTACGAGCTAGACTGAACGAATAAGAATTTTCAAGACGGAAATTAAAATTTCCTGGGAACAAAAATATTTTCGGGAAAGAAGACGAAATAGGCACTATTCATCCGTTTCTGCTCAGAGATTTAGTTTGAATTTTCGAGATACGCGCAATGATAGAATTTTAAGAAGTGATGGAATATTCAATAATATTTTAGTTATGGCAAAAACGAAGTTTTGTCTACAGACTTAAAACCTAAGGGTTAGGAAAAGTGAGTTTCGAGTATTTAATGATTACGTATAATAATTAAGGTTATTATGGTGAGAAATATGAGTATAATACTAATTATTATACGAGTATAGTGTGACGCTCCCAAAAATTAGGTATACATCACCCATCTTGAGTCGCCAAATACATGGTACAGAATTTAGATACAACTTAATAATACAATTATCGTGTACAATACGACAAAACATAAACTGTGAGTTTGAATACAAATATTGTCTACTAGAGAGTATACAAACTCAAAAGGAGTCCTCATTACAATTATTATCACACTATTACATAGAATAGTGAGGACTACTAATGCTATCATCTGGTCCATCATTCCGTTTCCCGACTCGTCCCAACTACATTCTCATTCCCTGAAGAGAACAGTGAAAGAAAGGGTGAGCTCAACTAGCCCAGTAAGAATATTATGACTAAGATAATGCAGAATAAATTATCATTAGTCTTCAACAATGTTAAACTGATAAAATACAATAGACACCAAGTTTAACTGCAGCGGAACCAGCAATCCATTAAAAGAGTCAAGTAGAGAATAAAATCTACTATCTTTTATGATTTAAAAGGATTTTCATGACTTTTATAGCTGGGACTCAGCTTAATAAATAATCCACATCATCGAATCACCCCTGCACTACGGCCAAGGATATTCTTTAGTATCACGACCACGAATTATCCATGCACTACGGCTAAAGATAATCATATTTTCATCAACGGTCCTGATCATGCCATAAAACAATTCATCTTTGCACTACGGCCAAAGAGAATCCATAGTCATAATTATACCAAAAACTATCCATCAATGCACTACGGGCCAATGATGACTTTTTCCACATCATTTGTAACATTACGGTCATGATTACACCGAATAATCCCTGGTCATAATCATACCAAGTCCATCTATGCACTACAGGCCATAGATGACTTTCAACAAAATATAAACGTGAGGATGATGACAATGATATAAGAATTCAATAAAACAAGTTCAAGAATTAATTTATCTAGGAACTGATAACGTCCAAATTGTCAACATGATACTGTTTTGTAGAGTAAAATTCAAGAATGCTCAGAAGAATATTTTCATGAAAAGATACTGGATGAAGCGCAAATATCAATGATATTTCACTAATTTCATAGAGTATAGAAGTAAAAGTTTTAACCAACTGAGTATAATAAAGAATGGAATAACAGAAGAAATCACCATGCATGCGATAGACCGCACAGGCAGGTTATTCCAACAGAATAATAATTAACGGAATCAGGTCCGGCGTAAAATGCACAAACATGATATTCCAACATAATAATAAAGAATGGAACCAGGTCCGGCGTAAAACGCACAGACAGGATATTCCAACAGAATAATAAATAATGGAACCAGGTTCGGCGTACAATGCACAGACAAGATATTCCGACAAAATAATAAATAATGGAACCAGGTCCGGCGTAAATGCACAGACTGGATATTCCGACAGAATAATGAATAATGGAACCAGGTCCGGCGTAAAACACAGACAAGATATTACGACGGAATAGTAAAGACAGAACCAGGTCCGACGTAAAACGCACAGAAAGGATATTCCGACAGAATAATGAATAATGGAACTAGGTCCGGCGTAAAATACAGACAAAATATTTTGACAGAATAATAAAGAAGGAACCAGGTCCGACGTAAAACGCACAGACAGGATATTCCAACAGAATAATAAAGACCGAACCAGGTCTGGCGTAAAACGCACAGACAAGATATTCTAACAAAATAATAAAGAATGGAATAACAGAATAATTTCACTAAGTATAGGGTAGCTCGCGTATATAGGTTATTCCAACAGAATAATAAAGAATGGAATAACAGAAGTTCTCTTCATGAATAAGAAAGAAAGAATACCCTTTACGAGTACAACAAATAATATCCCTTACCTTGAATGGAAGAGTACCGGTTATAGGAGTAGTGAAGTAGCAGAACACTTTTCTTCTCTCTCTATAATTTTCTCTCTCTAGAGTTTTAGTGAATTCGTAAGAAATAATGAAGGAATGAGCTTCTATTTATAGAAAAATGGACTGCATAGTAACTAACTCATGAACGGTCTAGATTGATTTACTTTAATGTGATAATCCATATTTAAAGCAAAATCTTTTAAATAAAATATAATATATTCTATTTATAATCTAATAAACGGAATAACTTTATAAAAGATTTTACTATGCAAACACTATGTAGGCACTATGCAAATACTATGCATAATGAAATATAATATATTCTAATTATTGTCTAATAAAATAAATAACTTTATAAAAGTATTATGTTTTATATAAAAAGATTTTACTATTAGCCTAATAAAACGAATAACTTTATAAAAATATTCTATTTTATATAAAAAGTTTTTCTGTTTTATTACATTAATAATACCAATAAAACAAAACTGAGTGACTTATCACGTAAGCCTCAATAATCAATACTGTATGCTACTATGCAACCACACGTATTACTGTACTTTTACTACCGAGTAGTTCAACAGTATTAACGGTAAAACTTCCGCCATTATTTTCATAAAATATTTTTGTCGTTTTCTCAATCCGACAATAATTTCGTTGTGGGGTCCACCAATAATTATGTCGTCATTCGAATATTCCCCAACAAAAATAATATTTTCCGACCAATCGAATATAATACAACAACTTGCATACTTTGCAAAATTTATAAATATTACCCACAACTATAACATTATCTCAAATTCACACCATAATATTTAAAAAAATATTTCGAAAAAATTAAATCTTTATTCATAAAATCTGGGATTTCACCATCTCACCTCCTTATGAAATTTTGCCCTCAAAATTTACGTACGTACCTGGTATGCCGAACAGATGAGGAAACTTCGTCAGATTCTAACTCTTGAGGTATAACATTTGAGTGTTGAATACATTCTAGGATTTTAACAGGTACATCTTCATACATTAAATTATCCGCTATCTCGTCCGGTTCTAAATCAATAATGTGGTTCGGGTCGTCCACATATTTACGTAACATCGATACGTTAAAAATGTTATGAACACGCGACATACTTGGCGGTAAAACGAGTCTATAAGCCACAGTTCCTACTCGATCGAGGATTTCAAATGGGTCAATTAAATCGAGGGTTGAGATTTCCTCTCTTCATCGATTCTTGCTTCTAGAATAATGCCCTCTTGAACCTTCTTCTTCACATTCATCAGCTCTAAGTATGTAGCTTGAGCGGCTTTAACTTTATCGATTAAAGTCGATTCTAATCGTATATTTGTTATATTCACGTGGGTCCCTAGAGTCTTTAACTCTATCTTCATCATTTATAAGTTATACAAAATGGGTCTTTGTGTTAACAACATCTCACTCGCATACGATCTTCTACTCAACGCGTCAGTTACCACGTTCGCACTTCGATGATGATATTGAATGGTACGATCGTAATCTTCAACAGCTCGAGCCAATGTCTTTGGAGCATAATACGTTCGTTTTAGTTGAAGAAATATTTAAGGGTTTAAGAAATGGGTTTTGTACTGCGGTCAATACAAAATTTGATTTCACGCTCTGGGGTAGGCTAAGAAGTCTTCAAGAATACGTCAGGAACTTTATTAACGATAGAAATATCATTCAAAACTGTGACCCACATCCAAGACTTGGATAGCACGTCACATTGATACCTATCAACTTGTCATCGTCATTCACGATATCGCCTACAGAAAGTTTGGCTTCGGTGCATTCCACACAAGGAAGTCAACAACGAAAGGATCGGGCTTTTTACTTATTGCTTGATATGACAATGATTACTTATGGCTTGATATGACAATGATTGACTTTAGTAGTTTGGTTACTTTGAATTCGCATAACAGGTTGGTTAGGAGTATGAAAGCTAACAACTTTATAAAAAAACATGATGAGTTGTTAACTAATCGATTCCTAAAATCACATCAAAGACAAGTATTTTCAAAGAGATACGATCGACAGGTAACGTGAAAGTGTTGATTTGAACAAGATTTATAAATAGTAGAGGTAACGAAGGTTTCTACTAACTAAGTTTCAACCAATAAGTCAAAGTCTATCTTCTCCAGAGTCAAATTTAAACGTTGAACGCAAGCAAGAGAAATAAAAGAATGGGTAGAACCGGTATCGAATAAAGTATAGCCTTCGCAAGAGTTTATGATTAACTTACCCATAATAACCTCGTTCGGGTTCCTCAATAAACGCTCTCACTTAAACTATCGACTTTGGCTTGTCTAGGACATCCTTTGGCATCACTATCCCAGCTGGACTTGACCACACTACACGACAAAATCGAGCTAAATGACCTTCTCTTCTTGAAATTTTCACTTCTATTATCTTGGTCATGATAATTTCTACCACGATGGTTATCGTTGTTCCGATGGCCATTGCCACCGGTACAATTATTATCGTATTGTTGGTCGTTACCTTTTGGTTGTGCTAACTCATTATCGCGCTCCAATAACTGAGCCCTATTCACAACATCTGAATATAAACAAAGTTTATGAGAAATGAGGTATTTACGTATATCGGGTTTCAAACCTCTTAGAAACATTCGCGTCATTCGCTCCTCATTATCGACCAAATGGGATGAAAACCGGGATAACTTCGTAAACTTAGCCTCGTACTGCGATACGGTCATGTTGTTTTGCTCCAACTTGATAAATTCCGCCTCCTTCATGTGACGAATACTTTGGAGAAAGTACTTGTCGTTGAACAGCTCTTGGAACTTCTCCCAAGACATCTTGAGTACGTCAGGTTGGGTACATTTTACAGATTTCCACCAGTGATCTGCCTCTTCACGCTACATAAAGGTGGCAAAGGGAACCTTTTGCTCATCAGAGCATCCCAAGACATCATATATCATAGTGATCTGCTTTAACCACGTCTCCGCCTTAAGCGGTTTTGGCTTTCCCAAAAACTCCAGTGGTCCTAGCTCTTTGAATTTCTTAGCGGTGACCAACCGTGGGTTGCCATTGTTTCCTCCTGCATTATGAACAGGAGCCGCCTTCGCCTAATGTTGCATGAATTCTAAAAAACTCCTAAACGTACTGTCGTTTGTCAATTGATCAGTGTTGTTATTTATATGAGGATTATTATCTTCCTATTGGACATTGTCCTAATTATTGATCTGTGGAGACTCAACGGTCTCCTGTGCTCCATTGCTTATCTCAACATTTTCAGATGCCATTTTCAAATACTACAACAAAACAAGGGTTAATTAGCATATCTCATATTATCCCTATACTCTGACCTACCAATTAAATACCAAATAAACTTAGGTAGGTCATACTAGCGAAAGAATTTCCCCGTCTCTCCCTTCCTAGTTCTTGCCTCACATCTCAGCCAGGGATCATATCCCTAAGCTCTGAAACCAACTGTGACGCCCCCAAAAATTAGGTATACATCACCCATCTTGAGTCGCCAGATACATGGTACATAATTCAAATACAACTTAATAATACAACTGTCGTGTACAATAACATAAACTGTGAGTTTGAATACAAATATTATCTAATAGAGAGTATACAAACTCAAAAGGAGTCTTAATTACAAATATTATCACACTATTACATGGAATAGTGAGGACTACTAATGCTATCATCTGGTCCATCACTCCGTTTCCCGACTCGTCGCAACTATATTCTCATTTCCTGAAGAGAACAGTGAAAGAAAGGGTGAGCTCAACTAGCCCAGTAAGAATATTATGACTAAGATTATGCAAAATAAATTATCATTAGTTTTCAACAATGTTAAACTGATAAAATACAATAGACATCAAGTTTAACTGCAGCAAAACCAGCAATCCATTAAAAGAGTCAAGTATAGAATAAAATCTACTATCTTTTATGATTTAAAAGGTTTTTCATGACTTTTATAGCTGGGACTCAACTTAATAAATAATCCACATCATTGAATCACCCCTGCACTACGGCCAAAAAGATGTTCTTTAGTATCACGACCACGAATTATCCATACACTACAGCTAAAGATAATCATGTTTTCATCAACGGTCCTGATCATACCATAAAACAATTCATCTTTGCACTACGGCCAAAGAGAATCCGTAGCCATAATCATATCAAAAACTGTCCATCAATGCACTACGGGCCAATGAGGACTTTTTTCACATCATTTGTAACATTACGGTCATGATTACACCGAATAATCTCTGGTCACAATCATACCAAGTCCATCTATGCATTACAGGCCATAGATGACTTTCAACAAAATATAAACATGAGGATGATGACAATGATATAAGAATTCAATAAAATAAGTTCAAGATTTAACTTATATAGGAACTGATAACGTCCAAATTGTCAACAAGATACTGCTTTGTAGAGTAAAATTTAAGAATGATTAGAAGAATATTTTCATGAAAAGATACTGGATGAAGTGCAAATATCAAGGATATTCCACTAATTTCATGGAGTATAGAAGTCAAAGTTTTAACCAACTGAGTATAATAAAGAATAGAACACCACAAGAAATCACCATGCATGCGATAGACCGCACAGGCAGGTTATTCCAACAGAATAATAATTAACGGAATCAGGCCCGGCATAAAATACACAGACAAGATATTCCAACAAAATAATAAAGAATGGAACCAGGTCTGGTGTAACGCCCCAGAAAATCAGATTTTTGAGAATTAAATTTTTATTTTTATTAAATGAATTTAATCGATTATTTATGGAGCAAGCTAATCGAACGTCGTTCTATGACCTAGAAATGTCAGAACATCGTAGGATTTTGGCTACGTGGTAGTAAAATAAAAGTTTTTCGAGAATTTTTTTGAAAAATACTATTCACGCATTTCTGCTCGGGAATTATTTTTGAACTTCCGAGAAATACGTAATGATAGAATATCGATGTGAGATAGAATATTCAATAATATTTCAGTTATGGAAAACGTAATATTTCGCCTGTGGACTTAAAACCTAACGTTTAAGGAAAATGATTTACGAGAAAGAAATGTAATGCGAGTAATGGATTAAGCGGTGATCGTATACTACATAAGTATTATACGATGTAAAGAATACAAGTATGATACGAAGTATTATACGAGTACGTATGAATAATGGTATGTTATATATGTGGAATAAGTATACGAGCTAAAATACGAGAATTATACGTGATTATACGTTATAAGGCTTTAAGCCAATTGTAATGAATTTGTAGAATTGGTGGGATTTGTTAAGTATTATGTGAGCCAAGTATTGAATATAAGTATAATACGACGTATTGTACTATCATGTATGAAGAATGAGATAACGTATATTTGGAATTAATATACGAGATAGCATACAAAGATTATACGTGGGGTATAAATGTTAAGTTATGTAATTTTAAAGGGAATGGACTTGTAGGATTATAAACTTAATAGTAGGAGTCCAATATAATGTGACAATCAAGCCCAAGTGTTTGGTATATCATGAGTCCAAATCATGTAGCACAAGCCCATTAAGGAAGTAGTTGGATGAATTAACCAAGCCCAATGAATTAGCCATGATCCATGGAGCAATCCAAGTGTAAAGTGGGTAGACTTGATGGGCAAACAAATTATGTGATTAGCAAGAGAATTAATGACTAAGCAATTCATAACTTAAGTGGTGAGCAAGTGACTTGGTGGCTAAGTAGAAGTGGTGAGCAAGTTAACTTAATTAGGAAGTAATGAACAGTAAGGATGTGGATGGCCTTTTGACCATTATACCCTCATCTAGGATTTCCTATAAATAGAGAGCTTGAAGTTCATTTTGTGGTTGTTTCATTTTCATTCAACTCCTCTCATATATAAGTAACTTATTTGGTTGAGAGAATAAGCACTTTCCTTGTTAAGTTTTCCACCAATAAACTTATAGCTTATTGGTTAGAGATAATAAGTTAGCAAAAGTTATACTTGGAAGTAAGAAGTAAGCGCAAGAAAGAATCAAGTGATCATCAAAGAGTAAGTGTTCTTGAACCATGTTTCTCTTTTTTTTCTATTGTTAGAGAATGGGGTATTGGTAGAGCTAACATGCTAAGAAGAGGTTGGAATAATGAATCAAAGGGCTTAAGTCATAATAAGTCGGATAAGTCATGAATAATCTACTCGTAATCATATAAGTTAAGACCTTCTGAAGAACACTAATGAATGTATAATAACTTGTAGGAACTTGTAACATGGTTACATTAATGAAGTTAGTATGATAATAAGAAGCATGAATAATGGATCGAAGTCATCATCCATAATAAGTTATATGAAAAGAAGACATAAGTTATGAGTATTGAAAATATAAGTAATTCAAATTTTCATAAGTTCTAAACTCACAATGAACTAGTAATAACTTATCATGAATATAAGTTAACGAAGCATTTGTGTTAAGATGATAGTATAATGGATTGAATCCAAGTGAAATGGTTTAAAAATCTCAAGTAACGAAGTTTCGCCGGAATTTGCACGATTAGACAACGATCGTCGAATTCGTAAAATTCTTGGAATGGAAGTCAAATTTTGATATTGAGTTTGGAAACGTTGGTTTTCAATGCAGACAAGTAGTATTTGTCATTATAGAGTTGTGGACTCAAAAATGGTCGGATTCCGACTTAGAATGAAGAAACGAGCGTTGAACGTTCACGAACGTTTACCGTTTTCATTAAAAATTGACTAATAGGTGAATTTTTAGCAAACGAAATCGAATAGATAAAATTCTAGAATGATCATGTAGATTACAAAATTTATGAACCGTAGGCTTTTGAACGAGCCAATTCAGACTTATAACGAAGAAGTTATGCGTCCGGGAAGTTCACAAAATTTCAAAATTGAAAATTTTTCTGGTGCACAGAGTTGGCGCCGCGGCGCCAACCCAAGGCAAAATAGGTCACGCCGCAGCGCCGAGCATGGCCGGGCAAAGGTGAAACCTACTGAACAGTCACGCCGCGGCACGACAATTATCAAAGGGAATCGCGCCGCAGCACCCAGTCCGATTTCCAAGCCCTAAGGGGCGACGCCGCAGCGCGGCACAAAGAAGAAAAGCTGGCGCCGCGGCGCCAGCACTAGGGTTTACATAGAGAGGATTGTTTATGAAGATAAAAAGAGAGGTAATGAAGTAACATAGAACTAATAAACATGAAGTAACATTGTTAAGTCAAGATTAAACCCCAAGTAGGATCACTTAGGGTTAAGGAAAGTCGATTGAAGATGAACGCAAATGGTATGCAATAAACGTACTTAACCAAGAACGATTAAAATGTCGTTTAATAATGTAAGAACATTAGTAAACCGTAAGGAAAGATGATTAACTCGAGCCGAGTTGTATTAATGATATAATTTCACTTAAGTGTTATAAGATAACGAAGTTGGTAAGAATGATGTAAAGAATGACAGAAAGCCGGAACCCATAAATAACAAATCTAATAAGGGATTAGATTGAGAAGAAGGGTAAGATTCTTTAGGAGCTATGTAGGTTCATTCATAACCTAATATGGTATGTTATGTGATTATGTGTTGTAGAGATTGTAAAGACTCAAGGGAAACGCATTTATACTATAGCAGATGTTGAAGGCAAATTTTTACTAAACGTTTGTCTAACCTTCGTGTTAGCCAGGTTTTCAAATGATTCAAATTATGAGATGCACGTATGGTTTTGAAGAAAGAGTCTATGCCAGTTTTAGCTCGGCTAGACTAATCTTGATAGATTGATTGAACTGTTTACAAGTCTTTCAATATAGAATTCCTAACGCTATCCTACGCCAACTATTTGGTACGGATTCAAGGAAAGCCTGAATATGTATAAACAAATGTTTTTTCCATCGAGTATTCGATGGGCACGTGAGGTTGCCACAACTTAAACGTACACACGTTTAATGGATGTAGTGTTAATCAACATAGAGTACTATGAGTTGATCACTCATAAGTGCTCATAAGCTATGCCGGACTTACGGACTTCGTGCCGGGTCTTCCTTTTCAAAGAAACTATAAGACGTTCACGTCTTGAACTAGAATTGATGATTCATGGAATATTGTTATTGTAAAATGTTTTGAAGGAAAAGAAACGCTATTTTAAGTTATTGATAATACTTCGTAACTATCATCCAGTTATTGAAGATATACGATTCTTATGTTTCAAGCATGCTTTTAAAAATAAAATTGTTATACTTGTTGAGCTTGTTATGCTCATTCTTGCTTGAACAATATGAATGCAGCTTAAACGATACGACCAAGGGATTCAACATGGATAAAGTGAAGACTAAAGCGAGCTTGTAGACTACCTATATAATAGTATTGGTTTGTAATGATAATATGTGATATTATGACAAGAACAAATGTAACGGTTATAACGAACCTGGGGAATGGTAATATTATTTTGGTATATATATGAGACATATTCGTTCTTTTGAGGCATTTCAAATGAATGTTTATGTGAACTGTAGCACCGTGGAGCACCATCTGTCGGGTTGAAAGAGACCCGGATTTAGGGGCGTCATAGGTTGGTATCAAAGCATTAGGTTATAAAACTTAAGGGGGGAAGAACATTAGGCTAATAACCTCGTTAAGGAAGAGAAGTCCGAAGGGAGTAAACTTGAGCTTTACTTGAGTTGAATGATTCAATAAGGTATTGAGGAAACTCAGTATCAAAAGATTTAAAAGATGGAAAGTAACCCTAAATAAATTAAATGTGATTTGTGCTTATACGATTCTGTGTTATGTACTAATCAACATATGTGTTATTGTAGGATGTCGATTGATAGCTTGATGTATAGAGATATACACGCGGTGAGCGAAGAGCTTGTGAACCGAGTAGAGCCTGTACCTATGCCAGTGGCGGAGGTACCAATAGTGATTCTAGAGGAGTCAGAGACAGAGGAGTACTTTTCTGAGGAAGACTACTCTGAGGGAGAGATGGATATATCGTCATACCTTAGTATGATGAATGAGGTAGAGGAAGAAAGAGAGGTAACATCGGTTACTACGGTGGTACCTACATTGGAGTCATCACCTCCAGATGCAATGGAAGTATTGTATCTGTCAGCGCTTGACAGGAATGTGCAACTGGGTACAGTTGTGCAGAATCAAAGTGAAGAGATTAGTTATCTCCATGAAGCTAAGATGTCTACAGAAGCAGATTTTGAGTTAGAACACGACAAGCAGGTGCTTATGGCAGAGCAGGCTATGAATTTTAAGGCAGAGGCCGATGAGCTTTGTAGAGAACTTGGGGAGAAGGATCGGAAGATAGCCCGGATGTCTTACATCCATGAGAGTGCTCATAAGGATTTTAATATGAAGGTTGCTTGTTATTCCGTTGAGTCAGGACAAACCCGTCAAATGATTAGTTGGGATGCTGTAGCGAAGATTGCGAATGAGAAACACGAGGACGCTGTTATGCATTATTAGAAATCTAAAGTTATATATGTGTGTGTAATGGCGTAAAACCCTCCTTTGTATAAAAGGTTAGTCTTTTTGTAAATCCCAAATTTTGTGAAGTTCAAGTTCGGGATTAAAATGTAATAGCTGTTGGCTATGAACGTAAATTGTAAATAGTTTCAAACTATGAAGAAGCATATGTATATAATGAAATTTTCATGGAAAAGATTTGTTATGATGCAATTTGGCATGTGGCGATTAATAACGAAGTAAGTAAATAGATAATAATGAAATTTTATTTATTTAATCAGGAAATGCCGCTAAGGTAAAGATAACGTAATCAGGAAGTAAAATCACATAATGATAATGAAGGGGGTCTGAACAACCCTATGCAAGAGTTCGTTAATTTATTAGCGACTGCATTTGACTAAACCGGGGTAGAATACTCGCGGAACCTAGAGTAGCTAGAACGACTATCTTTAAAGAGTTTAAAAGTGTAGGTCCGTCAGAGTTCAAAGGAACGACGGACCCAGTAGATGCCCAGACCGGAGTAAAAGAAGTGGAGAAGGCGTTTGTTATTACAAACGTAGTTGAGGTGTAAAGGATTTCTTTTGCAACTTACTTAACAAAAGAGGGAAGCCATCCTTTGGTGGGAGGCTCACCAGGGTGGGGTTAGAACAGATGTGGTAGTATGGGAATAATTCAAGAAGGTTTACTTCGAGAATTATTTCCCTACAAGTGTGCGAGGGTGGATGGAGATTAAGTTATTAAAACTTAAGTAATGGGACATGACGGTTCCTCAAGATGAGGACAAATACAATTGGCGAGGTTTGTTTCACATCTAGTGAACACGGAGGAGATGAAGACTCGTAGATTGGAGCAGGGCCTAAAACCCTAGCTCTATAGTAGGATTTTGGTGTTCTAGAGTGTTTCCTATGGGATCATTCTGGAGAAGGTAATTATACCAGAAGGTGGTAGTGAAGCGTAGACTCAATACCACAAAGAGAGGAAGAATGAAAGCGAGGGAGAGGGAGAAACCAAGATAGAGAATGCCAATGGCAGTATGCCACGAAGAAAGAATTATAACTCTAGGAATTCTAGAGTGGGACAAGGGGATCCTAAGCGTAGGATCAGAGTGTATAAAATAGATGGAAAGACTCATCTAGGAGTCTGTCTGAAAGGGGTTAAGAATATTTTTAAACATTAAGATAGAGGAGGAGGGATTAACTTTAGTTAAATAATATTCGTGAAAATTATTTCATGGATAATCGAGGTAAATAGGTATCAGTAGATAAGTACTGTTCATGTTGAGAGAATTTGAGGAAATTCTCGGTATGAATGGGTTGATTAACCATAGAACTATAATAAATAGTTATAAGAAAAGTCTGAATCTTCAGTTTTTCAGAAAACACAAGGTAGTAATTTATGATAATAAAACACAGAGACGTCTTGTCATCTCACCTGGACGTAAGTTAGTAGGATGTTAAAGAAGAGGATGAGTCATTACGGTTGCGTATCGACTATCGTAATAGGAGTAAGTTTGTAGTTAAGAGTAAATACCAATGGCCCAGGATCGATGATCTATTTGGTCAGTTGAGAGGGGCAAAGAATTCTTATAAAGATAGATATATGTATGGGGTATAGTCAGTTGAAAGTAAGGAAGAAGGAGGAGATACCTAAGATGACATTCAGAACACGTTATAGTTATGACAAGTTTCTGGTTATGTCATTTAGGTTGACTAATGTACTGAAGTTAGATTTATCGTAAGGAGCGTCGAGTAAGTTGGTGATAAATTGATAGGTACCCTTGTGAGATGCTATGGTTGAAGGTACCATTAGCGTCACAGGATTTAAAAGAAAGGTTGATTAAGGCACCTGTATTATCTTTATCAGATGATACGGGGAATTTTGTAGTGTATCTCGATGTTCGCATTGATGACATGATTGCGTGCTCTTATAGCATGGCAATGTCAGTGTGTATGCGATATGTCGGTTAAGGATTATAAGAAGGTCTATCCTACTTATGATCCAGAGTTGGCAGCTGAAGTTTTAAATTAAAACTCTAAAGATAGTAGTTATACTGGGAGAAAAGTGAGATATACACGGACTCTAAGAGTCTGAAATATATCTCCACACGGAAGGAGATGAATATGCAGTAGAGAGAGGACTGTGATATCTTATATCATTCAGGGAAGGTAAACGTAGAAGCCGAAACACTAAGTAGGAGGGGTATTGAAAGTTATCAATATTAACGACTCAGAATGAGTTAATAACGGAAATGGCAAGGTCAAAGTTAGAAGTTAAATTACGGAATGAAAGGGTAGAAATTATTTGCACAAGATGGACTCAATCCACGATGATGTAACGAGTTACATAAGTACGATTAAGTACCGAGTTGTATAAGTGAATGAAGAAGATGATGCAGGATAAGTAGAAGACTAAGTATAGTCTTATTTTGGAGGAGGAATTTGAGTTCCATATAAATCCGAGTTAAAAGGATAACTGGGATGATATAGAGATCGCGTAATGTGTTAATAAGTGTTTAACTTCTAACTCAGATTATTAATAGGAAGTGATAAGTCATATGAATTAAGATAATACCTTCGGTGAAGGTGAAATGGAAGAACCCCAATGTCGAAGAAGCATTGTGGGAACTCGTGATTAAAAGAAAGGAAAATTTTTCTCTGTGGTATAAGTATGATTAGCGAGATTCTGGGAAAAGAATCCTTATAAGGAGGGAAGAGTGTAACGCCCTAGAAAATCGGATTTTTGAGAATTAAATTTTTATTTTTATTAAATGAATTTAATCGATTATGTATGGAGCAAGCTAATCGAACGTCGTTCTATGACCTAGAAATGTCAGAACATCGTAGGATTTTGGCTACGTGGTAGAATTAAAGCGTTTGAATATCCAAGACGAAAATAAAAGCTTTCCGAAAAATTTTCTGAAAAACACTATTCACGCATTTCTGCTTAAGAATTATTTTTGAACTTCCGAGAAATACGTAATGATAGAATATCGATGTGAGATAGAATATCCAATAATATTTCAGTTATGAAAAACGTATTATTTCGCCTGTGGACTTAAAACCTAACGTTTAAGGAAAATGATTTACGAGAAGGAAATGTAATGCGAGTAATGGATTAAGCGATGATCGTATACTACATAGGTATTATACGATGTAATGAATACAAGTATGATACGAAGTATTATACGAGTACGTATGAATAATGGTACGTCATATATGTGGAATAAGTATACGAGCTAGAATACGAGAATTATACGTGATTATACGTTATAAGGCTTTAAGCCAATTGTAATGAATTTGTAGAATTGGTAGGATTTGTTAAGTATTATGTGAGCCAAGTATTGAATGTAAGTATAATACGACGTATTGTACTATCGTGTATGACGAATGAGATAACATATATTAAGAATTAATATACGAGATAGCATACAAAGATTATACGTGGGGTATAAATGTTAAGTTATGTAATTTAAAGGGAATGGACTTGTAGGATTATAAACTTAATAGTAGGAGTCCAATATAATGTGACAATCAAGCCCAAGTGTTTGGTATATCATGAGTCCAAATCATGTAGCACAAGCCCATTAAGGAAGTAGTTGGATGAATTAACCAAGCCCAATGAATTAGCCATGATCCATGGAGCAATCCAAGTGTAAAGTGGGTAGACTTGATGGGCAAACAAATTGTGTGATTAGCAATAGACTTAATGACTAAGCAATGCATAACTTAAGTGGTGAGCAAGTGACTTGGTGGCTAAGTAGAAGTGGTGACCAAGTTAACTTAATTAGGAAGTAATGAATAGTAAGGAGGTGGATGGCCTTTTGACCATTATACCCTCATCTAGGATTTCCTATAAATAGAGAGCTTGGAGTTCATTTTGTGGTTGTTTCATTTTCATCCAACTCCTCTCATATATAAGTAACTTATTTGGTTGAGAGAATAAGCACTTTCCTTGTTAAGTTTTCCACCAATAAACTTATAGCTTATTGGTTAGAGATAATAAGTTAGCAAAAGTTATACTTGGAAGTAAGAAGTAAGCACAAGAAAGAATCATGTGATCATCAAAGAGTAAGTATTCTTGAACCATGTTTCTCTTTCTTTTCTATTATTAGAGAAGGGGGTATTGGTAGAGCTAACATGCTAAGAAGAGGTTGGAATAATGAATCAAAGGGCTTAAGTCATAATAAGTCGGATAAGTCATGAATAATATATTCGTAATCATATAGGTTAAGACCTTGTGAAGAACACTAATGAATGTATAATAACTTGTAGGAACTTGTAACATGGTTACATTAATGAAGTTAGTATGATAATAAGAAGCATGAATAATGGATCGAAGTCATCATCCATAATAAGTTATATGAAAAGAAGACATAAGTTATGAGTATTGAAAATATAAGTAATTCATATTTTCATAAGTTCTAAACTCACAATGAACTAGTAATAACTTATCATGAATATAAGTTAACGAAGCATTTGTGTCAAGATGATAGTATAATGGATTGAATCCAAGTGAAATGGTTTAAAAATCTCAAGTAACGAAGTTTCGCCGGAATTTGCACGATTAGACGACGATCGTCGAATTCGTGAAATTCTCGGAATGGAAGTCGAATATTAATATTGAGTTTGGAAATGTTGGTTTTCAATTGAGACAAGTAGTATTTGTCATTATAGAGTTGCGGACTCGAAAATGGCTGGATTCTGACTTAGAACGAAGAAACAAGCGTTGAATGTTCACGAACGTTTACCGTTTTCATTGAAAATGGACTAATAGGTGAATTTTTAGCAAACAAAATCGAATAGATAAAATTCTTGAATGATTATGTAGATTACATAATTTGTGAACCGTAGGATTTTGAACGAGCCAATTCGGACTTATAACGAAGAAGTTATGCGTCCGGGAAGTTCACAAAATTTTAAAACTGAAAATTTTTCTGGTGCACAGAGTTGGCGCCGCGGCGCCAACCCAAGGCAAAATAGGTCACGCCGCAGCGTCGAGCATGGCCGGGAAAACGTGAAACCTACTGAAGAGTCGCGTCGCGGTGCGGCAATTATCAAAGGGAATCGCGCCGCTGCACCGAGTCCGGTTTCCAAGCCCTAAGGGGCGACGCCGCAGCGCGGCACAACGAAGAAAAGTTGGCGCCACGACTCCGGCACTAGGGTTTGCATAGAGAGGATTGTTTATGAAGATAAAAATAGAGGTAATGAAGTAATATAGACCTAATGAACATGAAGTAACATTGTTAAGTCATGATTAAACCCCAAGTAGGATCACTTAGGGTTAAGGAAAGTCGATTGAAGATGAACGCAAATGGTATGCAATAAACGTACTTAACCAAGGACGATTAAAATGTCGTTTAATAATGTAAGAACATTAGTAAACCGTAAGGAAAGATGATTAACTCGAGCCGAGTTGTATTAATGATATAATTTCACTTAAGTGTTATAAGAGAACGAAGTTGGTAAGAATGATGTAAAGAATGACGGAAAGCCGGAACCCATAAGTAACAAATCTAATAAGGGATTAGATTGAGAAGAAGGGTAAGATTCTTTAGGAGCTATGTAGGTTCATTCATAACCTAATATGGTGTGTTATGTGATTATGTGTTGTAGAGACTGTAAAGACTCAAGGGAAACGTATTTATACTGTAGCAGACGTTGAAGGCAAGTTTTTCCTAAACGCTTGTCTAACCTTCGTGTTAGCCAGGTTTTCAAATGATTCAAATTATGAGATGCGTGTATGGTTTTGAAGAAAGAGTCGATGCCAGTTTTAGCTCGGCTAAACTAATCTTGATAGATTTATTGAACTGTTTACAAGTCTTTCAATATAGAATTGCAAACGCTATCCTACGCCAACTATTTGGTACGGATTCAAGGTAAGCCTGAATATGTATAAATGAATGTTTTTTTCATCGACTATTCGATGGGCACGTGAGGTTGCCACAACTTAAACGTACACACGTTTAATGGATGTAGTGTTGATCAACACAGAGTACTATGAGCTGATCACTCAGAAGTGCTCGTAAGCTATGCCGGACTTACGGACTTCGTGTCGGGTCGTCCTTTTCAAAGAAACTATAAGACGTTCACGTCTTGAACTAGAATTGATGATTCATGGAATATTGTTATTGTAAAATGTTTTGAAGGAAAAGAAACGCTATTTTAAGTTATTGATAGTACTGCGTAACTATCATCTAGTTATTGAAGATATGCGATTCTTATGTTTCAAGCATGCCTTTAAAAATAAAATTGTTATACTTGCTGAGTTTGTTATGCTCATTCTTGCTTGAACCATATGAATGCAGCTTAAACGATACGACCAAGGGATTCGACAAGGATAAAGTGAAGACTAAAGCGAGCTTGTAGACTACCTATGTAATAGTATAGGTTTGTAATGATAATATGTGATATTATGACAAGAACAAATGTAACAGTTATAACGAACCTGGGGAATGGTAATATTATTTTGGTATATATATGAGACATATTCGTTCTTTTGAGGCATTTCAGTTGAATGTTTGTGTGAACTGTAGCACCATGGAGCACCATCTGTCGGGTTAAAAGAGACCCGGATTTGGGGGCGTCACATCTGGCGTAAAACGCACAGACATGATATTTCGACAGAATAATAAATAATGGAATCAAGTTCGGCGTAAAAAGCACAGACAGGATATTCTGACAAAATAATAAATAATGGAACCAGGTCCGGCGTAAACGCACAGACAGGATATTCTGACAGAATAATGAATAATGGAACCAGGTCCGGCGTAAAACACAGACATGATTTTCCGACAGAATAATAAAGACAAAACCAGGTCCGGCGTAAAATGCACAGACAGGATATTCCGACAGAGTAATGAATAATGGAACCAGGTCCGGCGTAAAACACATACAGGATATTCCGACAGAATAATAAAGACGGAACCAGGTCCGACGTAAAACGCACAGACATGATATTCCAACACAATAATAAAGACCGAACCAGGTCCGGCGTAAAATGCACAGACAAGATATTCCAACAGAATAATAAAGAATGGAATAATAGAAGAATTTCACCAAGTATAGTGTAGCCCGCGTATATAGGTTATTCCAACAAAATAATAAAGAATGGAATAACAGAAGTTCTCATCATGAATAAGAAAGAAAGAATATCCTTTACGAGTACAATAATTAATATCACTTACCTTGAAAGGAAGAGTACCGGATATAAGAGTAGTGAAGTAGCAGAACACTTTTCTTCTATCTCTGTAATTTTCTCTCTCTAGAGTTTCAGTGAATTCGTAAGAAATAATGAAGGAATGAGCTTCTATTTATAGAAAAATGGACTGCATAGTAACTAACTCATGAACGGTCTAGATTAATTTACTTTAATCTGACGGTCCATATTTAAAGCAAAATCTTTTAAATAAAATATAATATATTCTATTTATAATCTAATAAAAGGAATAACTTTATAAAAGATTTTACTATGCAAACACTATGCAGGCACTATGCAAACACTATGCATAATAAAATATAATATACTCTAATTATTGTCTAATAAAACAGATAACTTTATAAAAGTATTCTGTTTTATATAAAAAGATTTTACTATTAGCCTAATAAAACGAATAACTTTATAAAAGTATTATGTTTTATATAAAAAAAATTTCTATTTTATTACGTTAATAATACCAATAAAACAAGACTGGGTGACTTATCACGTAAGTCTCAATAATCAATACAGTATGCTACTATGCAACTACACGTATTACTGTACTTTTACTACTGATTAGTTCAACAGTATTAATGGTAAAACTTCCGCCGTTATTTTCATAAATTATTTTTGTCGTTTTCTCAATTCGACAATAATTCCGTTGTGAGTTCCACCAATAATTGTGTCGTCGTATGAATATTCCCCGACAATAATAATATTCCCCGACCAATCGAATATAATACAACAACTTGCATACTTTACAAAATTTATAAATACTACCCACAACTATAACATTATCTCAAATTCACACCTTAATATTTAAAAAAATATTTCGAAAAAATTAAATATTTATTCATAAAATATGGGGTTTCACATATAGTAAGAAGATTATTACGACGTATAATACGAATATCGTACGAACTATATACGAAGAGAATACGAGAATAGAATTCGTAGAATACGATTAGTCTAAATGAACTTTGAGTTCATGGACTTTGTAGAATCTAATTGGACTTGGATTATGTCAAGCCCTAGATAGGTCCAATAAGAATTAATGTTAAGACCCAAACCAAGAAAATAAACCGCGGATCGATCCAATGGGTAAAGATAAACCATGGGTGACCCAAAGTGGTGACCAAGTAAAGTACTTGGTGGCTAAGCAAAGGATAAGTTAAGTAATGGCCAAGTAAAGTGCTTATGTTTAATGGCTAAGTAAAGTGCGTATAAGTGATGAGTAAGTAAACGTAAGGGCTAAGTAAAGGATAAGTTAAGTGGTGAGTAAGTTAACTTAGTGCTTAAGCCATGAGTAGTAAGGAGGTTTGAGGGCGAAAGGATTATTTTGCCCCTAGCCTTGGTTTTCTATAAATAGGAAGCTTAAATCATTTGTTTAGGATTTTGAAAATCCTACAACATTTGAGAGAGAGAGTTCGGATGGGAGAAGGAAGAGGAGGAGGAAGAGGAAAGGCTTGCTCGTGAGTAACCTTTGTCCGACGGAAAGAGATTAAATGAGAAAGGTAATCCGAAACCTTATCTCGTATTTTTTTTCTTTAAGTTCTATGTTCAAAACCTAACTTAATGAGAATAAGGAGTACAAGATGTTAGGAATGATTTCATATGGTTGAAATCGTAAGAAAATGAAGAAATAAGAATTAGAAGTTTATTTTATAAATTTCTTAAGGAAGTATAAGATTCGTAATGAATTAGAACGATCCGAGTGGATTATATGAATAAGTAGGTGAAATAAGTAACTAATGATGTTCTATAACATTAAATTCCAATAAAAAATGATATCGTAATCCAAAATTTCGATTAAAATAAAGAACGAACGAAGAACACGAACAATACGCGAAGAACACGAAGAACGTTGTTGATGGACAAATTTAAAACCATCGTAGGATAATTGTTGTTGATGGACAAGTTTAAAACCATCGCGTATAAGTTAGATGCTTTTTGCTTGGTTAGGAATGGTAGAAACGTTCATGAAGAACGAATTAAACTTAGCTATAACAAAGTTATGGCGAAAATTTCATAAAAGACGAACGAGAATTAGAAAGTTAGTAAATGAACTCGAATGTATGGGGTTTAGTAGGAAAGTAAGAGAACCTAGAAAACGTGAGTCGTGGACTCAAGAACAAACGAGTTTCAAGTTCGGATGACCAAATTACGGAAGAACTAACGAATAGCGTTAAAAACGTAAAACGAACGAAGGGTTAAGATTAAGCCAATAGAATGACATGTTAACAGATTCAGAATGAAGTTCTATCTGAGGGGTATTGAAGTACGTAATATAAGGAAGAGAATGACTTTGGAACAACCTCGTTCTAAGTTATGAGATCGGGAAGTAAGCGTCTCAAATTGGATTTAACACTTAGAGAAATTTCTAGGGTTTAGGCTCGGCGCCGCAGCGCCAACTATGCCTTGAGAGGTGGCACCGCAGTGCCAGGCCGAGGAGGTTGTGCACTGCTAACTCGTGTCGCAGTGCGAGAGGAAAGGAAGAGAGTGGTGCTACAACGTAAGTGTAAGGAAAAAGCCAAAGAGGAGTTTTTAACGACTCAGCTCTTGGGAGATACGTAAGGGAAGATAAAGAACAAAAGGTTCATCTAACATAACACTTAAGCAAGTGAGTTAAACCTTAAATGAAGGTTGAACGAAAAGATTAAACGAGATTAAAAGACAAAGAATATATTCGCTGGTTACGTAACCGATGTTCGGGGACCGTAGTCACGATAAACGAACGTAAGGGATTGCTATGATTGTGATTCCTTGGACGTTGAGTGACGAAGGTAATGAATATTATTTTGATGTTATGTTGTGGTAATGAGAGATAAGTGTGAAGGGTATAGACGCTGTGAACACAACGTTGTTGCGATGAACGATCAGTCTTAGCATAAAATGATCGGTATGGCTTCGACACTAAGAACGAGTAATGAACATGGGGTTCATGTAAGGGATAACGAAAGTATTAAATAAGATATGAATTATCAAGAAAGCCTTAATGAACGGTAATAAGATTAATGAAAGCTAAATATGAGTCAGATAAAGAATGAATCCTGAGGTATGGCATTTAGTTGCCAGAAAGCAGTAAGGAATAAGAAATTAACTTAACAAAAGCTATAGTTAATGGTTTGGATAAGTTACGACAAGTTTAGGTTGTGGTAGAATCGTAAACTCTGATGGTTGACATATGGAAGATGGGCTAAACAATTCCATCAGAGAGCGAAGGTATATACAAAACTAGCAACCGATCTAACTCACTGTGATGGCAGTGTACATGAGACGGGAACTTGTTTGTTGGTTGTTTGTAGGAAACCACTCAGAATACCATATGGACTACTAGCAGAGAAGCGATGTGTGCTGAGTCCTAGAGAAGTTATAAGAAGAAGATAAGAATGAAAATCATCAAAGATGATGAACATTTTGAGTAAGACATCTCCGTATGTCATGAAGCCGTAAACTGGTAAAGGAAGTTAGTCGCGTAAACTTATATTACAAGAATGCGAATCCTAAGAAGTAAAGTTAAGTAAACCAATGCGTAAGTTCAATATATGACTAATTGGTGTTTATGTTTTCTCCTTATGTGCTACATAGGAATTGGATTGAGCAGTTCAGCATAAGATGTAGCTATGCGTAAGGCAAGTTTCCTAACTTCATTCATACTCTAAATGAATATTAGTTTCTTAAACTTCTCAGATGTTGAAATTTAGAAGTTCTGTCTATGTGCGAATGTACGATATTTGTACAAGGTGGTAGAACGTATGAGGCCTTGTGCCACAATTTGAACACTTTTGTGTTTCTATGAAATGAATTATTCTGTGATTAACTGTTTAATAAGAGAATGTTCTGTTTATACATGATCCATTATTGTCAAGTCTGTGCTAATAATTTTAGCCAAGCATAATGTGTATGAAAAAAGGTAGAAGAATAAAAGTAATTTAAAGTGAAAGTGAATAATTTTTTAAAATGATAGGAATCGAGATTATTCCTATTATTCAAGCTACGTCATAACCTTTGTTCGATTATTGAAGTTCTAAAGGAATGTTTGAATTCTGAAGTTGTTTATTCAACTGTTATGACTTGCTGGGAAATTGAATGCTCACTCTTGTTTTAAACAAAAATATTTTCAGCGATCGATGTTAGAAGAACTTAAGGATCCCGTAAAGATCAAAATAACGGTATCCAGATGAAGTGTCATTCAAAATGTGAATGAGCGAGAAGATCAAGTGAAGACTTGTAATGTAGAAAGATGAAATTGAATTACAGACTAGTTTAATGAACTATTATGTATCCTTGGTGGCGGATAAAAGTCACTCTTATAAGATGAAATGAATAATGTAATTATCATTATTTATAATGAAGGATGTTATAAGGTTTCCAGAACCTGGGATCTGAGAATGTATGTTGTTATATTTCAATATATAATGATGTATGTTATAGGAATGATGTACTCGTGACATGCAGAATTTGGGTGTGAAGATAGACCGGATTTCGGGGCATTACAGTCTCAAGGGGAAAGCTGTATGCTACAACTGTGGACAGGAGGGGCACATTTCGCCTAACTGTCCAAGTCCGAAGAAGAATCACAGATGTTTTGTATGTGGATCAACTAACCACATAGGAAAGAACTGCCCGAAGAAGGGGACGAACGGGAATAAGGGCGCTAATAACAGTAAGTTAGCTATTGGTGGTCCAGCGCAGTCGGGTAGGCCAATGGCCCATACCTTTAACATGACAGTCCAAGATGCAGTTGCATTAGGGGACATAGTTGTAGGTATTATCTCGATCAACGACATAAATGCTTACGTGTTGTTTGATTCGGGTGCTACTTGTTCATTTATTGCATATGATTTTGCTAGACGATTAGGATTACTTCCCGAAATTTTGCCTATACCTTTGAATATCAAGGTAGCAAACAAAGAGATAATTCTAATTGAGAATATTCATAGGAGTTGTTGCGTAGATATATGGGGGTATAAATTATCGATAGATTTGATACCGATAAAGTTGGGAGAATTCGTTGTAATTCTCAGGATGGATTAGTTGTTTAACCATGGGGCAATTATAGATTATCAAAAGAACTGTGTAAATATTAGGTTATTTAGACAACCTCATGTAGTGTTTTATGGTAATAGATCACCAAGACGTTCGTGTTGTCTTACCATTACACAAACTAGGAAACTTTTGAGAAAGGGATGTGTAGGTTATTTGTGCCATGTTGTTGATACCCAGAAAGTGGGAGTGAGCATGGAACAAATACATATAGTTAAAAAAATCATGGATGTATTTTCAAGTGAATTACCAGGTCTTTCGCCGGATAGAGAGATCGAATTTGTGATAGACATTATGCCAGGAGCAGCACCAATTTCTAGGGCACCGTATCGTATGACGCCTGTGGAGATGAAGGAGTTGATGGTTCAGTTACAAGAACTGTTGGATAGGAAGTACATTCAACCGAGTGTTTCACCGTACGGAGCACCGGCACTATTTATAAAGAAGAAGGACAGATCGTTAAGACTTTATATCGACTACCGAGAGTTGAACAAGTTAACAATAAAGAATAAATACCCATTGCCCAGGATCGATGATCTTTTTAATTAGTTAAAAGGGGCAAAGTATTTTTCTAAAATAGATTTGAGGAAGGGGTATCATCAATTAAAGGTTAGGAAGGAGGATATACCTAAGACGGCATTCAGGACTCGTTATGGACATTACGAGTTTCTGGTGATGTTATTTGGGTTGACAAATGCACCAGCTTCATTTATGGATATGATGAACAGAGTGTTCAAATAATATTTAAAAAAGTTCGTCTTAGTGTTTTTCGATGATATTCTAGTCAATTATAAGACGCCAGAAGATCACGCTGAACACCTAAGGATAGTGTTGGAGACACTAAGGAAGGAGAAGTTGCATGAAAAATTCACTAAGTGTGAATTTTGGCTGGAAAGGGTATAGTTTTTGGGTCAAGTTATCAACCATGAGGGGATTTCAGTACACCCAACGAAGGTGGAAGCAGTGATTAATTGGGAACAACCAAAAATGCCGACTGAGGTGCGGAGTTTCCTAGGGTTAGCGGGATACTATCGAAGATTTATCCAAGATTTTTCGAAGATAGCTACTCCGTTGATTAACTTAACAAGGAAGAAAGTGAAGTACGTATGGACTAAGAAATGTGAAGACAATTTTCAAAAACTGAAGAAAAGGTTGAGTGAGGCGCCTGTATTGTCTTTACCCGACGATACAGGAAATTTTATAGTTTATAGCGATGCTTCGCCTAGAGGACTTAGTTGCGTGCTCATGCAGCATGGCAAGGTCATTGTGTATGCATCACGGCAGTTGAAGGATTATAAAAAAGTTTACCCTACTCATGATCTGGAACTGGCTATAGTAGTGTTGGCCTTAAAGATATGGAGACATTATCTTTATGGAGAGAAATGTGAGATATACAAGGACCATAAGAGTCTAAAATATATCTTCACACAGAAGGAGTTAAATATGAGACAAAGAAGATGGTTGGAGTTGATAAAGGATTACGATTGTGAAATCTTGTATCATCCGCCAAAAGCCAATGTAGTGGCCGACGCCTTAAGTAGGAAGGGTCGGAAAAAGTTGTCAATGTTAACGGCTCAAAATAAGTTAATAAAAGAGATGGCTAGAATGGAGTTGGAGGTGAAGTTGTCAAGAGAATCGGGACAGAGATTGTTTACAACAAAGATTCAATCTACCATTGTAGAGAGAGTCAAGGAGGTACAACTCAAAAATGAGGAGTTCAATCGGATGAAGAAGCGGTTAACCGATGAAGAAAAAAATTTAAAGTATAATCTTTATAATGAGGGATTATTAAGATTTGAAGGAGGAATTTGGGTTCTGAATGAGATGGAATTAAAGGAGCAAGTGTTATAAGAGGCTCATAGTTCAAGGTACTAAATTCATCCTGGTAGTACTAAGATGTATTAATACATTCGATAGAGTTTTTGGTGGCCGGACATGAAGAGAGAGATAGTTGAGTATGTGAGTAGGTGCTTGACTTGTCAGAAAGTTAAGGCCGAACATCAACGACGAAGTGGCTTGTTACAGTCATTGGATATTTCGGAATGGAAGTGGGAGCATATCATGATGGACTTTGTGGTGGGACTTCCAATTACAACGAAATGGTATGACGCAATATGGGTGGTAGTGGACCAGTTGACGAAGTCGGCTCACTTTTTGCCAATACGGGTCAAGTATAACATAGACCAGTTAGATAAACTTTATGTTAAGGAAATTATTTCCAGACATGGAGTACCAGTTTTGAATCTGTCAGATCGTGATCCATGATTCACATCGAACTTTTGGAGGAGTCTACAAGAGTAGTTGGGAACGCAGTTGAAGCTGAGTACAACATATCATCCACAAATCGATGGACAGAGCGAGAGAACAATTCAGAAGTTAGAAGATATGCTGAGATCTTGCGTCATGGATTTCAAGGGTAGTTGGGATGATCATCTACCATTAGTAGAGTTTGCGTATAACAACAGTTATCATGCAAGCATAGGTATGCCGCCTTACGAAGCTTTGTACGAAAGGAAGTATAGAACACCATTGTATTGGGATGAAGTGGGAGAACGCCGAATTCTAGGACCAGAATTGGTGCAACAGACAGCGGATGTAGTGAAGTTGATATGGATGCGTCTTATAGCAGCTCAAGACAGAGAAAAGAAGTATGCGGACTCACATCGCGTAAATAGGGAGTTTGAACTAGGCTCGTATGTATTTCTAAAGGTATCTCCCTTGAAAGGAAAGATACGCTTTGGAAAGAAGGGAAAGTTAAGTCCAATGTTTATAGGTCCTTTTGAGGTATTAAAACGGGTAGGAGAGGTAGCTTACGTGGTAGCGTTACCTCCAGACCTAGAACGAATACATAACGTGTTTCATGTATCTGTGTTATGTCCTTATAAGCCAGATTAGAAGCACATAATACAGTATAAGCCTATTCATATCGAGAAGGACTTAACGTACGAAGAGATGCCGATTCAAATCATCGATAGAAAAGAGCAAGTTCTGCATAACAAAGTTATACCTTCGGTAAAGGTGTTATGGAAGAACCACGATGTTGAAGAAACAACATGGGAACTTGAAGAAAAGATAAAGAAGAATTACCCTCAGTAATTTGTTTAATGTAAAACGAGATTCTGGGGACAGAATCCTTATAAGGGGGGAAGGATGTAACGACCGAGAAATTTGGATTTGTTGTAAAATAATTTTATTTAATTAACAAATGAATAAAATTATATTATATGTTATTACTATGTGTTAGCAAGATGAATGTCATTCTATAACCTAGATATGTCTGAACGTCGTAGTATTTTGGCTACATGAAGGAATTAAAGTGTTTGAATTTCCAAGATGAAAATAAAATTTTTTCGAGAAATTTTCTAAAAAATACTATTTACTGATTTCTGCTTAGGAATTATTTTTGAACTTCCGAGAAATACGTAATGATAGAATATCAAGGGAAGATGGATTATGTAATAATAATTCGAGTATGGAAAATGCTGTTTTTCGCCTGTGGACTTAATTCGAGAACGTTAGGAAAAGCAAAGCCTTAACTAGTTAAATCAATGATCGTATGATACGTAGGTATTGTACGAGGTAATGAATACGAGTATGATACGAGGTATTATACGAGTATGTATGAGTAATGGTTTTTTATATATGATGAATAAGTATACGAGTTAGAATACGAGATTAATACATAGACAATACGTTATGAGGCTTTAAGCCATATGTAATGGACTTGTAAGATTGTGTAGGAAGTAGTAAAGTCCAATTAGAATTATGATTAAGCCCAATACTAACTAATGATTAAAGCCCAAGTGTTTGTTAATATACAAGCTAATGTTGGTTTATTGCAAGCCCAAATCCTAAGTAAGCTAAAGCCCAAATTAGGTAAGGATCCAATGGGAAAGCATGACCCATGGGGCAACCCATGTAGGCCCCATGATCACATGGGTGATCTTGGTGGTCAAGTAAAAGTTGTGATGACCAAGCAAAGGATGTGATGAGCAAGTAAACCTTGTGATTAAGTAATGAATATTAAGGAGGTTTGATTAAGGAGGTGGGATTGGTTTATTGACCATTATGCCCTAACCTTGGTTTTCCTATAAATAAGAAACTTGCTAGCTCATTTGTTACTTGTAATATTTCATCCAACATATTAAGTGATTATTCGTTAGAGAGAAGAAGCTAGAAAGTAAGAAAAAGTTAGTCTTTCATAGTAGAAAAGAAGAAGATCAAAGCTTGATCATCAAAGGTAATGATCTTAAACCATGTTTCTCCCTCTCTTCAATTGTTAGAGAAATGAATAGTGGTATAATTTGTATGCTAAGAAGAAGTAGGAAGGGCTAATAAATGGACTTAAACCTTAATAAGTCATGTATAAGCAATTCGTAATCATTTAAGTTATGAACGTATGAAGAACTAATAAGAACTTATCATGTATATAAGTCAATAAGATACGTATGTTAAGATGTTTGTGAAAGCCCCAAATCCAGGTCCCGAATCACCACGGATCTGGTACAATCATTCTATAACTATTTGAGGAAGATATAAACATAAATTGTTTATACAATACATTTTACACACTATTTCCCAAAATCGAGTAACCTTAACTTATACACAATTCATAAACTATCTAACACCTAACATTATTATGAAACTATACTATTACAAACTAGCTGCACATTTTATCCCAAGCAGAACTTGGCATTATCCTTTTTCCTGTATCCGAACGCATTCGCCTTATCTGCAATGTTTATCATGATATAGCAAGGGTGAGCATGAAAGTTGCCCAGCAAGTTTAAATACAATTTAAGGATATATCATGATTGAAAGAGTCTGAATAATAGGCTGGCTATAATTCATCAATATAATTGAGAACTAGCATGAACAAACTTTTGACTGAACAAGTATTGAACATGAACAAATATATCTGGACCAACTGGTAACGAAGGTGATCAGCCTCTCATACCTGACTTATACATGCAATATGTACAGAGTACAATTCCACATAGCAATCAGCAATGATTAACCATAATCATATCTGAATAAAACAACTCTTAGTAGAGTTAAGTAAAACTTGCCTGAACCGTTGATTACCGCTATGCAATTTAATAAGCTTTGTCTGAAGACCTATTATTAATAATATGTATTTATAAGTTAGAATAATGTCACCACAGTATTTAAAAAAATAAACTAAACACATAGCACATAACCCTATCAATCTATACCACACATAACACCTAGCATCAAGTCAAACTATTGCAGTCCGAGTTGTGTTTAGTACAATTCTAACATCCCGACGGTCTAGTCGGAGTTTTCTCGAGTCTAAGTTTAATTAAATTCGGCCTGAACACTTAGCAATTATCTTAAATAATTTATTATCAGTCAATATATATATATATATATATATATATATATATATATATATATATATATATATCAGCACGAATCAGGTCCGGACTCCCGGACCTGATCAATAACGGAGCCCAAATTTTATTTTATTTTTTTTGCTTTTTTTTAAAAAAATAACTAAAAAAAATTAATATTTTATGAAACTAAAATTTTTCCATAATACAATATTTTGGGCGTGTTTTGAATACCCATACCAAAAAACGGTGGTACAGTCTGCCCAGACTGTACCACCATGTTTTGTTATGCGTACCCAAATCACACCTGTGACACCCCCAAATCTGGTACTTCCATTTCCACAGGATTTGGTGTTCACGATACAAATATCATCTTTCTATCTACCCATAATAAATGCAACCATGCATTAAATAGAAATAAAATCTTTCCCTTAAGGGTTACAACATCTGAATAATAATACAATCCTAGGTTAAACCAACCTTAAACATCTGTGCAGAATTATAAATAAATAAGTCTTAAACAATATCTTTAACTTAAGTCTTAAACAAATACATCATATAAAATAACAAGTTTCCATCATTTGCAAACTTTTCCCTTGCCCTTACTAGTGGAAGGTTCGTCAGCTCTTTCGTTCTTAACTGCAATGTTATTATTAAGCAAGAGTGAGCACAAATGCCCACAAGTATAAAAATGAAATAACAGTATAATAACATGCGAATAAATCAAAGACATCTGAATAAAAGCTCAACTTTTGAATCAAGAGTGAATAACAAGAATCAAAAGAATTCTGAGGGTCATAAGACCTTGAACTATGTCCTAGGTTAACAAGGGTTTTACTTGAAACCTTTAACAGTCATAAGACTATGGACCTTCTTCTCGTGCTTAGGGGGATCAGCCCTTAGTACCATATTGTGCACAATATCTTAATGCTAAGTGTAAATAATCCCCTATATAGGGTTTTTCATCTCAGTTTGACATTCGAGTCCGCACCAAAGGAAGTTTGGTTTGGATAATTCATCAAGGGTTCTGAAATTTAGAACGCTCATCAACTATGGACTAGTTGAATTATTAAGGTTTCACTAGTCTAATAAGGTTCAACAATAATGATATTCAGTTTGAATAATAATCTCAAGAAGTATACAATAGAACAATTATTGTATAACTAAATCATACTTTGAAAAGATAATCAATCTTTAATAAATCATTTGAACTTGAATAATAGTAACGATAGTTTATTCAAGGTAAATAATAAGCTTGAAAAATAATGATTAGTAGGGTTAGGGAACTTGCTCAAATTTAAGAGTTTAAGTTTAGGAAACTTGTCTCGTGCGTAGATTACACTTTAACTAAGCACGTTCTTGGAATTAAATCCTACATACCATTCACATACACAATACCAGTTAATTATAATTTAACTAATCAACATAAACTCATTCTTGTTGTCTACTTTAATTATCAACGATACTTAGTCAATTTATCTCATTATCACATAATTTGCACTTCATGAATAATAATCTATTTTATGTATTCAATAATTTAAATCACATGTAATTATGTTATTTACATGTTTAAACAACTATTTTTATCATCACATTATACCTCTAACATGTTTATATGTTCATTACATCAATTCACTAACACTTGTTAGACTTTAATATTTTAAAAATCTCATTTCTGAATTTTCTAGAGAGTGGCGCTGCGGCGCCACTGATACACGTGATCGTCGCCCTGCGGCGCGGTGGCGCTACAGCCGGACACTTGACGATGTGGCGCTGTGGCGTCGTGGCTCGAGTCTTGGCACTGCGGTGCGGTGGCGCTGCGGCGCGGGACCTCAGTTCTAGAGTTGGCGCCGCAGCGCGAGACTCCAGATTATGTTTCCCAGTTCACGAAGAACACAGAGTTCAGCGAAAAGGACACTAAATAATCCTTAATTTCACTAATTTAACATACACACATGTTATAATTCATGTATAATCATAATACAACATCTATAAAGTGATTTTAACCCATTAAAACATATAATCACAGAATTAAAACATAAAATTTTCCTCTTTTTTTAATGTTCTTGAAGTTTTTAACATAAATTCCTAAAATTCAACGCCACGGATTCGTTATAAGGCCAAATCCATTCATTTAAAGTTTGGTCTCTTCGTATTAACATGCACAATAATATACGAGTGTAAAATTTACGAAAACATTTATATTTGACATACTAAAATCACGTATAAGGCCATATGGCCAAAAACCCAAACTCTGTATATTTTTGAAATAGCAAGTCATCAGATTACGAAACTTAGGATATGGAATCATGCAATATATATATAAACACGTTATGCCACTCGAATTATTACACATATCATGATCATAACACCAATTCCCAATTCACAGAGATTTTATAAAAGCTTTGAAAGCCATTTTTATAAAAACTTGAATACGTGAAATTTAGAATTTGGGAAGGAGAAGATTATCCTGTAGAGTATAAAGCGTAGATTTAGAATTCCTCACTCTCAAATCTCCTTCACAACTCACAATTTCTCTCTGACAATTCTCTCTATGAACTCTAAGAAATATGCTCTGCTTGTTTACTAGACTTAGGAATAATAAGAAATAAAAAGAAGACGTCGTATTCAATTGAACTGACGCTTTGAACTGACGTGTTAAGGTCAGTTACCCATCATGGGTAACTGCTCTCAACTCCCTCTAAGGCCATGTTTGGCTAGCAAGAGTAGATTATAAAACCATTTAATTTAATAAAGCTTTATCATATAGTTTAATTCATGTCACACCCAATTTAAATATATTATTTAAATTAATTAAATAACATATAATAATCTATCATAAATTCACATAATCATAAAATAAATTTTTTCATTAATTAATAATGTCAAATTATTAAATCTCTAATTAATTATTACATTAATTAAAATAACATGGCTTATTAAATATTTCTTTTTAATACAATAAGCTCACATAATCACATACTTCGAATAATAAAATTCTCCACATTAATTTAATAAATGTAACACATATAATTAAATTAATTTATCACAATCGCATCAATTAATTATTTAATCTAATAATTAAATCATCAAAAAATATTTATCTAATTCAATAAATATTAGAAATTAATTACAAAAATCTCGTTTGTCACAACAACCAAAACACTGTATTATGAAAAAATTTCAATTCCATAATTTTATTTTATTTTTTTAGTTGTTTTAAAAAATAAGCAAAAAAAAAAGTCTAGATTTTGGTCCGGTCCGAGAGTTCGGACCTGATCCGGACTCATATATATATATATATATATATATATATATATATATATATATATATATATATATATATATATATATATATATACGGTTCGGATCTTAAGCTCACCCTTTATTCAACTCACCCGAGTTCACCCCCTTTTAGCGACGGACCCGGCGACGGTTCGGTTATACAACCGTCGTCTATACTTTTAGTGACGATATATGTTATCCGTCGCTAAAAGTATAGACAATGGTTGTATGACCGAACCGTCGCCGGGTCCGTCGCTAAAAGGATGGTGAGCTCGAGTGAGTTGAATAATGGGTGAGCTTAAGATCCGGACTATATATATATATATATATATATATATATATATATATATATATATATATATATATATATACTTGCAATAATTTTCAGATAACAACTACCTTTAATTCACTTAATATTATTAATCTTGATAATATTTAATTCACCTCTTAGTATTATTAGTTCACTAATAATACTTTTACTGGCTTACTAATCATAATAATATTTTAATATTTTATTAATATTATTAATCCTCTTAATAATATTTAAATCATCCAATAATATTTTAATCTAATATTATTAATCTTTTAATAATATTTTAATCATTTATTAATGCTTAAATCAAATACTATTAACCATTTAATAATATTTTAATGAAATTTTAATCTTAATATTTTTATTTACTTAACAATATCATATTCTAATATTATTAATATCATAATAATATTTTTATAATTTATTAGATTAATAAACAGTTTATTCTAATTGTTCACCCTTTATTAAACCTCTTATTTAATATCCATAAAAAGTCATAAATAATATTTCTTATTATAAATTACCAAAATGCCCTAAAATAGTCATAATATTATATATTAAGAGTATTCAAGCATTAAAATCACATTTTTCTTATTTTAGACATCATTTAACTAATTATTTTTTTTCATTCATAACTTTATCATTTTTAGGAAAAATAGCAAACGGATTCCAAAAATTCTCATTTTCTGGATTTGGACAGCATATGACCCAACAATGATCCCCAAATTTTTCTAGAATTTCAGAAAATGATTTACTAATTTTAAAGTGCCCAAAACACTCGGATCTTGCTTCATTTTTCATAAATCGAGTTTTGCTCAGAAAAATCTAAAATTTTCAGGGTATACTCTCATAACATATATAAACATACTGTAAAACTTTCGGAATTTTCCAGTGTATACACAGTGAGAAATTCGAGTGTTAATATATAGGAGTCCTTTACGGAAATACGCATTACACATGACCTATAAATCGAAACGCGTCCGTTCTTTTTCCTGCATGTAGATAACTTCTTAAGGTACCTCTGTGATATTTCCCAGATTTTTAAAAGACTTGCAACTAACCGAAACAGCCTCAAGAAAAATGGGAACAGTAGCTATTTTAGAGTTTTAAAGCCTCAATATACTATGTGGACTATTTTGGGGAAAACAGTCCCCATGGCTTCAATACTTGCTAGATTTGTGTTCTACCACTTTGGTTTACTATACAACTCATGTATCTAGTACCCCCCCCCCTCTTGACGGATCACAAATCCAAGTTGTTAAACTTGAGTTATACAAGATTTAGTGGAAGAAAGACAAGGGTTTCACCCCTTGGAGAACATATGCTCATTTTCTTGCTCTAAACCTTTGATCTAACACTCAAGATACTTAGTTCAATACATGATGATATGTATAACTAGGGTATCTTGAGTATTAGTTCATAACCCCAACAAAACTCAAGCTATAATATAAAGTAGAAGAAGAAGATGAAGATTAGGTTATACCTTGATTTAGTGGCAACATTCCTTGATTTACCAAAGTAAGTAATGAACTTAGGATGCATCAAATAAATTAGCGCACCTCTCTCATGCTCACAAAAACCGAACTCTCTCTCTTTCTTTTATCTCTTGAATGCTACTAGCTTGGGAGAAAAAAAGTAGAAGAAGAAGAATGAGAGAAAATGAATGTCTAGCAAATGAATGAGTGATCTAACTATTATCCCCCATATTTTTATTGTCCCATGAATAAAAGACTACACATTATCTCTTTAATTAGCCTAATCATGTGATTAAGGATGCTTAATAGATTTGCAACCAATGGGAGATTGACACACATGTACTTGTGTGTAAGATTTCTACTAATGGACATTGATTAGCATAATCTTCTTGCCATAAAAAGGCCTAATTGACCGGTCCCCCCTTGCCCATTATATCTCCCAATTTGCTTTTATTTTAAAACACTAATTTGATTAATCAAAAGTCTAAAATACCCTTAATCAAGTGGGCTAAGTATTGGTTTGCATTTTATTTCCTTTGGACTTCTTCCTTAATTGTTTTGGGCCATGTAATAAACATAGTCTAATAATTTTAATATATGTTACCCAAATTGTTTATTTAGGATTTCCATTCCTAATCTTATGAAATTTAATTACTTGTACATGTGACTTTAGCTCATAACCTAATTAGGTTTACAAGAAATAGGTTTAAAATTATTAGTCACTTGAAATAACAAGATTATCCACTTAAGTTAGTATATATATTAAATACTAACATTTCCTTATTACCATAACCCTTAGGTTATTTAATTATATCACCTAATGCATAATTAGGTTACGAAGCTTTCATTTTTAATGAAATTTATAAATATATATATCTATAGCTATAGTATATATGTTTATTGATCCATGCACCACTTCACATATGTTGTCACATATTAAATCACTATATAACACAAAGTTTTAAATATCAATAATGTACATACATATATAGTGACTTAAAATTCACGGTTATTAACCCTTAGGGTTTTCAAAAATAGAAAATTAATATTTCTAAATTGTAATTAGGATTCTCGAATTAAATTAAACTTTCCAATTCATAAATCAATCTTGTTAATTAAGATTAATTTATCCCAATTTAAATTGCTAATTTAGTAATTAAGTCCACAAATTTATATTAGGGTTTCTAACAGAGCAATTAGGGTTTAAAAAATTTAAAATTATGGTTTGATAATTAATTAAACTTTACCCTAATTAATATTATAATTAATATCACTTAAGCATTATAATTATCCTTTAAATTCCAAGATTAGGGTTTCTAATTTCTGAATTAAGGTTTCGAATTCTCAAAACTGAAATTAGGATTTCAAAACCGGCTTTAGGGTTTCTTATCAGTCATTAGGGTTTTCTAACTGCACGTTGTCGTTCTTAATAAATACCTAGGGTTTGACACTTATATAATTTATCTGGTCAACCCTTGACCCTGAACCACATTCTAAACACATACATAACCATATACACAGAACATATTCACATATACACTTAATTTTGAATAATTCACCTAAATCCTTCACAGAATTTTAAAATCTTCAAAATTCCTTTCCAAAAATATCAAACGCATACACTAATTTCTGTGTAGGTCTATCATTTCACCTTAAATCCATCATTTAAGATTTTTTTTAAAATTTTCTAAATTCTCGGGTTGTCACAATGTTAGTATGATGAAATGGATCCATTTGAAACGATGAACAAATCATAAGTAACGAAGTTATGCCGAAATTCACACGATTAGACGATAATCGTCGAATTCGTAAAATTCTCAGAATGGAAGTCAAATTTTGACATTGAGCTCGAAAACATTAGTTTTCAATGGGAACAAATCTTATTTGGCATTATAGAGTTGTGGACTCGAAAATGACCGCATTCCGACTTAGAACGAAGAAACGAGCGTTGAATGTTCACGAACGTTTATTATTTTTGTTAAAATGAACTAAAAGGTGAATTTCAAGTTAACAGATTTAAAAATATAAAATTCTTGCATGAACACGTAGAGTATATAATTTATGAGCTAATGGCTTTTGAACTAGCCAATTCGGACTTAAAATGATCAAATTTGGAGTCCGAGAAGTTCACAGAGTAAGAAAACTATTTTTGGTATCTGGTGCACAAAACTGGCGCTGCGGCGCCAGCCCAAGGCTAAAAGGTGGCGCTGTAGGGCCGAGCCATGCCCGTAACCTACTAAAGTTTGGCGCCGCAGTGCGGCCCAATGTGCTGAAGTTGGCATCGCAGCGCCGGAACCGGGGAGAACCTATTGGAGAGTCGCGCCATGGTGTAGGACAAGGAAAGGAAGCTGGCGCCACAGTGCCAGCCTTAGGGTTTGTATAGTACAGAAAAATTATAAAGATAAAAGGAAAGACAGATAGTTAGTAGTGAAGTACAACTATAAAGAACTTGAAGTAACATCCTTAAATGATGTTAAAGACCTTAAGTATTATAACTAAAGGTCGACAAAAGACTATTTGGAGGCAAGAACAGTGTAATGTGATAAGCCAGAACCGATGTTAAATAATCTAAAACATAATTATATTGAGAAGAAGGGTAAGATATAGTAATGACCTTACTTGATTAAGTATGACCTAATGTGGTACGTTATGTAGTTATGTATTGTAGAGACCTTAAAGACTCAAATGAAAAGTAATTATACAGTAGCAGACGCTAAAGGCAAGTGTTCTAACCCTTGTCAATGTTCAATCTAGACAAGCTTTGTGATTCATGTATTCTTACGCATGAATTGATGTATGATGAAGTCAAAGCCAATTCCTTTGGCCAGACTTAAGATGTTCCTTTGGATTTTTTATAATCTACCGAACTGTTGTCAAGTTTTGCCAAACTATGTTGGTACGGTTTTTAAATGAAGACTGAGTATGCTAAACAAATGTTTTGTCTTCAAACGACAAGCACGTGAGGTTGCCACAACTTAAACGTACATACGTTTAAAGAAAGTAGTGTTGTACAACATAGAGTACTATAGGCTGATCACCTAGATGTGCTCGTAAGTAATGCCAGAATTACGGACTTTGTGTCAGGTTGTCCTTTTCAAGGAAAGTATGAAATACTCAAGGTCTTGGACCGGAATTGATGTTTTACTGAATGTTATTCATTGTGAAACGTTTTATAGAAAAGTGAAGTTCTATTTTGAATTATCAATAGTACTTCATAACTATTGTTTAGTTATTGAGGATATACGATTCCTATGATTCAAGCATACTAATGAAATGGTCATACTTGGTGAGCTAGTTATGCTCACTCTTGCTTGAACCATATGAATGCAACTAAGACCGAACGAATCAAAGGGTCCGACAAAGATAAAGGGAAGGCTAAGGCGAACCTATAGATTACCTATGTAATAATATAGGCGAATGATATTAATATTTGATATTATGATAAAGAACAAATGTAATGGTTATAAAGAACTTGGGTAATGGTAATATTGTTTGGAATATATATAGGACATATTCGTTCTTTTTAGGCTTTTCAATTGAATGTATGTGTGAAATGTAGCACCGTGTAGCACCATATGTCGGGTTGGAAGATACCCGGATTTTGGGGCGTCATAGTGTATAAGGAGAAATCGAACACTGTTGGACATGGTTCATTCCATGATGAGTTTTACTGATCTTTTGGTGTTATTTCGGGGATATGCCCTAGAAGCGGCTACATATCTACTAAATAAGGTCCCCTCGAAATCCATCCCTAAGACCCCATATGAAATGTGGACAGGGAGGAAGCCTAGTCATAAGCATGTTAAGATTTGGGGATGTCCAACTTATGTGAAAAAGTTTCAAAATGATAAGCTTGGGACAAGATCTAATAAATGTACATTTGTGGGATATCCTAAAGAAAGTTTAGGATACTATTTTTATAACCCTACTGAGCAAAAGGTGTTTGTTACCAAACATGTTTATCCTTGAAAGGGCTAGTGGGAGGAAAGTAGATCTTGAAGAAATTCAAGAACCACAAACCATTACAGGTCAATTGGATGAACCTATTCGAGTAGAGACATCTTCTGGACAACACCCTACTCGTAAATCTGGAAGAGTGCCGAAGATACCTGAGAGGTATGGATTCGTCATAGAAGATGACGATGAGGTACGTATCATGAATGATAATGATCCATTAAATTACGAACATGTTATGTCTAACAATCCAGAATTTTAATTATAATTTCAAATATTTATTGAATTAAATAAATATTTTAGTTGATGTACTTATTGTTAAATAAATATTTGTTTAATTTGATTATTTATTAGTTAAACAAATAATTCATGAGTTGTTGGGAATTAACTTAATTAAGGTAATATGTTTATTAAGTTGATAATTGGTAATTTGGTATTTTGAAGTTAATTAAAATAAAAGAGTGATGAATTAATTATTAGGTGGTAATATTCTAATTTAATTTAATAATTAAAGTAAAGAATTGATAAGGATTAAATGAATAGTTATAATGTTGTTTTAATTTAATTAAGTAATGAAAGTAATGTACTAATTTATTAAATAAAATTAGAAGGAAATTTTAATTTTGTGGCAATGTGAATATGTGGCAAATTGATTTAATAAGTTGTTATTAGCTTTAATTTAATTAAATTTTAATATAAAAATTTAATTATATAAAGTATGACAATTAAACTATATAATAAGTGAGTTATTAAAAAAAATTAAAGTGGTTTAATTTGATTTTACCAAACAAAGCCTTAAAGCTTCTGAAATTCTTATTTTAATCTTGTTTTGCCAAACAAGCCCTAATGGCTTTTGATTTAAAAAAAAACATAACTGATATGTTATTAATTAAGAGTATTATATACTCGTCCATTTTTTTCTTTTACGTAATAATATGTATTAGTTAGGTTATATTAGTTTATGTTACGTAAAGCTATAGGAGAGAAAAGAAAGAACAGAGGAGAGAAAATAAGATAATAGAGAGAAAAGAGAGAATGTGAGAGAGGTTTTCTTGGTGAGATTGAGAATTGGAAGAAGGAGGAAGATTAGGAAGTCCCTATTATTTTTTAGCAAAGCTAAATAAGCAACTAAAGGTATCAATTCTTATTATCTTTCATATTATTGAGTTTTCATTCTCTATAATTGATTTTGAAGAAAATTATTTAAGATATGATTATACGTATGTTACTTTCTGTATATAAACTGTTTTATGTGATTTATATATGATTTAGAGTGGAATAATCCATGAAAGCATGATAAATATAAAGAGATTATATTTACAGTGAGTATACAGTGTAAAATACATGAATATGGCTTATTGGATACTAAAATTAGTGTTCAATTAGTGTTGTAATGTATAAATTATTTTTTGATTGTGAAAATACATGAAGAAACCAAAACAACATGATTTAAACAGACTGTTTTGGTTGTAAAATGAATTCACAGTAGATTGTTTCGCTAAGAATGTCTAAAAGTGAAGAAAAAGTTAAAACAGTGAATTTAGAGGTTGAAATTTTTATGCTTATGTTGTTTATATAGTTATGAACATGTTAAGAGCATTAGGTTATGTTTCTGTAAACTTATTACAACTTGGGTAAGTTGGAATGGTTGTTAGAAAGGAGCTTTTAGGCCTAATTTTGCTTTCTGTTGTGTTTGTTTGCGAACTGCAAATATTGACACTGGGTAACCCCACCCCGGTGGGCGTTACCAGTGCATTTATCCTGCCCCGACGGGCATGCCAGCCTCGACGGGCCTGCCCCGGCGGGGGTAGTAGAGTTGAGACAGTTTGGTTTTAGTTGTGTGCAGTCTATTGTATTTGAGTCTAACCTAATCTAAAGAACAGAATAACATGTTATACATGTAATAGGATGTTATATCAAGTTGTTAAGGTGTATATGTTGACATGATATGATAATTTGATAAGTTGTAAAAGAGCTAAAATGTAATGCTCATGAAAAGATGTGATGTTGTTTAAACTTAAGATGCGAGACTTCGATCTTGTAATATGTGATGTGTAGTAGTAAACAAAAGCTTAAACTAAGTTAACAAGCTATACTAAAACTAGAAACTAAACTCATGAAGTTAAAATTAGTATAACTAATGAGTGTTGTCAATATATATGGTATGTGTAGGACTTGTGATGAACGTGGGTAGTGATCGTTTAACCTACGCACGAGGCAAGTTATCGAACCCTAATCTCTATTTGAGTTTAATCTATCTTACATACTTTATGCAAGTTCTCTATCTTTAATCTCTTATTAAGTAGTTAAGTTGTTATTGTTGCGTAACTTTCTTAACCTTTGCTACTTTATTATTCAGCAAGGTTTACTTTTCATTATCATGTTATACTTATGCAAGTTCTCTAATCCTAAACTTTTTTTGAGCAAGTTTCCTAACCCTAATCTTTATTTGAGCTTATCCTAATGTTTTTAAATATGAAAGTTTGTTATTATGTCTTGTTTATAACATTACACAAGTTCTTGAATTCTATCAAGCAAAGTTCTTAATTTTGTTTCCTTATGTAACCTTAGCTTATCATTGTTGTTCAAGCTAGGTTCATTATATATTTTAATGCTTTGAAAGTTATTCTTGAAGCATGACTTTGATGTATCATACTATTCATGTATGGTTCATAATTACTTTATAACATGTCGTTGTTAAACGCTCGCATTGTCATTAAACTATTGATTCAACTAATCATTAGTTGATGTTCGTTGAACTCTAAATTACCCTTGAAACTTATCTAAACCAAACTTACTTTGGTGCGGACTCGTATATTAAAATTGAGATGAACAACCCTATTATAGGGGATTATTTATGCGGATGCGTTTAGATGTTTGTGCACAATACATGGTACGAAGGGCTGATCACCCTAAGTATGGGGAGTCCCTACAGTTTAATGACTGTTTAGGTTTAAGTTGAAAAAAATGCTTATAACCTTGGACATAGTTCTTAGTCTTGTGACCCTCAGATAATTTCCAGTATCAGTTATTGATTAATGATGTTCAGATGTGTTATTCAATTCAAATGAGTTTATTCATGGCCAGTTATTGTATTCTTTCAAGTGAGCATTTGTTTTGCTCACTCTTGCATATATATAACCATTGCAGCTAAAGTTGAAAAGGTTGATGAGCTAACCACTAGAAAAGCGAAAGGAAAGATGGACAAGTGTTGAAGACTTGTAAATCTATTAACAATTATATTTTCAGACTTGGTTTAATTATGTGATGTAATTATTTACTTTTATGCATTTGAGGAATGTTTTAAAGGTTAGATAACCTGGAAGATTTATTGGTTTAATTATGTAACCCTTTAATGGGAAGATTTATTGTTTAAATTTTATTGAATTTGGGTAGTTAGAAATGAATGTTTGGATAGTGAACACCAAATCCTATGGGAATGAAGTACCCAAATTTGGTGGTGTCATAAGTTGGTATCAAAGCTTTAGGTTATGAACCTTAGGTGAAGGAAAAACCTTAGGAAGTAACCTTATAGGAGATTGAAAAGATAGTGGTGATAAACTCTTATCAATTTTTAAGGAAGAAATAATAAAACACTCTATGTGCTTATGTGTTTGCAACTTATGTGTTTGTGAGTGTTGAGTAGTGATAATTAGTAATTAAAAACTTAAAATTTTTGTGTTAGGATGGCTAATGTGGGAGAATCCAGTCAGACTAGGGAGGAGGGACCACAGATGCCTAGAGAGGAGGAGCATCGAGATATTTAAGTAGTCTGGGAACAACTGGTGCCAAGGGAGGAGTCATCTCCGTTGGTCACAGTGGTTGGTTATGCCCCAAAGTTAGAGTAGAAGGGTTTGCCTGATTGTGAGGATGTGGTAGAGACGGATGAGGAAGACCCCGCGGAGCTGCCACAGACGGATGAGGATGAGGATGAGGAAGAGTTTCCACCAAACTCGCAGCTCAAATGTATGACGAAGTATACAATCGTAGCATTGAGATTCAGGATAGAGTCTAGGAGTTGGAGGAGCTAGTAGCTGAACGTCAGACTTCGATGGCACAGAAGGACGATGAGATCTAGGATCTTGATGAAAGTCTCATTAATGTGGAATGGAAGCAGGTTCACACAGAGGGGGAGAATGAGCAGCTGATGGAGGAGGTTACAAAACTGAAGGACAACTTGAAAGAAGAATCCATCAATAGAGCAAGAGTTGAAGATGTGTACGAGAAAGCTTCTCAGCATGTAGAGGTAGTATAGGGAGAGGTACAAGCAAAGAAGATTAAGATAAAGGAGATGGACTATGCTTTTCACATTGCGATGAATCGAGCTCAAGACCGAGTCATGTACTATCCGACTCAATTTGAAGAATTGCCATGGTAAATGTTAGATCGTAGAACGATGTTCTGTATCATGGAAGAGGAGTGTCGTAATGCTGTAGAACATCTTAGTAGGCCATAATAGAGAAATGTAATTGTCGAATGAATAATGATATAATAAATAAGATGTAAATCTCAAGTGTTATGTAACCAATGGGATATGATGATGTTATCTAAAACTTTATCAGTTCAAGAAAATGATGTAGATAGCAGGGATGCTATCACTCCTATGTTTTCTTTAAAGATGATGAATGAATAAAATGTTAATATTTATTCAAGATGTTATATGTTATGTGATGACCTTTTATGATGTGCAAGTTAAGTAGAAAATACTTAAGAAATTGAGTAAAAATCTAATAAGTGTTGTTTTAACAGAAAATGCCTCCAAGACGTCAGCCACGACAAAGAACCCCTGAGGGGTCTACCAATAACAACGCCGTCAATGTTAAACTAGTTCAGCAGTTGGTGATATTGTAAGACCCCAACTTTTATAAATAAAGATGAATTTTCTATAAATATCATTTTTGAATATTATGGAGTTAATTTGATATAATGTTATAGTTGTGGGTAATATTTATAAATTTTACAAAGTACACAAGTTGTTATATAATATTCGATTAGTCGGAGAATATTCGTTTTAACAGAGAATATTTGTACAACGGCACAATCATTAGTGGACCCCACAATGGAATTATTGTCGAATTGAGAAAACGACAAAAATATTTTATTAAAAATAACGGCGGAAGTTTTACCATTGATACTGTTGAACTACTTGGTAGTAAAAGTACAGTAATACGTGTGGTTGCATAGTAGCACACGGTATTAATTATTAATGCTTATGTGAGAAGTCACTCAGTTTGATTCAATTATTGTCAGTTAATAATATGAATTATTTAGCGATAATGAAGTTTTGTTTTATTCGTATTATTAACGTAATAAAACAGAAACATCTTTTTATATAAAACAGAATACTTTATTAAAGTTATTCTATAAATAGAATATAATATATTTTATTTAAAAGATTTTTCTTTAAATATGGACCGTCAAATTAAAGTAATCAATCTGGACCGTTCATGGATTAGTTACTATGCATTCCATTTTTTTATAAATAGCAGCTCATTCCTTCATTATTTCTTACGAATTCACTGAACTCTAGAGAGAGAAACTATAGAGAGAGAGAAAAGAAAAGTATTCTGCTACTTAACTACTTTATTTCAGTTCTTCTTTAAAACGGTAAGGGTGTTATTCTTTCTTATTCGTGAAGAGAACTTTTGTTATGCCATTTCTTATTATTCTATTGGAATAACCTGTATACGTGGTCTACCCTATACTTGGTGGCATTCTTCTATTATTCTGTTGGAACATCATGTCCGTATGTTTTACACCGGACCTGGTTTCGTTTTTATTATTATTCTGTTGGAACATCTTGTCCGTGTGTTTTACACAGGACCTGGTTCCGTTTTTATTATTATTCTGTTGGAACATCCTGTCTGTGTGTTTTACACCGGACCTGGTTCCGTCTTGTTATTATTCTATTGGAACATCCTGCCTGTGCGTTTACGCCGGACCTGGTTCCATTATTTATTATTCTGTCGGAATATCCTGTCTGTGCATTTACGCCGGACCTGGTTCCATTATTTATTATTCTATCAGAATATCCTGTCTGTGCGTTTACGCCGGACCTGGTTCCATTATTTATTATTCTGTTAGAATAACCTGTCTGTGTGGTCTATCGCATGTCGGGTGATTTCTTTTGTTATTCCATTCTTTATTATACTCAGTTGGTTAAGTTTTAACTTCTATACTCCATGAAATTAGTGGAATATCATTGATAATTGTGGTTCATGTAATAACCGTTAACTTTAAGTCACCATATATGTATGTACATTATCGATTTTTTTCTTTAACTTTGTGTTATATAAGGATTTAATATGTGACCACATATGTGAAGTGGTGCATGTGGCAATTAACATATATACTATACGTATGGATACATACATTTATAGATTTCATTAAAAATGAAAGCTTTGTAACCTAATTATACATTAGGTAAGACTATTAAATAACCTAAGGGTTATGGTAATACGGAAAAGTTAGTATTTAATATGTATACTAACTTAAGTAGGTAAACATAGTATTTCAAGTGACTAATAATTTTAAACCTAATTCTTGTAAATCTAATTGGGTTATGAGATAAAGTCACATGTATAAGTAATTAAACTTCATATGATTGGAAATGGAAGCCCTAAATAATCAAATTGGGTATCATTATTAAAATTGCTAGACTATGTTTAGTATATAGCCCAAAACAATTAAAGGAGAAGCCCAAAAGAAATAAAACACAATCCAATACTTAGCCCACTTGATTAGGGGTATTCTAGACATTTGATTAATCAAAATTGGGCATTTAAAATAAAAGCTAAATGGAGGATATTATGGGCTAGAGGATCCTAAGTGGAATAATTACGCTAACTTGTCCATTAGTAGGAATTATTAAACACAAGGACAATGTTGTCAAGCTCCCATTGGTTGCCACTCCATTATGCACATTTAATCATGTCTAACCTAATGGAAATAATAATACAAAGTTTTTACCCAATGGACAACAAAATAGTTATGGGAGGATTATTAGTGAATTGCCCATTTCATTTTGTAATCACATTTCATTCTTCCAACATCTCATTTTCTCTCCATCTTCTTCTTCTATCTTTTGCTCCCAAGCTAGCCAACTTCATAGAGAGAAAAGAGAGAGAGGGTTTTGGTTATAGAGAGAAGAGATAAGAGTGCTAGTTGTTCATGCCTCCTAAGTATATTACTTACTTTGGAAAATCAAGAAAGGTAGCAACTAAGTCAAGGTATAACTTACTTTCATCTTCTTCTTTTACTTTGTTTTGCTAGCTTGAGTTTTGATGGGGTTATGTACAAATACTCAAGATACACTAGTTTTACATATCATCATGTATGGACCTAAGTAACTTGAGTGTTAGATCAAAGACTTAGAGGAAGAAAATGAACATATGTTCTCCAAGGGTGAAAACTCTTGTTTTTCTTCCACTAAATCTTGAGTAACTCAAGTTTTACAACTTGGAATTATGATCCGTCGAAGGGGGGTACTAGATACATGAGTTATGTAGTAAACCCAAGTGGTAGAACACAAATCTAGCAAATTTTGAAACTTTTGAGACTACTTTTTCCAAAATAGTCTGCTTTGCATGTTGAGGCTTTGAAAACCCTAAATTACCTACTGATCCATTTTTCATGAGGCTGTTTTAGTCAGTTGCTTGTCTTTTAAAAATCTGGGAAAAATCACAGAGGTACCTTGAGAAGTTATGTACATGCAGGAAAAAGAACGGACACGTTTCGAGTTATATATTGTGCGTAATGACTATTTCTGTAAAGGACTCCGAAATATTAACCTTCGAATGTCTCACTGTGTATACACTGGAAAATTCCGAAATTTTTACAGTAGCTTCATATATATTACGAGAGCATACCCTGAAAATTTCAGAGTTTTCTGAGCAAAAATCAATTTATGAAAAATGGGGTAAGATTCGAGTGTTTTAGACACTTTAAAAATAGTAAATCATTTTCTAAAATTCCAGAAAAATTAGGAGATCATTGTGAGTTTATATTCTGTCAAAATCCAGAAGTTGAGAATTTTTGGAATCAGTTTGTTATTTTTCCTAAAAATGGTTAAATTATGAATAAAAAGAAATAAATAGTTAAATGATGTCTTTAATGAGAAAAATGTGATTTTTATGCTTGAAGGCTCATAATATATTATATCATGACTATCTTAGGGCATGTTGGTAATTTATAATAATAAATATTATTTATGACCTTTTGTGGATATTAAATAAGGGGTTAATAAAGGATGAACAATTAGAATAAATTATTTATTAATTTAGTAAATCATTGGAATATTATTATAATATTAATAATATTATAAAATGATGTTGTTAAGTAAATAAAAATATTAAAATTAAAATTTCATTAAAATATTATTAAATAATTAATAATATTAGATTAAGATATTAATCCTGGATTAAAATATTATTAAAAGATTAATAATATCAGATTAAAGTATTATTATTAAATGATTAAAATAATATTAAATAATAATATTCGAGATTAAATAAAATGTTATTAAATATAATAACATTAGTAAAGGAATAAAATATTATTAAATAATTAATAATATTAGTAGGTGAATAAAATATTAGTAAATGATTGAAAGTATTTTTAATTTATTAATGATGTTAAAGCATAAGTAAGATATTATTATGGTAATAATATTAATGCATGATTAAAATATTATTAAGAGGATTAATAATATTAGTAAGGTATTGAAATATTACTAAGATAATAATAATATTAGTAAGATATTGAAATATTACTAAGATAATAATAATATTAGTAAGTGAATGAAAGTATTATTAGTAAACCAATAATACTAGAAGGTGAATTAAATATTATCTAAGTTAATAATATTATGTGAATTAAAGGTAGTCGTTAATTAATAGTAACACTATCTTGACATGATAATGTGTTATAAGAACTAAATGTAATGTATAATATCTATGTGATTACATAATCGAATGTTACGCTTTGACTAATTGAAAGATTAATTTATAGGTCTCTCAAAGGAAGATAATTTAACTGCATCGTGGATAGAAATTTAATTTCGTAGCCGTAACCTACGATCGAGGCAAGTTTCCTAACTCAAGCTCGAGTTATTATTTTCAAAGCATGTTAGTGAATAATTATTGATGATTATTCACGTCTATATTGATTATTAAAATTCGCACTTTGTGCAATTGAATTCCGTCCTACTGCTATTGAACTGTGAATTAAATTAAAGTTTTTCATTTATGAACTGTTTATGAAATAGATCTATGCTAATTGTATCAGCTAGATCAAGCATGTCTAAATTTATTAAATCAAATGTGTTTTAAATAACTGTTCTTATTAAATTGATATAGTAAGAACTCTTTACTGAGAAAAGGACGAATTTGATTAAGGCATGATATCAATGCCGGATTATTAAGTGTTTATGCATAAATCACGAGGTATGAAAGGCTGATCCCCTTGAATACCAAAACTTATTAAGAGGTCCAGTTTAAATCACTGAGCACCTTGGCAAATGTTCATGGTTATTCAAAACCACTCAGTTCATGTTATTCAATTATAGAATATTCAATTGTTGATTATTAATTCATGTTCCTTCATAATCTTATACTATTGTTGAACATTGAACGCAATATTTCTTTCTAAGTCATGATATATCTCTCTTGTATATAAACTTGCGAAGCAAATTAGTTGCTTACTCTTGCTATATCATGACATCTATTTCAGTTAAGCCCGAAGGATCCAACACGAAGGACTAGGGCAAGGGCAAGATCCAGGAGTAATTTGGAATGAATGTCAATTTAGTTATTATCTGATAGAATTTCTTAAGTAAACTATTTGTATGATAAATGGTGTATTTAAAGTTAAGGTTATGGAGACCTTGGGACCGTGTTATGAGACTTTATTATAATGAACATTATATGTTTATTATTTCGTAATAGTTATAGAATACTTATGATGATGATAGATCGTGAGCACCGAATCTGAGGTTAGAGAACCTGAATTTGGGGGTGTCACAGTTCATCCAGTATCTTTTCATGAAAATATTCTTCTAAGCATTCTTGAATTTTACTCCACAAAGCAGTATCATGTTGACAATTTGGACGTTGTTAATTCTTGGATAAATTAATTCTTGAACTTATTTTATTGAATTCTTATATCATTGTCATCATCCTCATGTTTATAAAATGTTGAAAGTCATTTGTGTCCTGTAGTGCATAGATGGACTTGGTATGATTATGACTAGGGATTATTCGGTATAATCACGACTGTAATAAATGATGTGGTAAAAGTCCTCATTGGCTCGTAGTGCATTGATGGACAGTTGTTGGCATGATCATGACCATTAATGAATACACGAATATCCTTGGCCGTAGTGCAGGGGTGATTCGATGATGTGGATTATTTTATTAAGCTGAGTCCCAGCGATAACAGTGTTAAAAAACCTTTTAAACCATAGAAGATAGTAGAATTTTTTACTTGACTCTTTTAATGGATTGCTTGTTCCGCTGCAGTTAAACTTGATGTTCGTTATATTTTATCAGTTTAACACTGTTGAAGGCTAATGATAATTTATTCTGCATTATCTTAGTCATAATATTTCTTACTGGGCTAGTTGAGCTCATCCTTTCTTTCACTGTTCTCTTCAGGAAATGAGAATATAGCTGGGACGAGTCGGGGAACGGAGTGATGGACCAGATGATAGTATTAGTAGTCCTCACTATTCTATTAAATAGTGTGATAATAATTGTAATGAGGATTCCTTTTGAGTTTGTATAGTCTCTAGTGGACAATAATTGTATTCAAACTCACAGTTATGTTTTGTCATATTGTACACGACAGTTGTATTAGTAAGTTATATTTATATTCTGTACCATGTATCTGACGACCTAAGATGGGTGATGTATATCTAATTTGGGGGGCGTCACAGTTGGTATCAGAGCTTAGGGATATAATCCCTGGCTTAGATGTGAGAATAGAACTAGGAGGGGAGAGACGGGAAATTCCTTCGCTAGTATGACCTACCTAAGTTTATTGCATGGTATTTAATTGGTCGGTCAGAATATAAGGATAATATATGACATATCAATTAACTTTTATTTTGTGGAAGTATCTGAAAATGGCATCTGAGAATGTTGAGAATAGCAATGGAGCACATGCGACTGTTGATTCACCACATATCAATAATCAGGATAATGTGCATCAAGAAGGTGACAATCCTCATGTAAACAACAATACTGACCAAATGATGAATGATGGAATGTTCAGAAGCTTTATGCAGTTCATGCAACAGCAGGCGAGAGCGGCTCCTGTTCAAAATGTAGGTGGAAACACTAAAAATTCTCGGACGGTCACCGCTAAACAGTTCAAGGAGCTGGGACCATCGGAGTTTAAGGGAAAGCCAAAACCTCTTATAGCGGAAACATGGATAAAGCAGATCACCAAGATATTTGATGTCTTGGGATGCTCCGAGGAGCAAAAGGTTCCCTTTTCCGCCTTTATGTTGCGAGAAGAGGCAGATTACAGGTGGGAATCGATTAAGCGTACTCAACCTGCCGCACTGAAGATGTCTTGGGAGAAGTTCCAAGAGCTGTTCAATGACAAATACTTTCTTGAAAGTGTTCGACACATGAAGGAGGTGGATTTCATCAAATTGGAGCAGAATAATATGACCGTGTCGCAGTATGAGGCTAAATTTGCTGTGTTGTCCCGGTTTGCGTCCCACTTGGTGGATAATGAAGAGCGAATGACGCGAATGTTTTTGCGAGGTTTAAAATCTGAGATACGTCAACATCTTATTTCTCATAAAATGTGTTTGTGTTCAGATGTTGTGAATAGGGCTCAGTTAGTGGAGCGCGATAACGAGTTAACGCAACCAAAAGAGAGCAGTCGGCAAAATGATAATACCAGTGAGAGCAGTCATCGAAGCGGTGACAACAAGCGTGGAGGGAATCAACAGGCCAGAAATGGTAACCACTTCGATGGTAATCAGGGCCAAAACAATAAGAATAGTCATTTCAAGAAGAGGAGATTCAACAATGATGGAAAGACGTCAGTACCAGCACCCGTTGTTAAGGAAGGAGAACGACCACCTATCATATGTTTCAAATGCGGAGGGGAGGGGCACATCAGTCCAAATTACGTGATGCCGTCTAAAGCGTGTTATAATTGTGGAAGAGAATGTCATTTAGCTCAATTTTGTCGTTTACCAAAAATAAGTTCAGCTAGGATGGAGGCACCAAAGGCCATCCTAGAAAAGTCAAAACCGATAGTGCAAGGGAGAGCGTTTGTTGTGACCTCCCAGAAAGCAAGGAACCCGAATGAGGTCATCACGGGTAAGCTTACCATAAACTCTAACGAAGTCTATACTTTATTTGATACCGGTTCTACCCATTATTTTATTTCTCCTACGTGCGCTCATCGATTAAATTTGACTCCGGAGAAATTAGACTTTGACTTATTTGTTAAAACTCCATTGGGAGAAACCTTCATTACATCCACGGTTTATAAGTCTTGTTTTGTTCAAATTGGTACCCACACATTACCTGTCGATTTTATTTCATTAAAAATACTTGTATTTGACGTAATTCTAGGGATTGATTGGTTAACTACTCATCACGCAAAAATTGATTGTTTTCGTAAGGTTGTTAGCTTTCATATTCCTAATCGACCTATTATGCGAATTCAAGCAACCAAACCATTAAAATCAATCGATGTCATCTCAAGCCATAAAGCTATTCATTTATTGAGAAACGGATGTCAAGCTTTCTTAGCTCATGTCACGGATCTAAACAAAAATACGTCAGTTTTGAATGATATTTCTATTGTTAATAAATTCCCTAACGTATTCCCTGAAGAACTTCCTGGCCTACCCCCAGAGCGTGAAATTGAATTTTGTATCGACCTTGAACCCGGTACAAAACCCATTTCCAAAGCCCCATATAGAATGGCTCCTATTGAACTTTAGGAGTTAAAGATCCAACTGCAGGAATTGTTAGACATTGGCTTTATTCGTCCTAGTACTTCTCCTTGGGGTGCTCCTGTTCTATTCGTGAAGAAGAAAGATGGAAGTATGCGACTTTGTATTGATTATCGGGAGCTGAATCATGTCACCATCAAAAATAGGTACCCATTGCCACGTACTGATGACCTGTTTGACCAGTTGTAAGGAACACAATTCTTTTCAAATATCGATCTTCGTTCTGGATATCATCAGCTGAAGGTTAGAACTGAGGATATTCCAAAGACGACTTTCAGAACTCGGTACGGGCATTATGAATTCCTAGTCATGTCCTTTGCATTGACCAATGCTCCTGCTGCCTTCATGGATATGATGAACCGGGTATTCAAGGAATATTTGGACCACTCTGTGGTCGTCTTTATTGATGACATCCTTATTTATCCCAAAAGTCATGAAGATCATGAGCAACACTTGAGGCTGGTACTCCAAAAGCTTCGTGAATACAAGCTTTATGCCAAGTTGAAGAACTGTGAGTTTTGGATGGAGGAGGTAACATTCCTTGGGCACGTAGTATCAAGTCATGGAATATCTGTTGACCCGGCAAAGATTGAAGCTATTCAAAGCTGGGAGCAACCTAAATCAGTAACTGAAGTACGTAGCTTTCTCGGTTTAGCTGGTTATTATCGGAGATTCGTGGAAGAATTTTCTTGAATCGCTACTCCACTAACTCAGCTGACTCGGAAAGATACAAAGTTCGGTTGGAGCGAAGAATGTGAGAAGAGTTTTCAAGAACTCAAGAGGAGACTCATTTCAGCACCTGTTCTAACAATACCATCTGGCTCGGAGGGATTTGTCATCTACAGTGATGCTTAGAGCAAAGGGTTGGGATGCGTTCTCATGCAGCATGGAAAAGTCATAGCCTATGCATCAAGACAACTCAAGAAATATGAGAGGAATTATCCTACTCGTGATCTAGAGTTGGCAGCTGTTGTCTTTGCACTTAAAATTTGGAGGCATTACTTGTATGGGGAGAAGGTGGAGATATTTACGGATCATAAAAGCCTCAAATATTTTTTCACTCAAAAGGAACTCAACATGCGACAACGACATTGGCTTGAACTGTTGAAAGATTATGATCATACCATTCAATACCATCCTGGAAAAGCGAACGTGGTAGCTAACGCATTGAGTAGAAGATCATATGCAAGTACGAGTGCGATATTGTCAACACAAAGGCCCATTTTGTGTGACTTGCAAAGGATGGAGATAGAGTTAAAGACTCCAGGGACCCATGTGATGATGGCAAATATACGAGTAGAACTGACTTTAATCGATAAAGTTAAAGCTGCTCAAGCTACAGACCTAGAGCTGATGCGTATGATGAAGAAAGTGCAAGAAGGTGCTATGCCAAAAGCAAGAATCGATGAAGAAGGAATACTTCGAGTCAACTCCAGACTTTGTGTTCCTAACGACCCTGATTTAAAGTATGAAATCATGATGGAGGCGCACAACACACCGTTTGCAATCCATCCTGGGAGTACCAAAATGTCTCATGATCTTCGTCATACATTTTGGTGGAGCAATATGAAGCGAGAGATAGCGCTGTTTATCTCAAGGTGTCTAACTTGTCAACGAGTTAAGGCGGAGCATCAAGTACCAAAAGGTCTATTGTAACCACTTGAAATTCTAAAATGGAAGTGGGAGCATATTACCATGGATTTCGTTACCGGTCTTCCTAAGGTTTCTCAAGGTATTGATGCGATTTGGGTCATTGTTGATATATTGACCAAGTCTGCTCATTTTTTATCGATACGAGAAACTTATACACTTGAACGTCTTGCTCGTATGTACATAAACGAGATTATAAGACTGCATGGTATGCCAGTGTCCATAATTTCTGACCGAGTCCCAAGATTCACTTCACGATTTTGGGTTAGTTTATAAAAAGCTATGGGCATAGATTGACGATTTAGTTCGGTATATCATCCTCAGACGGACGGACAATCAGAGAGGACTATTCAAACTCTGGAAGATTTATTAAAACTTTGAGTCCTTGACTTCAAGGGAAGTTGGGACAAGTTCTTATCATTGGTGGAGTTTTTCTACAACAACAGTTATCAAGCAAGTATTGACATGGCTCCATTCGAAGCGTTGTATGGAAGAAAGTGTCGTTTTCCAGTATGCTGGGATGAGGTGGGTGAAGCAACGTTGTTGGGACTGGAGTTGGTACGTATGACTACAGAAAAGATTCAAACGATCTGATAATGTATAAAAATCTCACAAGATCGACAAAAGAGTTATACTGATCTTCATCGAAAGGACGTGGAATTTGATATAGGAAATGATGTGTTCTTACGTGTTGCTCCATGGAAAGGAGTTACGAGATTTAGAAAGAGAGGAAAGCTCAATCCTCGATTCATCGGTCCATTTTTAATCCTCGATCGAGTAGGAACTGTGGCTTATAGACTCGCTTTACCGCCAAGTATGTCTCGTGTTCATAATATTTTTCACATATCCATGTTACGTAAATATGTGGAAGACCCGAACCACATTATTGAGTTAGAACCGGACGAAATAGCAAAGGATTTGACGTATGAAGAAGTTCATGTTCAAATCTTGGATAAAAAGGAACATATTCTACGCTCCAAGATTATACCTCAAGTCAAAGTTTTGTGGAGAAACCACGATGTTGAGGAAATGACTTGGGAGTTAGAATCTGAAATGAAGTCAAGGTATCCTTACCTCTTCGACATACCAGGTACGTACCCTAATTTCGAGGGTGAAATTTAATAAGAAGGGGAGGTTGTAAGACCCCAACTTTTATAAATAAAGATGAATTTTCTATAAATATCATTTTTGAATATTATGGAGTTATTTTGATATAATGTTATAGTTGTGGGTAATATTTATAAATTTTTCAAAGCACGCAAGTTGTTATATAATATTCGATTGGTCGGGGAATATTCATTTTAACAGAGAATATTCGTACAACGACACAATCATTGGTGGACCCCACAACGGAATTATTGTCGGATTGAGAAAACGACAAAAATATTTTATTAAAAATAACGGCAGAAGTTTTACCATTGATATTGTTGAACTACTCGGTAGTAAAAGTACAGTAATACGCGTGGTTGCATAATAGCACACGGTATTAATTATTAATGCTTATGTGAGAAGTCACTCAGTTTGATTCAATTATTGTCAGTTAATAATATGAATTATTTCGTGATAATGAAGTTTTGTTTTATTCGTATTATTAACGTAATAAAACAGAAACATCATTTTATATAAAACAGAATACTTTATTAAAGTTATTCTATAAATAGAATATATTATATTTTATTTAAAAGATTTTTCTTTAAATATGGATCGTCGGATTAAAGTAATCAATCTGGACCGTTCATGGATTAGTTACTATGCATTCTATTTTTCTATAAATAACAGCTCATTCCTTCATTATTTCTTACGAATTCACTGAACTCTAGAGAGAGAAACTATAGAGAGAAACTATAGAGAGAGAGAAGAAAAGTATTCTGCTACTTAACTACTTCCTTATTTTAGTTCTTCTTTAAAACGGTAAGGGGTGTTATTCTTTCTTATTCATGAAGAGAACTTTTGTTATTCCATTTCTTATTATTCTGTTGGAATAACCTGTATACGCGGTCTACCCTATACTTGGTGACATTCTTCTATTATTCTGTTGGAACATCATGTCCGTGTGTTTTACACCGGATCTGGTTCTGTTTTTATTATTATTCTGTTGAAACATCATGTCCGTGTATTTTACACCGGACCTGGTTCCATTTTTATTATTATTTTGTTAGAACATCCTGTCTGTGTATTTTACACTGGACCTGGTTCCGTCTTGTTATTATTCTATTAGAACATCCTGTCTGTGCGTTTACGCCGGACCTGGTTCCATTATTTATTATTCTGTCGGAATATCATTTCTGTGCGTTTACACCGGACCTGGTTCCATTATTTATTATTCTGTTAGAATAACATGTCTGTGCGGTCTATCGCATGTCGGCTGATTTCTTTTGTTATTTCATTCTTTATTATACTCAGTTGGTTAAGTTTTAACTTCTATACTCCATGAAATTAGTGGAATATCCTTGATAATTGCGGTTCATCCAGTATCTTTTCATGAAAATATTCTTCTAAGCATTCTTGAATTTTACTCCACAAAGCAGTATTATGTTGACAATTTGGACGTTGTTAATTCTTGGATAAATTAATTCTTGAACTTGTTTTATTGAATTCTTATATCATTGTCATCATCCTCATGTTTATAAAATGTTGAAAGCCATCTGTGGCCTGTAGTGCATAGATGGACTTGGTATGATCATGACCAGGGATTATTCGGTATAATCATGACTGTAATAAATGATGTGGTAAAAGTCCTCATTGGCCCGTAGTGCATTGATGGACAGTTGTTGGCATGATCATGACCATTAATGAATACACGAATATCCTTGGCTGTAGTGCAGGGGTGATTCGATGATGTGGATTATTTTATTAAGCTAAGTCCCAGCGATAACAGTGTTGAAAAACCTTTTAAATCATAGAAGATAGTAGAATTTTTTACTTGACTCTTTTAATGGATTACTTGTTCCGCTGTAGTTAAACTTGATGTTCGTTATATTTTATCAGTTTAACACTGTTGAAGGCTAATGATAATTTATTCTGCATTATCTTAGTCATAAAATTTCTTACTGGGCTAGTTGAGCTCACCCTTTCTTTCATTGTTCTCTTCAGAAAATGAGAATATAGCTGGGACGAGTCAGGGAACGGAGTGATGGACCAGATGATAGTATTAGTAGTCCTCACTATTCTGTTAAATAGTGTGACAATAATTGTAATGAGGACTCCTTTTGAGTTTGTATAGTCTCTAGTAGACAATAATTGTATTCAAACTCATAGTTATGTTTTGTCGTATTGTACACGACAGTTGTATTAGTAAGTTGTATTTATATTCTGTATCATGTATCTGACGACCCAAGATGGGTGATGTATACCTAATTTTGAGGGCGTCACAGATATTATTAGCGGGAGCACTGCAGAATCAGTCGTTAAACCAAGCTACGACTTTTTAACTATTTCAAGGCGGTTGGATCACTAGAGTTTCGTGGGTCCATGAATCTGATTGAGGCGCAGACCTGGATCATTAAAATAGAAAAAGTTTTCGACGTTGCTAGAGTTGGTGAGGACCAGAAGACTGCTTTTGCAACATTCATGTTGAAAGTAGAAGCCAGCTATTGGTGGCAGGAAAACAAAACTTGAGGAGGTCAGGGGGTGATGGCATGGGATAGGTTTAAGGAAATCTTTTTTGAGACCTATTTCCCAGAGAGTTAACAGAATTAGATGGAAGTCCAGTTTTTAGAGTTGAAGCAGGGTACAATAATGGTGTCAGAATATGCGGCACAATTCAATGAGTTTGCAAGGTTTGCGTCGTATCAAGACACAAACGAGCGCAAGGTAAGAATATTTGAATAGGGACTGAAGCTCTGGTTGTATAGTAGAGTTTCTATGTTTTAGCTAAAGACGTTTACAGTAGTACTTGAGAAGGAGATTATCGCAGAAGGTCGAAGCGATGCCTTAACGAAGTACAATCAGGAACAGAGAAAGAAGAAGAATGAAAATGAAGGCAAAAATGGTGGTAGCAGTGGTGGGAATAACAATAACCCAAAAAGGAAGTGAAATGTGATTTTAGCTGCTGGAAGTCAACAGAATAGTCAGCAGAAAAGGAAAGTTGAAGTGTGTGCTACTTGTGGAAGGAATCACATTGGCGTATGCTTGAGGGGTAAGCGAGTGTGCTTTAACTGTGGCCAAGAGGGTCACATTTCTCCGAATTGTCATCAACCGAAGAAGAATGCTTGTTACACATGCGGGTTGAAAGATCATTTATCTCGCGAGTGCCCTAAGAAGAAAGTTGGAGATGCAACTGGAAGCAAGGGAGGTGGAAGTGGAGGTACGTTTCCTATTACTTGATCGTCATCAAGCAGACCCACGGCTAGAACCTTTAACATGACTGTGCAAGATGTGGCGCAATCAAAAGATTTTGTGTTAGGTATTATCCCAATCAATGATATAAATGCATATGTATTATTTGATTCGGGTGCTACTTGCTCGTTTATATCTTTTGATTTTGTCAAGAGTTTGGGGTTGCCTAGTGAAGAGTTAAATTTCCCTTTGAATATAGAAATTGCGAATAGGGTGGTGATTCCTGTTAAATTCGTATATAAGAATTGTAGGGTGAATATTAAGGGGAATATTATGACAGTAGACTTAATCCCGATTAAACTTGGAGAGTTTGATGTCATATTGGGAATGGATTGGTTATTCAATTATGGAGCGATAATTGATTGTCAAATAAAATGTGTAAACCTTATGACTCCATCAAAGGTAGTCTTTTATGGTAGCAAATTGCCTAGACAAGTAAGATGTCTGACGATTATGCATGCCAAGAAGTTATTGAAACAAGGTTGTGTATGATATTTAGCTTACATAGTCGAGACTCATAAAAAGGGCGTGGAACTGGAAGAGATACCAGTTGTTAGAGATTTTGCAGACGTATTATCGAAAGATTTTGTACGACCCCAACTTTTATAAATAAAGATTTAATTTTCTTGAAATATTATTTTTGAATAATAAGGTGTGGATTTGATATAATGTTATAGTTGTGGGTAATATTTATAAAATTTGTAAAGTAAGTAAGTTGTTATAAAATATTCGATTGGTTGGGGAATATTCGTTTTAACATGGAATATTCGTACGACGACACAATCATTGGTGGACCCTACAATAGAATTATTGTCAAAGTTAGAAAACAACAGAAATAACTTTTATAAAAATAACGGCAAAAGTTTTACCGTTAACTGTTGAAATATCTAGTGATAAAAGTACAGTAATACGCGTGGTTGCATAGTATAACACGGTATTGATTATTTATGCTTACGTAAAAAGTCACTCAGTTTATTTCAATTATTATCACAGTAATTGCTGCATAGTATCTCGCGTTATTGATTCAATTATTGTCACAATATTTTATATTATTAAATCAATAATTGAGACGACAAAGTTATTCATATTAGTATTTGTATTATTGACAATGTTTAGAAAGTTCTGTCGAGAAAAGGGGTTTGGTCACCTATTTGCGCGCCAATAAGGAGAAATCATTATCGAAAAGCCTCCTCTTTCTTGGGCATGATCTAATTGTTAATATTGTAAGTTATATTATTGATGAATAATTATTATTAAAAATGTGTTTTGTGAAGCCAAGTGAGTTGAGATAAGTAGAGGGAATTTTTATGAAGTATTTGTTGTAAGTTTGACATATTATTTGGACCCCCACTTACCGTTTTTTCAAAACTGTCGGTAGAAAGTTATCTCAGTTTTGTTATATATATATATATATATATATATATATATATATATATATATATATATATATATATATATATATATAATAAGTTTTGTTTTTTATGTGAAATAGAATATATTATATTTTATTATGCATAGTGTTTGCATATTAAAAATCAAAAAAAAATCTGCAAAATTTTATGCGCGCCCGTGAAGAAGCACTGTGCGTCCGTGACTTTTATTTTTAAATAGTTTCATTCCATTTTCCTATAAATAGGATACTTAGTTTTAAATTGAAAATCACACCAGAATCAGAGAATTCTTCTTCTATAATATTAGGCGTATTTCTTTAGAGTTTGAAGAAGCTTTGAGTGTAGAAAATAGTGCAAGTTTTCTTCAAGAATATATCTGCTATATCATTCAGAAGTACTCTCCTTTTAAGGTAAGGGGTATTATTTATTTCATATTCGCTTACGATATTATTTTTCGTATTCATATGTAATTTTATTTTCGTTCAATATTCGTAAGGAATATTATCTTCGTTCAATATTCGTAAGAAATATTATTTTCGTTCAACAGTTGTAAGGGATATTATTTCTATTCAATACTCGTAAGAAATAATATTTTCTTTCATACTCTGTAGTATGTAAGTAATATTATTTCGTTTCGTATTCCTAATTCTACACTTATTTTGACAAGTACTGCTTTTATACTCCTTGAAATTAGTAGAATATCCCTGAAATTTGCACTTCATCTAGTATTGTTTCACAAGAATATTTTTTCTGAACATTCTTGTTAAAATTTAAGCTTTTTATGCCGGAGTAGTATTCATAGGTATTATTCATACATACAACATTATTTATACGTATGGCACTATTCATACGTATAACACTATTCACGAAGTACTATTCATAGTGTATTTTTCATGGGATACTATTCACTCGTATACTATTCACCCGAGATACTATTCATGAAAAAAATTAATTTCTTTTTCGTCCAAATCATTTTTGATACAATATTATTCTTGAATTTTACTCCACAAAGTAGTATCATGTTAACAATTTAGACAATATTGAATTCTGGATAAATTGAATTATAAATCTTTAAAATTTATCATTGCTCTCATTTAATTGAATTCTTTTATCATTGTCATCATCCTCATGCTTATATTGTGATGAAAGTCATCTTTGGCCCGTAGTGCATAGATGGACTATTGATTGGTATGATTATGACCAGAAATTATTCGGTATAATGATGAACTGTAATGTTACAAATGATGTGGTAAAAGTCCTCATTGGCCCATAGTGCATTGATGGATAATTGTTGGTATGATCATGACCATAGGTTCTCTTCGGCCAAGGGTGCAAATACTTATTGTTGTTTTGCATGATCATAATCATTGGTGATAACCCAAATATCCATGGCCCGTAGTGCATGAATAATTCGTGGATGTGATACTAATGAATATATTTGGCCCGTAGTGCATGAATAATTCAGTGATGTGAATTATTTGTTAAGCTGAGTCTCAGCGATAAAATTGATGATAAACTTTTAAATCATAGAAGATAGTAGAAATCATGCTCTAGTTGACTCTTCTAATGGATTGTTTGTTCCACTGCAGTTAAACTTGTTGTCTATTGTATTCTATTAGTGTAACACTGTTGAAGGCTAACGATAATTTATTTTACATTATCTTAGTCATAATATTCTTTACTGGGCTAGTTGAGCTCACCCTTTGCTTTCATTGTTCTCTTCATGAAATGAGAATATAGCTGAGATGAGTCGGGAAATGGAGTGATGGTCCAGGATAGGTGGCTATAGTAGTCGTCAATATTCTATGAAATAGTGTGATAATAAATGTAACGAGGACTCCATTTGAGTTTAGATATTGTCTATGAGATAATATTCATGTAAACACTCTCAGCTACGCTTTTGTCGTATTGTATGAATGAAGTTTGTATTTAAATTTTGTACCATGTATTTGGAGACTCAGAATGGGTGATGTATACCTATTTTGGGGGCGTCACAGTTGGTATCAAAGCTTAGGAATATAATCACTGGCTGAGATGTGCGGCTAGAACTAGGAGGGGAGAGACGGGTAATTAATTCGATAGTATGACCTACCTAAGTTTATTTGTTATTTAATTGGTCGGTCAGAATATAGGGATAATATGTGGCATGTCAATTAACCCTTGTTTTGTGGCAATCTTTGAGAATGACATCTGAAATTGTTGAGATAAGCAATGGAGCACATGAGACCGTTGAGTCACCACCAATCAATAACCAGTATAATGTGCATCAGGAAGGTAATAATCCTCGTATAAACAACAACACCGACCAAATGACGAACGATGGTACGTTTAGGAGGTTTTTAGAATTCATGCAACACTAAAGGAGAGAGACTCCTGTTCATAATACAGGTGGAGTCAATGTCAACTCACGGCTGGTCACTGCTAAACAGTTCAAGGAGCTGGGACCGCCGGACTGTTTGGAAAAGGCAGAGGCATGGATTAAGCAGATCACCAAGATATTTGATGTCTTGGGATGCTTAGAGGAGCAAAAGGTTCCCTTCCCCACCTTTATGTTGCGTGAAGAGGCAGATTAATTGTGGGAATCTATAAAATGTACTCAACTTGCCGTACTAAAGATGTCTTGGGAGAAGTTCCAAGAATTGTTTAACGACAAGTACTTTCCCGAAAGTATTCGTCACATAAAGGAGGTGGAATTCATCAAGCTAGAGCAAAACAATATGACCGTGTCACAGTACGAGGCTAAGTTTATTGAGTTGTCCAAGTTTGCATCCCATTTGGTAGATAATGAGGAGCGTATGACGCGAATGTTTCTACGAGTTTTGAAACCTAAAATTCATTAATACCTCATTTCTCATAAACTTTGTTTATATTCAGATGTTGTGAATAGAGCTCAGTTATTAGAGCGCGATTATGAGTCAGCTCAACCAAAAGGCAACGACCAACAACACGATAATAATCATACTGGTGGTAACAGCCATCGGAACAATAATAACCATCGTGGAGGAAATTATCATGCCAGAAATGGTAACCACTTTAATGGTAATCATGGCTAAGATAATAGGAAAGGTGAACTAAGTGAGAACAACTTTAAGAAGAGAAGATTCAATAATGACAGAAAGACATCGACAGCAGCATCGACACTCGTTTCCAAGAAAGAAGAACGACCACCGATCGTATATTACAAATGCGGACAGGAGGGATACATCCGTCCAAACTATACGCATCAACCCAAAGCATGTTTGAATTGCGGAAGAAAAGGTCACCTAGCTCGATTTTGTCGTGTAGTGAAGTCAAGTCCAGCTGTAATAAAGACACCAAAGGTCGTCCCAGACAAGTCAAAGTCGGTAGTTTAAGTGAGAGCGTTTGTCGAGGAACCCGAACGAAGTTATCACGGGTAAGTTAATCATAAACTCTTGCAAAGTCTATACCTTATTCGATACTGTTTCTATCCACTCTTTTATTTCTCCTACTTGCGCTCAACGTTTAAATTTAACTCCGGAGAAATTAGACTTTGACTTATCTATTGAAACTTTGTTGAAAGAAACCTTCATTACATCCACTGTTTATAAATCTTGTTTGATTCAAATTGGCACCCTCACGTTACCTGTCGATCTTATATCTTTGAAAATACTTGCATTTGATGTGATTTTAGGAATCAACTAGTTAACTACTCATCATGCAAAAATTGATTATTTTCGTAAGGTTATTAGTCTTCATATTCCTAACCAACCTGTTATGGGAATTCAAGCAACCAAACCACTAAAGTCAATCACTATCATATCAAGACATAAGTAAAGAGCCCCGAGCCTTTTGCTGGTGACTTCCTTGTGTGGGATGCACCGAACCAGACTTTTTGTAGGGGACGTCGTGAATAACGGTGGCAAGTTGATAGGTATCAATGTGAGGTTCTATCCAAGTCTTGAATGAGAGTCACAGTTTTGAATGATATTTATATTGTTAATAAATTTCTTGACATATTCCCCGAAGAACTTCCTAGCCTACCCCTAGAGTGTGAAATCGAATTTTGTATCGACCTTGAACCCGGTACAAAACCCTCAAATATTTATTCACCCAAAACTAACGTAACATACGCCAAAGACGTCAGCTCGAGCTATTGAAATATTACAATAATACCATTCAATACCATTCTGGAAAAAGCGAACGTGGTAGTTGACGTGTTGAGTAGAAGATCGTATGCAGTTACGGGTGCGATGTTGTTAACACAAAGACCCATTTTGTGTGATTTACAAAGGAGGGAGACAGAGTTAAAGACTCCAAGGACCCACGTGATGATAACTATACTAGTAGAATCGACTTTAATCGATAAAGTTAAAGACGCTCAAGCTACAGACCTGGAGCTGGTGAATACGAAGAAGAAAGTACAAGAAGTCGTTATTACAAAAGCGAGAATCGACGATGTGAGGAAAACTCAACCCTCGATTTATTAGACTATTTAAAATCCTCGATCGAGTAAGAACTATGGCCTATAGACTAGCCTTACCGCCAAGTATATCTCATGTTCATAATGATTTTCACGTATCGATGTTGCGTAAATTTGTGAAAGACCTGAACCACATTATTGATTTAGAATCGGGCGAGATAGCGGAAGATTTAACGTATAAAGAGGTACCTGTTAAAATCTTGGATAAGAAAAAATATATTCTACGCTCAAAGGTTATACCTCAAGAGTTAGAATCTGAAATGAAAATAAGGTATCCTCACCTCTTCAGCATACCAGGTACGTACGTCAATTTCGAGGATGAAATTGCATAAGGGGAGGTTGTAAGACCCCAACTTTTATGAATAAAGATTTAATTTTCTTGAAATATTATTTTTGAATAATAAGGTGTGGATTTGATATAATGTTATAGTTGTGGGTAATATTTATAAAATTTGCAAAGTAAGCAAGTTGTTATAAAATATTTGATTGGTCGGGGAATATTCGTATGACGGCACAATCATTGATGGACCTCACAACAGAATTATTGTCGAAGTTAGAAAACGATAGAAATAACTTTTATAAAAATAACGGCAAAAGTTTTATCGTTAACTATTGAAATACCATGTGATAAAAATACAGTAATACGCGTGGTTGCATAGCAGCACACAGTATTGATTATTGATGCTTACGTGAGAAGTCACTCAGTTTATTTTTATTATTGCCACAGTAATTACTGCATAGTATCTCACGTTATTGATTCAATTATTGTCATAATATTTTATATTATTAAATCAATAATTGAGACGACAAAGTTATTCATATTAATATTTGTATTATTGACAATGTCTAGAAAGTTCTGTCGAGGAAAGGGGTTTGGTCACCTAATTGCCTGCCAATAAGGAGAAATCATTATCGAAAAGCTCCCTCTTTCCTGGGAATGATTTGATTGTTAATATTGCAAGTTATATTATTGATGAATAATTGTTATTAAAAATATGTTTTGTGAAGCCAAGTGAGTTGAGATAAATAGAGGGGATTTTTATGAAGTATTTGTTGCAAGTTTGGCGTATTATTTGGACCCCACTTACCCATTTTCAAAACTGTCGGTAGAAAGTTATCTCAGTGTTGCGTTATATATATATATATATAAGTTTTATTTTTTATGTAAAATAGAATATATTATATTTTATTATTCATAGTATTTGTATAGTATCTGCATGGTAAAAATAAAAAAAATTATGCAGATATTTCTGTGCGCCCGTGAAGAAGCACTGTGCGTCCGTGATTTTTATTTTCAAATAGGTTCCTTTATTTACTATAAATAGGATGCTTAGTTTAGAATTTAAAATCACACCAGAATCAGAGAATTCTTCTTCTATAATATTGAGCGTATTTCTTTAGAGTTTAAGGAATCTTTGAGTGTAGAAAACAGTGCAAGTTTTCTTCAAGAATATTCCCGCTATACCATTCAAAAGTAATCTCCTTTTAAGGTAAGGGGTATTATTTATTTCATACTCACTTACGATATTATTTTTCTTATTCGTAAGGAATTTTATTTTCATTCAATATTCGTAAGGAATATTATCTTCATTCAATATTCGTAAGAAATATTATTTTCGTTCAACAGTTGTAAGGGATATTATTTTTGTTCAATACTCGTAAGAAATAATATTTTCTTTCATACTCTGTAGTATGTAAGTAATATTATTTCGTTTCGCATTCCTAATTCTACACTTATTTTGATAAGTATTGCTTCTATACTCTTTGAAATTAGTAGAATATTCTTGAAATTTGCGTTTCATCTAGTATCATTTCACAAGAATATTTTTCTAAATATTCTTGTTAAATTTTAAGCTTTTCATGCTGAAGTACTATTCATGGGCAGTATTCATACGTATGATACTATTCATACATACGGTACTATTCACAAAGTATTATTCACGGGGTACTATTACCGAAGTACAATCAACGGGGTACTATTCACTCATATACTATTCACCCGGGGTACTATTCATGATAAAAATTAATTTATTTTCCGTCCAAATTATTTTTGATACAATGTTGTTTTTGAATTTTACTCCACAAAGCAGTATCATGTTGATAATTTGAACATTATTGAATTCTGAATCAATTGAATTATAAATCTTTAAAATTTATCCTTGCTCTCATTTAATTAAATTCTTATATCATTGTCATCATCCTCATGTTTATTTTGTGATGAAAGTCATCTTTGTCTCGTAGTGCATAGATGGACTGTTGATTGATATGATTATGATCAAGAATTATTTGGTATAATGAAGGCTTGTAATGTTACAAATGATGTGGTAAAATTCCTCATTGTCTCGTAGTGCATTGATGAACAATTGTTGGTATGATCATGACCATGGGTTCTCTTCGGCTAAGGGTGCAAAGATGAATTGTTGTTTGGCATGATCATGATCATTGGTGATAACACGAATATCCTTGGTCTGTAGTGCATGGATAATTCATGGATGTGATACTAATGAATATCATTGGCCCGTAGTGCATGGATAATTCCGTGATGTGGATTATTTATTAAGCTGAGTCTCAGCGATAAAATTGATGATAAACTTTTAAATCATAGAAGATAGTAGAAATCATGCTCTACTTGACATTTCTAATGGATTGTTTGTTCCGATGCAGTTAAACTAGTTGTCTATTGTATTCTATCAGTTTAACACTATTGAAGGCTAACAATAAATTATTCTGCATTATCTTAGTCATAATATTCTTTACTGGGCTAGTTGAGCTCACCATTTGCTTTCATTGTTCCCTTCAGGAAATGAGAATATAGCTGGGAGGAATCGGAGAATGAAGTGATGGTCCAGGAAAGGTGGCTATAGTAGTCCTCACTATTCTATGAAATAGTGTGATAATAAATGTAATGAGGACTCTATTTCAGTTTATATATTATCTATGAGATAATATTCATGTAAAAACTCTCAGCTACACTTTTGTCGTATTTTATAAATGAAATTTGTATTTAAATTCTGTACCATGTATTTGGCGACTCAGAATAGGTAATGAATATTTTTTTTGGGGGCATCACAGATTTGCCAAGACTTCCGCTTGACAGAGAGATCTAGTTCGTTATCGATTTAGCACCAGGGACTGTTCCGATATCGAAGGCCCCGTATAGGATGGCTCCGGTAGAGATGAAGGAATTGATAGTACAACTGTAAGAGTTGGTACACAAGAAATACATTCAGCCGAGTGTATCTCCGTGGGGAGCGCTGGTGTTATTTGTGAAGAAGAAGGATGGGTTAATGCGTCTTTGCATTGATTATATAGAGTTAAACAAAGTCACTATTAAGAATAAGTATCCGTTGCCAAGGATAAATGGCTTATTTGATCAGTTGAAAGGAGCTAAGTACTTTTTGAAGATAGATTTGATAAGTAGGAATCATCAACTAAAGGTAAGGAATGAGGATATACCAAAGACGACATTCAGAACTCGATATGAACATTACGAGTTTTTGGTAATGTATTTTTGGTTTGACCAATGCCCCTTCAGCATTCATGGATTTGATGAACAGCGTGTTTAAACCATTCTAGGATAAGTTTGTGGTGGTATTCATTGATGATATCCTGGTGTACTCTAAATCGTAAGAGGAACACGTGGAACATTTATGTTTGACGTTAGAGACGCTAAAAAGGGAAAAGTTGTACTCAAAATTCTCTAAGTGTGAATTCTGGCTAGAACGTGTACAATTTCTTGGGCATGTGATTGACAAAGATGGGATTTTGGTAGATCCATTAAAGGTTAAAGTTGTAATAAATTGGGAACAACCAAAGACTCCGTCAGAGGTGAGAAGTTTCTTGAGATTGGCAGGTTACTACAGACGATTTATTCAAGACTTTTTCAAGATTGCCACTACGTTAACGTATTTGACTAGGAAAGTCTTAAAATTTGTTTGGACGGAGAAATGCGAAGAGAGCTTTCAGAACTTGAAAAAGAAGCTTAGTATGAAACCTATGTTGTCATTACCGAATAATACAGGAAACTTTGTGGTGTATAATGATGCATCATATAAAGGACTAGGTTGTGTGCTTATGCAAAATGGCAAAGTCATTGTGTATGCATCAAGGCACTTAAAAGACTATGAAAAAGGATACCCGACTCACGATTTAGAGTTGGTTGCGGTGGTTTTTGTGATAACCCGAGATTTTAAATAATCAAAAATTTGCGAATAATTTTTTTTTAATTAATATTAATATTAATTATCAATTTTGTGATAAGTATCTGTGATACGAGTCTCGAGAAAGACAATTTGGGTATTGACTAATAAATTTAGAGTAGAGTTGTGCTTAACAAGCTTTAGAAACCCTAACCCTAATTTTTGGAAAAGGATTCGATAGAAAATATAATTAAAATAATTATATTAATGAGTACGTGTTTGTATTGTATAGAATTTTTTATCAATGATTGATCGGATAAGGTTTAAAATTATAAACCCAAATAAGAGATTAGAAACCCTAATCTCAGGATTAAAAACCCTAACGTACCATTGGAAACCCTAATCGAAAGCCGGGAAACCCTAATTTTAAATTCGAGAATCATAAACCCTAAATTAGGAAACCCTAATCCTAATTGGCAACCCTAATGTGTGTATTAAACTTAAACATAATTAGAAAAACCTAATTATATTTTTGTTATGTTAATTTCTATTTTACAAGCCCTAATTATATTTTAGAAATTTTAATTTTTCTAATTAAAACCCTAATTCGTGGGTTTTAAAGATTGGCAAATTTTAAAGACTTTAAAGCGGTAGGACCGTCTAAGTTCAAAGGGACCACAGATCCGATTGAAGCCCAAACTTGGGTGAAGGAGATGGAGAAAGCATTCATCATTGCGCGAGTGGCAGAAGAGCAGAAGAAGGCTTTCGTTACATACTTGATGAAGGGAGAAGCTAATTACTGGTGGGAGACGAACCAAGAGGTGGTGTTGTGGACAAGATTCAAGGAGTTGTTCTTTGAGAACTACTTCTCACCGAGTATGCAATCCATGATGGAAGTTAAATTCTTAGAACTTAAGCAGGAGAACATGTCTGTTTCTGAATATACTGCCAAATTCAATGAGTTGGCAAGATTTGTACCTCATCAGGTGGACACAGAGGCGAGAAAGGCAAGAAGATTCGAGAATGGATTGAAGCCGGGAATATACAACAAGGTAGCAGTATTGCAGATCAACACATTCGCGGCGTTGATAGAGAAGGCGTTAATTGCTAAAGGAGGGAGCGAAGCTGCATCGCGATTTCATCAGGAGAAGAAGAAGAAGACAAATGATGGTGGAAGCAGTGGTGGAAGTAACCCTAAAAAGAGGAAGTGGAGTGAGAATACACAATCGGGTAGCAAAACTGAAGGGAATAAGAAAGGAGGAGAGCCTTGTGCGAGCTGTGGGAAGAATCATCCAAGCATTTGTCTAAAGAAGAAAGGCGTTTGCTATAATTATGGGCAAGAGGGGCACATGTCACCCAATTGTCCCAATCCGAAGAAGATACAAGGTTGTTATGCCTGTGGATCGACTGATCATCTGGTTCGGAACTGTCCGAAGAGAAATACTGAGAATGAAAGTGGCAATAAGGGACCCTGTGGTGGAACCTTGGTAATTCGAGGACCTGCACAGCCAGGAAGACCAACAGCCCGTACATTCAACATGACGGCGCAGGATGCAGTGGCTACTCAGGAAGTGGCAGCAGGTAATGATGTCGTTTAGAAATTTAATTACGCGAGTAAATTGAGTCAGATATTTCTGTGAACTGTTTTCTTTTATAGATTCAAGTCACATGTTAGAATTAGAAACACAATTTGATATTGTGTTGATAAAAATGAATTGATGATACAACTTTAAAAGATTGTAGAGAATAAGAAAGCGGTGATTCCGAGGAAGGAATCCTTTTAAGGAGGGGTGAATGTGATAACCCGAGATTTCGAATAATCAAAAATTTGTGAATAATTTTTTTTTAATTAATATTAATATTAATTATCAATTTTGTGACAAGTATCTGTGATACGAGTCTCGAGAAAGTTAATTTGGGTATTGACTAATAAATTTAGAGTAGAGTTGTGCTTAACAAGCTTTAGAAACCCTAACCCTAATTTCTGGAAAAGGATTCGATAGAAAATATAATTAAAATAATTATATTAATGAGTACGTGTTTGTATTGTATAGAATTTTTTATCAATGATTGATCGGATAAGGTTTAAAATTATAAACCCTAATAAGAGATTAGAAACCCTAATCTCAGGATTAGAAACCCTAACGTACCGTTGGAAACCCTAATCGAAAGCCGAGAAACCCTAATTTTAAATTCAGGAATCCTAAACCCTAAATTAGGAAACCCTAATCCTAATTGGCAAGCCTAATGTGTGTATTAAACTTAAATATAATTAGAAAACCCTAATTATATTTTTGTTATGTTAATTTCTATTTTACAAACCCTAATTATATTTTAAAATTTTTAATTTTTCTAATTAAAACCCTAATTCGTGGGCTATAAACCCTAATGACCATTTTGACCCTAATTGCTAAATTAAGCAATTTCAATTAGGAATATTAATCCTAATTAGCAAGATTGAATTTTATGATTAGAAAATATAAATATAATTATTGAATCTTAATTGTAATTTGAAATTATTAATTTTCTATTTTGGAAACCGAAATTTGAAAATTTTGGAAATTAAATTGCAAACCTAAAGGGTTTAAACCCTAAAGGGTCCAAAACCTAAATCATAATCCAAACCCTAAACCCTAAGGGTTTGTACAAAAAATACCATTAATTGTATTTTAGAAATTACAAAAATGCTCTTTTATTATATTTTATAAGCTAACTTGTAAAATTAGGTTTAACTTTAGTTGGTCACCAACTATTGTTGACATTGTGGCTCAAAATCTCAGCAAATCAGCCCTAAGTGACAGCTACATCATATCATTCAATGAATCTAAGCAGTATATAACAAATTGGGTGAGAGAAAGTCATTTATTTTACTGATTTTGATATCCAACTCTCACCAACTCTCTCTCTATGTCAAAGCTCCGAAAATTTTAAGTGATTCAGTCACTAATCTAGCCTTTAGATCACCACAATCAGTTAAGGAGAGCAAGGATAAAAGATTTAACAAGAGTGGTATAAACCCTAACTTTTATTTTGATCTAAGTTGTTAAGAAAAAATTTCTGTTTAAGTGTTTAAGAAGGTGTTATATGATGTTTTTCAATGATCTATGATGATCCATGATGGATCCATAGCATCAAAGTGGGTAAAAATTCAAGTTTTAAAAAAATCTATTCCTGAGAAATTTTGTTGGTCTGACAAGAAATGTCAGTGACCGTAGATCTTAATGTGTTCATGCTTTGTAATGTTTTAATGTTGTAAGTTGTAGCCTGACATGTTGTCTTGGATCTTCAAGTGAAATCAGGGTCAGTTAATAGCTAGATTTCAAGTTATTTATGATCATACACCGTTGACCGACGTTGACCGGACAAAAATATGGGCAAGCCCAGAAATTGAATTCAGCGTCTGACAATTTTTTTAAGCCTCTTAATATGTTAGTCGTTTTGGTTTATGATGTTATTGTTGTAATACATGTGTATTCTGGTACCTTAACTATAGATTTATGGCTTTATATCATATAGTTGATCAATAGATCGAATGTAGCAAGCAGTCAAAGTAGGCCAAACGACCATGATTTGAATTTCTGGAAATTCCAGAAAAGTTCTTGCACGAATTTTCTTACATACTTTGACCGCTTGATAAGTTGTGATTTGTTTGTTGTTGGACCGATTTGTTGCTTTGGTGTTGCTCCTTGACATAAGTACTACAACCTAAAACAATTAGATTACAAGAACCATGACTAGAACGATTAGAAAATTTGGCTCCAAGGAAGCCACTCGAACTGCCTAGGTTTCTTACAAACCCAGGTGACGTCTGACAACAGGTTTAGCTGCCCAGATCTTCATGTTATATAATGATTTAACCAAATTGATGATTGTTACTGGTAGTATTACATGTATACTATGATTTTGAATCTTAAGCTGGCCCAGAAACGATTTTAAGTTAAGGATTTAAATTGGTCAAACGCGGCAGTGTGATAAGCCGGCTGTCAGTGTTCTTGAGGCTCAAGAACACCAACATCGACGCTTTTTGTCGCTAAAGCCTTATAGCGACGGTTTAATTAATTTAATTTTCTGTTTTTTCGAAAATTAATAAAAAAATAGAAATAAATTATAAAAATTACCAAAAATGGTTTTAAAAATTATTTTAAATTATGAAAAATAATTTCTGACTATTTGAGATATTTTTCATTAATATTTATATTTATTTGAATATTAATAATATTTAATTAGTATATTAAATAAATTAGAGAAAAATGATTTAATATTATAAAAAATTATTTTAAATAAGAATAATGTATTTAAAAATATTTTGAGTTATAAAATGTAACTTTTAATATTTTTGGAGAATTTTTATTAATAATTTAATATTAATAATATTAGATTTATTTGATTACTAAATTAAATAAATAAGATAAAAATGATTTTAATGATTTAAAAATCATTTTTAATTAAGAATAAAGTGTTAGAAAATATTTTAAATTATAAAATATAATTTTCAATATTTTTGGAGAATTCTCATTAATAAATTAATATTAATGATATTAGATTATTTATTTATTAAATTAAATAAATGAATTAAAAATAATTTTATTGATTTAAAAATCATTTAAAAATGAGAAAAATATTTTAAAAGTATTTAAAGTTATAATTAATGACTTTTAATATTTTGATAATAATTACATTAATATGTAAATATTAATGGTGATGATTTAAAAATGATTTTAATTATTTTAAAAATCATTTAAGTATAATATTGATGATTTAAAAATATTTTAAGTTATTAATAATAACTTTAATATTTTGACAAGTACGTTATTAATATTTTTATATTATTAAATATTAATAATGATATGATTATTGGATAATTAAATCATTTAAAAATGATTTAAGTGTTTGAAAAATTATTATAAATTATAATAATTATTTATAAATTATTAAAAGCTTCCGGAAAATATTATAAACGATATTTGACTTATCTAAAATAATATTGAAGCTTAGAGACCAAGTTTAATTGACAACCAATGTGTTAATTGTCGGATAGGGTGACCAGAACACCGAGAATAGACTGAAGTCTAACCAGACCGAAATAGTTAGACTGGATAAGTGTTTATATAGGTTATAAACACTAATGTGGCTATGTGGTAATGTGCCTAGGAGAAGTTTGACTGTAGAATATAGTGTTACGTGTTATAAATGATTAATGTGCTAATTATGAGACCGATATTATTGGTTATAGGTCTTACGAAAGCAGATAAGTTTATTGCGTAGCTGTAATCAACGCGAAAGGCAAGTTTCCTAACTCAACCTTGAGTTATATTCATTCAAATATTATAATGGTTAATTATTGCTAATTATACCATGTCCAGGGAATTTATTGTTGATTATTCGCAGTTAATGCATGATTAATAATTCAAACTGAATTACTAATTGGAGAATATACCTTTGTAGAATAACTGTTGTTGGATATTCATATTCGTAGAAGATAGAATTGACAGTACTGATAATTCCTGTCTATTGTCAACTTATGTTGAGAAATATCTTAGCTAATTGTTCTGGCTAGACGAACATTTGTTAGAACTTGATAAATTCGAGAAGAGAAGATAATTTAATTATTATTGATAGATCAATGCCAGTTGTATCGGCTAGATCGAAAACTTGAATAGGTTTGAGAAGAGAAGTGATTTGTAAGACCCCGAATTTTATGAAATAAAAGTATTCAATTTTTCTTATAATTACTATTCAGTAAATGGTTAAATTGATAAATGTTAAAGTTATTGGTGAAATGTGAAAATTTTTCAAAATAAACAAGTGGTTATAAAATATTCATTGTTGTCGGGGAATATTCGTTTGGTCGTGGAATATTCTTTCTGTCGGAAAATATTCGTACGACGGCGCAGTCATTTGTGGGCCACATAACAGAATAACTGTCGGATGAAGAAAACGACAAATTTGAGTTTTTATAAATAAACGGCGTAATTATTACCGTTAACACTGTTGGAATACCTGGTGGTTAAAATACAGTGATACGCTTAGTTGCACAGTAGCACACGGTATTGCACAGTATTTTTTTGAATTATTGATTCTTACGTAATTACTGTTCAATATTTTATTTTATTGATTCAATAATTGCTGCGTTGATATTTTATATTATTGTTGTTTTAATAATTGTTATTGCACAGTATTTTCCATTATCAGATCAATAATTCATATTATTTGAATAATATTATTAGATAGCATTATTGGCAATGTCTAGAAAGTTCTGTCTAAGGAGAGGTTTGGTCACCTAATTACGCGCCAGTAAGGAGAAATTCTTATCGGAAAGCCCCCTCTTTCCTGGGAACGGCCTGGTTGTCATAAATGTGATTCTGTAATATTATTTGCGAATAATTAATTATTGATTCATATGGTAAGGAAATATTTATTTTATGTGGATATAAATGATGGATTTATTTATGTGGTTATAAATGAAGGAGTTAATGTTGAGGTGTTTTATCTGTATTTTTGTCAAAACGGAGGTATTAAAAATCAAATTAGGGTTTTTGAGATATTTTACGAGGGTTATAATTTTTAATCCGACCGTTGGATCGTGGTAATATTTGGATATGTTATACATATATGAGTTGAGTATATGTCCACAAATTTTAAACCGTTAAAAATGAATGTATGATTTGTTATGAATTTTACGAGATGACTGGTTCAGAAATTGTTGAATTTTTGGAGTTAATCATTTTGGTGGTATCAGAGCTATAAGTAAAGAGCCCCGAGCCTCTTGCTGGTGACTTCCTGTTTTGGGGCGTTACATTTTGGTATCAGAGCTTAGGGATATGGTCTCTGGCGGAGATCGAGAAATATAACTAGGAGGGGAGAGATGAGTAAATCATTCGCTAGTGTGTCCTACCTAAGCTTATTTGTTGGTCAGTCATAATATCGGGATATTATGTGATATATTAATTTATTAAATTTACCCTTGTTTTGAAGCTGTATTCTAGAATGATATTTGAAATACAGGAGATGAGCAATGGAGAAATTATGATGACAGGGAAGATGGAATTTGAAATGAAAAGAATGTATTCTCAACTCTTTGAAATACCAGGTACGTAAATTTCGGGGGCGAAATTTCATAAGGAGGGGAGATTGTAAGACCCCGAATTTTATGAAATAAAAGTATTCAATTTTTCTTATAATTACTATTCAGTAAATGGTTAAATTGATAAATGTTAAAGGTGAAAAATTTTCAAAATAAACAAGTGGTTATAAAATATTCATTGTTGTCGGGGAATATTCGTTTGGTCGTGGAATATTCTTTCTGTCGGGGAATATTCGTACGACGGCGCAGCCATTTGTGGGCCACATAACAGAATAACTGTCGGATGAAGAAAACGACAAATTTGAATTTTTATAAATAAACGGCGTAATTATTACCGTTAACACTGTTGGAATACCTGGTGGTTAAAATACAGTAATATGCGTAGTTGCATAGTAGCACACGGTATTGCACAATATTTTTTTGAATTATTGATTCTTACGTAAGAAGACACTACTGAATAATTGTCACAGTAATTACTGTTCAATATTTTATTTTATTGATTCAATAATTGCTGCGTTGATATTTTATATTATTGTTGTTTCAATAATTGTTGTTGCACAGTATTTTCCATTATCAGATCAATAATTTATATTATTTGAATAATATTATTAGATAGCATTATTGGCAATGTCTAGAAAGTTCTGTCTAAGGAGAGGTTTGGTCACCTAATTACGCGCCAGTAAGGAGAAATTCTTATCGGAAAGCCCCCTCTTTCCTGGGAACGGTCTGGTTGTCATAAATGTGATTCTGTAATATTATTTATGAATAATTAATTATTGATTCATATGATAAGGAAATATTTATTTTATGTGGATATAAATGATGGATTTATTTATGTGGTTATAAAATGAAGGAGTTAATGTTGAGGTGTTTTATATGTATTTTTGTCGAAACGGAGGTATTGAAAATCAAATTAGGGTTTTTGAGATATTTTACGAGGGTTATAATTTTTAATCCGACCGTTGGATCGTGGTAATATTTAGATATGTTATACATATATGAGTTGAGTATATGTCCACAAATTTTGAACCGTTAAAAATGAACGTATGATTTGTTATGAATTTTACGAGATGACTGGTTCAGAAATTGTTAAATTTTTGGAGTTAATCATTTTGGTGGTATCAGAGCTATAAGTAAAGAGCCCCGAGCCTCTTGCTGGTGACTTCCTGTTTTGGGGCGTTACATGATTAGATATTGAAATCATTCCATTTCGTTGTTAAATCAAATTCTGATTCAAAAAACTGTGAAGAACAACCTTTTATATAAAGGAAACATCTTAGGTCGTATATTCGATCGTTGCGCGCTGTTAAGTATTATGCATAATATAGGGTATAAGGAGTTGGCCGGCTCTAAGTACTTGCAGAGGGGTATGATTTAATCTTTATGGTTATCTGATACACCTGGGTATATCAAAGTCCAATCTTTGATAGTTACTCGAGAAGAGAAGTTCAGGATCCAACGGATCGCTCAGCATAAATCTGAAAAATATTCCACTTTGCTATTTCATAGAATTAATTCTTGATTATTCATTGAATATCGTAGAAAACCTTGAAAGCGTTATACTCTTTCATTATCAGATTATTGCTGCGGAGAATGTTAGAAGAATTGATATTGATTTCTATATCTTTATTGTATGTCTTAACTTGCGGGGCAAACTAGTTGCTCACCCTTGCTATAAATAAAACTTTTCAGCTAGGGACGAGTTGCAGAAGGTGCTGCTAAGAAGAACAAGGGAAAAGACATAGTTATAAATTAGTTATGATGAACAATATTATTATGTTGTATTGTATTGTAAACCCTTTTTGGTATATCTAAAGGGGTATTTCTGTAATGTTAAGGTTAGTGGACCTGGGACTTATGTATTAACAACTTATGTTAATGACTTATGTATTCCTATTTATATATGAATGGGTAATTAAATGGTATTATATTATGGATCGTGAACACCAAACTCGGGGGTCAGGTAACCCAGATTTGGGGGTGTCACAGGTTTATATCAGAGATGTAGTGACCAAGGTGTCACCAGTTGGTAGAAGAGATGTATGTTATAAACTTTAAGTGGGGTGGGGGAAAAGCCTAGGATTATAACCATACGCGACATAGAGAAAACTCATTTAGAGTTCTAAGAGGGGGATTGCCGAAGTGCATCAATAGTGAGATAAGTGGACACATAGTGTGAGGAGTTTGTACTGGTGAAGTACTAATCAAGTTGTTTAAACTGATTGTAGAATGTCTAGAGAAGATAAGAAGAATGCAGAGATTCCAGCGGCTGTTGCACCGGTATCAGAAGCTGAGGTGCCAGCGCAAAGTGAATCAGTGGAAAAGGTGGGAGAAGATGAACCCATGGTTAATCTCGGGAGTGATCATGATGATTATCCCGAGATGTATATGAGTGGAGATGAGGAGGCAGAGTCTGAGCCAGCTAAGGTGGATTTAAAAAATAAGACTAAAGTTGAAGAACAAGATCAGTTATCTATAGAAGTCCAGGAACTCCGAAGTAAAGTGTTTCTTCTAGAGGAGTTGTGGAAGATGGAGCGAGCATTACACGAAATGATTGAAGAACGGAACGAGCTGAAGGCGCAGGTGGACAGAATGAAGACTGAAGGTGGTGGATCATCTGAAGGAACTAGTAAGAAGGACAAAAAGAAGAGGAAGAGGGACAACGACAGCCCAAATTCTAAAAAGTCAAACCCAAGGAAGAAGCAAGCATGCAACAAGTGTGGGAAGAGTCACGCGGGAGAATGCATGATGTGGAAGAACGTGTGTTTTAACTGCAAGCAGGAAGGACATATTTCTCTGCATTATCCTAAGCTGAATTTGAGGAAGTGTTTTTCATGTGGACAAACGGGTCACGGATTTAGCAAGTGTCCCATCAAGAAGAAGACTGGTGAAGGGAGTGGTCGGTAGATAACGTAGATATATTTAATAGTATCTTTTGGGTAGAAGTCTATAATATTAAGTGTTATAATATCGAGAACGATGTTTAAGCATATGTAAATATATATATGTTTTATGAATGAAATCTTTATTTTCTATATGAATATAAGATTAAGATTAATTTGTGTGTTCTTAAAACTCATACTTATGGTAAGTTAATGACTCATAATTATATGAAATGTTTTGAACCCCTCAGCGAATGGACGCCAAAGGTCTGACTTGGATAAGTTCATACACTCATATAATTGTGGCAAGTTCCTGAACTCATAAGTGTGGTAAGTTTGGCGAACTGGTAATAACTGTGTGAGAATGGAGAATTGCAACTTTTTGTGTAAAGTTGTCTTGTTAATCCTGTTATGATTTAAAAAGGGATAGTAAATATGTTAAGTACTATATGTACTATGTGCTATTTGAATAAATATGCAAATATATGAGAATTATTTTTGAATTCTTATTGTGTTAAGAATTTGTGCAGAGAAAGAGAATTAATATAAAAAAAATTTTATTTAAATCAGATCATGCCACCTAGACGACAGAATCGAAACCAACGAGAAGAGCAGTCGGTAAATAACGAAGGTGGTCAAGCTGACCCGATGCAAAATTTTGCGGATATGATAGCCGAAGCTATGGAGAATAGAGCTCCAGCTGCAAGAGGAAGAGCGAGGAATCAGCCAGCTGAAAGATTGGCAAATTTTAAAGACTTTAAAGCGGTAGGACCGCCTGAGTTCAAAGGGACCACAGATCAGATTGAAGCCCAAACTTGGGTGAAGGAGATGGAGAAAGCATTCATCATTGCGCGAGTGGCAAAAGACCAGAAGACGGTTTTTGCTACATACTTGATGAAGGGAGAAGCTAATTACTGGTGGGAGACGAACCAAGCGAGAGCTGGTACAGAGGTGGTGTTGTGGACAAGATTCAAGGAGTTGTTCTTTGAGAACTACTTCTCACCGAGTATGCAATCCAGGATGGAAGTTAAATTCTTAGAACTTAAGCAGGAGAACATGTCTGTTTCTAAATATGCTGCTAAATTCAATGAGTTGGCAAGATTTGCACCTCATCAGGTGGACACAGAGGCGAGAAAGGCGAGAAGATTCAAGAATGGATTGAAGCCGGGAATATACAACAAGGTAGCAGTATTGCATATCAACACGTTCGCGGCGTTGATGGAGAAGGCGTTAATTGTTGAAGGAGGGAGCGAAGCTGCATCCCGATTTCATCAGGAGAAGAAGAAGAAGACAAATGATGGTGGAAGCAGTGGTGGAAGTAACCCTAATAAGAGGAAGTGGAGTGAGAATACACAATCGGGTAGCAAAACTGAAGGGAATAAGAAAGGAGGAGAGCCTTGTGCGAGCTGTGGGAAGAATCATCCGGGCATTTGTCTAAAGAAGAAAGGCGTTTGCTATAATTGTGGGCAAGAGGGGCACATGTCACCCAATTATCCCAATCCGAAGAAGATACAAGGTTGTTATGCCTGTGGATCGACTGATCATCTGGTTCGGAACTGTCCGAAGAGAAATATTGAGAAGGAAAGTGGCAATAAGGGACCCGGTGGTAGAACCTTGGCAATTCGAGGACCTGTACAGCCAGGAAGACCAACAGCCCATACATTCAACATGACGGCGCAGGACGCAGTGGCTTCTCAGGAGGTGGCAACAGGTAATGATGTCGTTTAGAAATTTAATTACGCGAGTAAATTGAGTCAGATATTTCTGTGAACTGTTTTCTTTTATAGATTCAAGTCACACGTTAGAATTAGAAACACAATTTGATATTGTGTTGATAAAAATGAATTGATGATACAACTTTAAAAGATTGTAGAGAATAAGAAAGCGGTGATTCCGAGGACGGAATCCTTTTAAGGAAGTGTGAATGTGATAACCTGAGATTTTGAATAATCAAAAATTTGCGAATAATTTTTTTTTAATTAATATTAATATTAATTATCAATTTTGTGACAAGTATCTGTGATACGAGTCTCGAGAAAGTCAATTTGGGTGTTAACTAATAAATTTAGAGTAGAGTTATGCTTAACACTCTTTAGAAACCCTAACCCTAATTTCTGGAAAAGGATTCGATAGAAAATATAATTAAAATAATTATATTAATGAGTACGTGTTTGTATTGTATATAATTTTTGATCAATGATTGATCGGATAAGGTTTAAAATTATAAACCCTAATAAGAGATTAGAAACCCTAATCTCAGGATTAGAAACTCTAACGTACCGTTGGAAACCCTAATCGAAAGCCGAGAAACCCTAATTTTAAATTCGGGAATCCTAAACCCTAAATTAGGAAACCCTAATCCTAATTGGCAAGCCTAATGTGTGTATTAAACTTAAATATAATTAGAAAATCCTAATTATATTTTTTTTATGTTAATTTCTATTTTACAAACCCTAATTATATTTTAGAAATTTTAATTTTTCTAATTAAAACACTAATTCGTGGGCTGTAAATCCTAATGATCGTTTTGACCCTAATTGCTAAATTAAGCAATTTTAATTAGGAATATTAATCCTACTTAGCAAGATTGAATTTTATGATTAGAAAATATTAATATAATTATTGAATCCTAATTATAATTTGAAATTATTAATTTTCTATTTTGGAAACCGAAATTTGAAAATTTTGGAAATTAAATTGCAAACCTAAAGGGTTTAAACCCTAAACCCTAAAGGGTCCAAAACCTAAATCATAATCCAAACCTTAAACCCTAAGGGTTTATACAAATGACAAGAATGCCATTAATTGTATTTTAGAAATTACAAAAATGCTCTTTTATTATATTTTATAAGCTAACTTGTAAAATTTGGTTTAACTTTAGTTGGTCACCAACTATTGCTGACATTGTGGCTCAAAATTTTAGTAAATCAGCCCTAAGTGACAGCTACATCATATCATTCAATGAATCTAAGCATTATATAAGAAATTGGGAGAGAGAAAGTCATTTATTTTACTTATTTTGATATCCAACTCTCTCTCTATCTCAAAGCTCTGAAAATTTTAAGTGATTCAGTCACTAATCAAGCCTTTAGATCACCACAATCAGTTAAGGAGAGCAAGGATCAAAAATTTGACAAGAGTGGTATAAACCCTAACTTTTATTTTGATCTAAGTTGTTAAGAAAAAATTTCTGTTTAAGTGTTTAAGAAGGTGTTATATGATGTTTTTCAATGATCTATGATGATCCATGATGGATCCATATCATCAAAGTGGGTAAAAATTCAAGTTTTAAAAAAATCTGTTCCTGAGAAATTTTGTTGGTCTGACAAGAAATGTCAGTGACCGTAGATCTTAATGTGTTTATGCTTTGTAATGTTTTAATGTTGTAAGTTGTAGCCTGACATGTTGTCTTGGATCTTCAAGTGAAATCAGGGTCAGTTAATAGCTAGATTTCAAGTTATTTATGGTCAAACACCGTTGACCGGACAAAAATCTGGGCAAGCCCAGAAATTGAATTCAGCGTCTGACAATTTTTTTAAGCCTCTTGATATGTCAGTCGTTTTGGTTTATGATGTTATTGTTGTAATATATGTGTATTCAGGTATCTTAACTATAGATTTATGGCTTTATATCATATAGTTGATCAATAGATCGAATGTAGCAAGCACTTAAAGTAGGCCAAACGATCATGATTTGAATTTCTGGAAATTCCAGAAAAGTTCTTGCACGTATTTTCTTACATACTTTGACCGCTTGATAAGTTGTGATTTGTTTGTTGTTGGACCGATTTGTTGTTTTGGTGTTGTTCCTTGACATAAGTACTACAACCTAAAACAATTAGATTACAAGAACCATGACTAGAACGATTAGAAAATTTGGCTCCAAGGAAGCCACTCGAACTGCCTGGGTTTCTTACAAACCCAGGTGACGTCTGACAACAGGTTTAGCTGCCCAGATCTTCATGTTATATAATGATTTAACCAAATTGATGATTGTTACTGGTAGTATTACATGTATACTATGATTTTGAATCTTAAGTTGGCCCAGAAACGATTTTAAGTTAAGGATTTAAATTGGTCAAACGTGGCAGTGTGATAAGCCGGCTGTCAGTGTTCTTCAGGCTCAAGAACACCAACAACGACGCTTTTTGTCGCCAAAGCCTTATAGCGACGGTTTAATTAATTTAATTTTCTATTTTTCCGGAAATTAATAAAAAATAGAAATAAATTATAAAAATTACCAAAAATGGTTTTAAAAATTATTTTAAATTATGAAAAATAATTTCTGACTATTTGAGATATTTTTCATTAATATTTATAATTATTTGAATATTAATGATATTTAATTTATTTAATTAGTATATTAAATAAATTAGAGAAAAAATGATTTAATATTATAAAAAATCATTTTAAATAAGAATAATGTATTTAAAAATATTTTGAGTTATAAAATGTAACTTTTAATATTTTTGGATAATTTTTATTAATAATTTAATATTAATAATATTAGATTTATTCTATTATTAAATTAAATAAATAAGATAAAAATGATTTTAATGATTTAAAAATCATTTTTAATTAAGAATAAAGTGTTAGAAAATATTTTAAATTATAAAATATAATTTTTAATATTTTTAGAGAATTCTCATTAATAAATTAATATTAATGATATTAGATTATTTATTTATTAAATTAAATAAATGAATTAAAAATGATTTTATTGATTTAAAAATCATTTAAAAATGAGAAAAATATTTTAAAAGTATTTTAAGTTATAATTAATGACTTTTAATATTTTGATAATAATGACATTAATATGTAAATATTAATGGTGATGATTTAAAAATAATTTTAATTATTTTAAAAATCATTTAAGTATAATATTGGTGATTTAAAAATATTTTAAGTTATTAATAATAACTTTAATATTTTGACAAGTATGTTATTAATATTTTTATATTATTAAATATTAATAATGATAAGATTATTGGATAATTAAATCATTTAAAAATGATTTAAGTGTTTGAAAAATTATTATAAATTATAATAATTGTTTATAAATTATTAAAAGCTTCCGAAAAATATTATAAACGATATTTGACTTATCTAAAATAATATTGAAGCTTAGAGACCAAGTTTAATTGACACTCAATGTGTTAATTGTCAGATAGGGTGACCACAACACCGAGAATGGACTGAAATCTAACCAGACCGAAATAGTTAGACTGGATATGTGTTTATATAGGTTATAAACACTAATGTGACTATGTGGTAATGTGCCTAGGAGAAGTTTGACTGTAGAATACAGTGTTACGTGTTATAAATGATTGTGTTAATTGTGAGACCGATATTATTGGTTATAGGTCTTACGAAAGTAGATAAGTTTATTGTGTAGCTGTAATCAACGCGAAAGACAAGTTTCCTAACTCAATCTTGAGTTATATTCATTCAAATATTATAATGGTTAATTATTGCTAATTATACCATGTCCAGGGAATTTATTGTTGATTATTCACAGTTAGTGCATGATTAATAATTCAAACTGAATTACTTATTAGAGAATATACCTTTGTAGAATAATTATTGTTGGATATTCATATTTGTAGAAGATAGAATTGACAGTATAGATAATTCCTGTTTATTATCAAATTATGTTAAGAAATGTCTTAGCTAATTATTCTGGCTAGACGATCATTTGTTAGAACTTGATAAATTCGAGAAGAAAAGATAATTTAATTATTATTGATAGATCAATGCCAGTTGTATCGGCTAGATCGAAAACTTGAATAAGTTTGAGAAGAGAAGTGATTAGATATTGAAATCATTGTATTTCGTTGTTAAATCAAATTCTGATTCAAAGACTGAGAAGAACAACCTTTTATATAAAGGAAACATTTTAGGTCGTATATTCGATCGTTGCGCGCTGTTAAGTATTATGCATAATATAGGGTACAAGGAGTTGGTCGACTCTAAGTACTTGCAGAGGGGTATGATTTAATCTTTATGTTTATCTGATGCACCTGGGTATATCAAAGTCCAATCTTTGATAGTTACTCGAGAAGAGAAGTTCAAGATCCAATGGATCGCTCAGCATAAATCTGGAAAATATTCCACTTTGCTATTTCATAGAATTAATTCTTGATTATTCATTGAATATCGTAGAAAACCTTGAAAGCGTTATACTCTTTCATTATCAGATTATTGTTGTGGAGAATGTTAGAACAATTGATATTGATTTCTATATCTTTATTGTTTGTCTTAACTTGCGGGGCAAACTAGTTGCTCACCCTTGCTATAAATAAAACTTTTCAGCTAGGGACGAAGTTGCTGAAAGTGCTACTAAGAAGAACAAGGGAAAAGACATAGTTATAAATTAGTTATGATGAACAATATTATTATGTTGTATTGCATTGTAAACCCTTTTTGGTATATCTAAAGGGGTATTTCTGTAATGTTAAGGTTAGTGGACCTGGGACTTATGTATTAACAACTTATGTTAATAACTTATATATTCCTATTTATATATGAATGGGTAGTTAAATGGTATTATATTATGGATCGTGAACACCAAACTCTAGGGTCAGGTAATTCGGATTTGGGGGTGTCACAGTTTTTGCTCTAAAGATATGGAGACATTATCTCTCTGGGGAGAAATGTAAAATATATATGGACCATAAATGTCTGAAGTATATTTCACACAAAAGGATCTAAACATGCGTCAGAGGAGAGGGTTAGAACTGATAAAAGATTATTATTGTGCAATCTTTTATCATCCGGATAAAGCAAATGTGGTTGCCAATGCTTTTATTAGAAAGGGTCGGGAGAAGTTGATGTTGTTAACTACCCAGGAGGAGCTCATTTTAACAATGGCGAAACTAGAATTGGAAGTAAAACTTCTGAAAAAATTGGATGAAAGATTATTTCAGATAGCAGGTGGTCCAACTTTAGTGGACAAAGTGAAGAACGCTCAACTACAAGATGAAGAATGTGGGAAAATCAAAGAAAGAGTGTTCGAGGGTAGTGAGATGAAACTCAAGATTGACGTCGAAGGACTACTAAGGTTCGAGGGAAGGATTTGGGTTCCAGCGGTACCCGAAATTAAAGACAAAATTTTGACAGAAGCTCATAACTCAAGATATTTAATTCACCCGGGAAATACGAAGATGTATCAGGATTTACGACAACATTTCTGGTTGCCGAATATGAATAGAGATGTTGTAGAATGTGTCGCAAAATGCTTGACATGTCATAAAGTCAAAGCCGAGCATCAAAGACCAAGTGGATTACTTCAACCGTTGAAAATACCAGATTGGAAGTGGGAGCATATCATAATGGATTTTGTGGTAGGTCTTTCGACTACTCGAAAAGAGTACGATGTAATTTGGATGATAGTGAATAGTCTTACGAAATCAGCACACTTTTTGCCAATAAAAATTAGATTAAATCTTACTCAGTTGGCAAAGTTGTACGTCAAGGAGATCATTTTTGAGACATGGAGATCCAGTGTCAATTGTGTCAGACAGAGATTCGCGATTCACGTCAAACTTCTGGAAAAGACTACAAGAATGCATGGGAACACAGTTGAGAATGAGTACGGCGTACCATCCTCAAATAGACAGCCAAAGTGAACGAACAATCCAGACGTTAGAAGATATGCTAAGAGCGTACAATATGGATTTCAAAGGAAATTGGGATGATCACTTACCGTTGGCTGAATTCACCTACAACAATAGTTACCACGTGAGCATTGGCATGCCGCCTTACGAAGCATTATATTGCAGAAAGTGCAGAACTCCACTGTGCTAGGATGAAGTTGGTGAACGTCAATTGTTAGGACCGGAACTGGTACAGTAGACCACTGAGGTTGTCAAACTCACTAGGGCATGATTGGTAGCTGCTCAAGACAGATAGAAGATGTATATTGATCAACACAAACAAAATCACGAATTTGACGTTGGAAATTTTGTTTTCCTTAAAGTATCTCTTTGGAAGGGGAAGATCCAATTTGGTAAGAAAGGAAAACTAAGCCTAAGGTTTATTGGACCCTTTGAGGTGTTGCAAAGAGTAGGTGAAGTGGCTTACGAGGTAGCTCAATCTCCAAAATTAGATCATGTTCACAATGTCTTTCATGTTTCAGTATTGAGACCGTATAAACCCGACTACAAACATGTGATCGAGTACGAACCGTTGCAGTTCAATAAAGATTTGTCTTATAAGGAGATTCCTATCCAGATAGTTGATAGAAAAGAACAAGTACTCATGAATAAAGTAATATCTTCTGTGAAGGTGATATGGAGGAACCACAATACCGATGAAGCTACATGGGAACTTGAAGATAAAATGATGAAGAGTTATCCTGAGTTATTTGTTTAATATGTGTCTTCGATTCTGGGGACAGAATCCTTGTAAGGAGTGAAGAATGTGACAAATGAATTATTTGAATTGTGATTCTGGGGGCAGAATCCTTGTAAGGATGGAAGGATGTAACAATCCAGAATTTTAATTGTAATTTCAAATATTTATTAAATTAAATAAATATTTTAGTTGATGTGTTAATTGTTAAATAAATATTTATTTAATTTAATTATTTATTAGTTAAACAAATAATTCATGACTTATTGGGAATTAACTTAATTAAGGTAATATGTTAATTAAGTTGATAATTGGAAATTTGGTATTTTGAAGTTAATTAAAATAAAAGAGTGATGAAATAATTATTAGGTGGTAATATTCTAATTTAATTTAATAATTAAATTAGAGAATTAATAAGGATTAAATGAATGGTTATAATGTTATTTTAATTTAATTAAGTAATGAAAATAATGTACTAATTTATTAAATAAAATTATAATTTTGTGGCAATGTGATTATGTGGCAAATTGATTTAATAAGTTGTTATTAGCTTTAATTTAATTAAATTTAAATATGAAAATTTAATTAAATAAAGTGTTACAATTAAACTATATAATAATTGAGTTATTAAAATAAATTAAAGTGGTTTAATTTGGTTTGACCAAATAAAGCCTTAAAGCTTTTGATATTCTTATTTTAATCTTGTTTTGCCAAGCAAGCCCTAGTGACTTTTGATTTTAAAAAAAACATAGCTGATATGTTATTAACTAAGAGTATTATATACTTGTTAGTTTTTTTTCTTTTACGTAATAATATGTATTAGTTAGGTTATATTAGTTTATGTTACGCAAAGTTAGAATAGGGAAAAGAAAGACCAGAGGAGAGAAAAGACGAAAATAGAGAGAAAAGAGATAGTGCTAGAAAGGTTTTCTTGGTGAGCTTGAGAATTGGAAGGAGAAAGATTAGCAAGTCCCTATTATTTTCTAGCAAAGCTAAATAAGCAACTAAAGGTAACAATTCTTATTCTCTTTCATATTCTTAATTTTTCATTTTCTATAATTGATTGTGAAGAAAATTATTGAAGATATAATTATATGTATATTTATTTCTGTATATAAACTGTTTTATGTGATTTGTATATGATTTAGAGTGGAATAATTGATGAAAACATGATAAATATGAAGAGGTTGTATTTACAGTGAATTTATAATGTAAAATACATGAATATGGCTTATTAGATACTAAAATTAGTGTTCAATTAGTGTTGTAATGTATAAATTGTTTGTTTATTGTGAAAATACGTGAAGAAACGAAAATAATATGATTTAAACGGACTGTTTTGGTTGTAAAATGAATTCACAGTAGATTGTTTCGCTAACAATGTCTAAAAGTGAAGAAAAGGTAAAAATAGTGAATTTAGAGGTTGAAATTTTCATGCTTATGTTGTTTATATGGTTAGGAACATTAGGTTGTGTTTCTATAAACTTATTACAACTTGGGTAAGTTGGAATGGTTGTTAGAAAGGAGTTTTTAGGCCTAATTTGGCTTTCTGCTGTGTTCGTTCGCGAACTGCAGAAATTGACACTAGGTACCTGTTACACCCCCAAATTTGGGTACTTCATTCCACAAGGGTGTTCACTTTCCATTCATTCAATTCTAACTACCAAAATATAATAAAATTTAAACGATAAATCTTCCAATTAAAGGGTTACATAACTTAATCAATAAATCTCACAGGTTATCTAACCTTTAAAATATACATCAAGTGCGAAAAATTAAATAATTACATCACAATAATTAAAACAAAGTCTGGCATCATAAAATTCAACAATTTACAAGTCTTCAACACTTGTTCATTTTTCCTTTCCCTTTGCTAGTAGTAGGTTCATCAACCTTCTCATCTTTAGCTGCAATGATTTTATATGCAAGAGTGAGCAAAACAAATGCTCACTTGAAATGACAATGAATAATATCAACATAATAACTATCAATGAACATGTGCAATAGAACTAAATAATATTCTCTTTCAATGATAATCAAAAACTGAAAATAGAATTTATAATATATTTGAGGGTCACAATATCATGAACTATGTCTAAGGTTATAAGTATTCTTTCAACTTTAAACCTAAACAGTCATAAGACTGTAGGGACTCCCCCGTACTTAGGGTGATAAGCACTTCGTACCATGTATTGGGCACAAACATCTAAACGCTTCGCGTAATAATCCCCCATAATAGGGTTGTTCTTCTCAGTTTTAGAATACAAGTCCGCACCAAAGTAAGTTTGGTTTGGATAAGCTTCAAGAGTAATTTAGAGTTCAACGAACATCAACTAAGGATTAGTTGAATCACAAGTGTAATAACACTCTGCTATGAAAAAAGTGTGAGTCATAAGCGAAATCAACATTATACATCGAAATCATGCTTTAGAAATGAACTAGAAAGCATAGGCATGGAATATTATAACAAACCTTGCTTGAAAAATAATAAGCTAAGGCTATAATCTTACTCAATAAAAGAAGTGAGTTAATGAACGTGCATGATTAATAACAAATTGAGGTATAAAACTTTCTCAACATAAGAATAACAGAATTTAGGAACTTGCGTAATAAGAAACAAAAATAAAGATAGGAACCCTTCTCAAAGTAAGAGTTTGGTTGAAGAGTTTGTATGAACATAATCAAGTTAGAACAGATATATAAGAAAGGTTGGGAACTTTCTCAATGTATCAATAAGGTTTAAGTACTTGCAAAATCATAAAAGTAGAGTTAGAGAACTTGCCTCGTGCGTAGGTTAAACAATCACTACTCACGTTCACCACAAGTCATACATATACCATATGTATTGACAATACTCATTAGTTACTCTAATATTAACTTCATGAATTTAGTTCCCACTTTTACTATAGCTCACTAACTAAGTTTAAGTTTAAACAACATCACATCTTTTCATGAGAATCACATTTTAGTTCTATTACAACTAATTAAATTATCATGCCATTGCACCATATACACATTAACAACTTGATACAACATCCTATTACATGTTCAACATATTATCAAGCTCTTTAGATTAGGTTATACTAACACACAAAGGACTGCACTTGCATTCGTGCATCTCGATGCCCTCCGATTACCTATAAGTGCACAATAGTCCTAAATATGGCCATTTTGACCCCTAATAATGGCATCCAATTGAAAAACTTAAAGAACAAACGTTGTAGGTCTACTCGTCCTCATTCTGGATCATCTTGAATCGCATCAATCGAAGTTCGTATGAAAACGTTATGCCCATTTTAGTAAAACATGTCTGGTTAAATTTTCTTAACATTTGTAAGTCAGCCTACCCCCCCCCCCACCGGGGTGGGGGTTTTGCACAATAATATCCCACTGCGGTGGGCCCCCTGCTAAGGCGCGTCAAAAATGCACTGGTACGCCCATCGAGGCGGGGGTACCCAGTATTAGCTTCTGCAGTTCGTGAACCAACACTGCAGAAAACCAAATTAGGCCTCAAAACTCCTTTCTGACAACCATTCCAACTTACCCAAGTTGTAATATATTTACAGAAACATAAACTAATATTTCTAACACATTTCTAACCACATAAATAACATAAACATCAAAATTACAACCTTTAATTTCATATTTCTATTATTTCTTCTTCTTTTGACATTCATAGCAAAATTTCTCACTGTGAATTCGTTTTACAACCAAAATCGTTCGTTTAACTCATAATGTTTTTGTTTCTTCATGTATTTTCACAATCAACCAACAATTACTTGTTTATTATATGAATTGAACATCAATTTTAATTCTAAATTAAGCCATATCACATATATATCACTGTAATTCAATTTCTTCATTACTAACATAATTTCATGAAACTAATTACTTTAAACCATGAATGAATGATATGAAACAGTTTATAATCATCAACTAACACATAATAACTCTTAATTTCCATAATTATTCACAAAACATCAATCATAGAGAACTTTTGACAATATAAAACAAAACCTTAAAAGATAGAATTATACATTTGCTAGAAGATGATTACAGAACTTTTGATTACTACTCCTTGTTCTTGAAAAACTTCTTCTCACAAATTTCTCCTTCAAACTCTATCTAGAACTTTCTCTTTTCTCTCTTCTTTTTTTCTCTGTTTTCTTCTGTTCTTTCTTAGGCTTAAGCTAACACTTAACGTAAAACTAAAACAAACGCTAACGTAAAAAAATAAAATGACATATTATAATAATAAGGCTACTAAAAACATATCAGTTATTTTTATTTTGAATTTAAAAGCCATAAGGCCTTATTTGGCAAAAATCAATTAAAATAATGACTTAATCATTCCTTAAGCCTTGTTTGGTAAAATAAGATTAAAATAAGAATTTCAAAAAGCTCTGAGGCTTTGTTTGGTAAAACCAAATGAAAACTCTTTTAATTTATTTTCATAACTCATTTATAATATAGCTTATTGTCCCACTTAATTTAAATAAATTCCCATATTCAAATTTAATTAAATTAAAACTAAAAACAACTTATTACATTAATTTGCCACATAATCCAATACAACAAAATTATAATTTCCATTATAATTTTATTCAATAAATTAATACATCACTTTAATTACTAAATTAAATTAAAACAACATTATAGCAATTCTTTTAATTATTATCAACTCTCTAATTTAATTATTAAATTAAATTAGAATATTATCTCATAATAATTAATTCATCACTCTTTTATTTTAATTAACTTCAAAATACCAAATTACCGGTTATCAACTTAATTAACATATTATCTTAATGAAGTTAATTCCCTCAACTCATAAATTATTTATTTAACAATAAACACATAAATTAAAATATTTATTTAATTCAATAAATATTTGAAATTACAAATAAAATCCTGGATTGTTACATCATTCTCTCCTTACAATAATTTTGTCCCCAAAATCATAACTTAAATAACTCATTCGCCATATTCTTTCCTCCTTACAAAGATTATGTCCCTAGAATCGAAGACACGGATTAAACAAATAACTCAAGATATCACCTTCACGGAAGGTATCACTTTATTCCTGAGCACTTATTCTTTTCTGTCAGCTATCTGGATAGGAATCTCCTCATAAGACAAGTCCTTATCGATTTGTAACAGTTCATACTCAATCACATGCTTGTGATCGGGTTTATACCGTCGTAGCATAAATACATGAAAGACATTGTGAACATGTTCTAATTCTGGAGGTAGATCTACCTCGTATGCCACTTAACCTACTCTTCGCAGTACCTCAAAGGGTCCAATAAACCTTAGGCTTAGCTTTTCTTTCTTACCAAATTGGATTTTGCCCTTCCAAGGAGAAACTTTTAGGAAAATAAAATTTCCTACTTCAAATGAGCGATCTTGTCTATGTTGATCAGCATACTTCTTTTGTATGTCTTGAGCCGCTACCAATCTTGCCATGTTGAGTTTAACAACCTTGGCAGTCTGTCATACCAGTTTCGGTCCTAATAGTTGATGTTCAGCAATTTCATCCCAGTATAGTGGAGTTATGCACTTCCTGTTGTACAATGCTTCATAAGGCAGCATGCCAATGCTTCCGTGGTAACTGTTGTTGTAGGCAAATTTTTCCAGTGGTAAGTGATCATCCCAGTTCCCTTTGAAATCTATGATACACGCTCTAAGCATATCTTCCAATGTTTAGATTGTTCGTTTGCTTTGGCCGTCTGTTTGAGGATGGTACGACGTACTCATTCTTAATTATGTTCCCGTGCATTCTTGTAGTCTCTTCCAGAAATTTGACGTGAATCTCAAATCTCTGTCTGGCACAATTGACACTGGAACTCCATGTCTCGAAATGATATCCTTGACATACAACTTTGCCAACTGATCAAGATTGAATCTAATCTTTATTGGCAAAAAGTGTGTTGATTTCGTCAGTCTATCCACTATCACCCAAATCGCAACGTATCCTTTCTGAGTAGTTAGAAGACCTACCATAAAATCCATTTTGATATGCTCCCACTTCCGTTCTGGTATTTTCAATAGTTGAAGTAATCCGCTTGGTCTCTGATGCTTGACCTTGACTCTTTGACACGTCAAGCATTTCGCGACACATTCTGCAACATCTCGTTTCATATTTGGCCACAAAAAATGTCATCATAAATCTTGATACATCTTCGTACTTCCCGGATGAATAGAATATCTTGAGTTATGAGCTTCAGTCTAGATTTCGTCTTTAATATTCGATACTGCTGGAACACAAATTCTTCCTTCAAACCTTAGTAGTCCTTCAGCATCGATCTTAAACTTCATCTCACTACCTTCGAATATTTTTTCTTTGATTTTCTCACATTCTTCATCTTGTAGTTGAGCATTCTTCACTTTTTTCACTAAAGTTGGACTAGCTTCCATCTGGAACAATCTTTCATCGGATTCTTTTGGAAATTTGATTTCTAGCTCTAGTCTTGCTATTGCTGAAATAAGCTCCTCCTGGGTAGTTAACAACATCAACTTCTCCCGATCCTTTCTACTCAAGGCATCAGCAACCACATTTTCTTTACCCGGGTGATAAAAGATCTCACAATTATAATCTTTTATCAATTCCAACCATCACCTTTGATGCATGTTTAGATCCTTCTGTGTGAAAATATATTTTAGACTTTTATAGTGTGTGTATATCTCACATTTCTCCCCATAGAGATAGTGTCTCCATATCTTCAGAGCAAATACTACCGCAGCCAACTCTAAATCATGAGTCGGGTATCATTTCTCATAGTCTTTCAGTTGCCCTGATGCATACACAATGACTTTGCCGTTTTGCATAAGCACACAGCCTAGTCCTTTATGTGATGCATCACTATACACCATAAAGTTTCCTGTATTATCCAATTATGATAACACAGGTGTCATGCTAAGCTTCTTCTTCAAGTCTTGAAAACCCTCTTCACACTTTTCTATCCAAATAAATTTTACAGATTTCCTTGTTAAATTCGTTAACGGAGTGGCAATCTTGGAAGAGTCTTGAATAAACCGTCTGTAGTAGCCTGCCAATCCCAGGAAACTTCTCACCTCTAATGGAGTCCTTGGTTGTTCCCAATTTATTACAGCTTTGACCTTTGATGGATCCACTAAAATTCCATCTTTGTCAATCACATGCCCAAGAAATTATACACGTTCTAACCAGAATTCACACATAGAGAATTTTGTGTACAACTTTTCCTTTCTTAGTGTCTCCAACGTCAAACATAAATGTTCCACGTGTTCCTCTTGAGATTTGGAGTACACCAAAATAGATTTGGAGTACACCAAAATATCATCAACGAATACCACCACAAACTTATCCAAAAATGGTTTAAACACCCTGTTCATCAAATCCATGCATAATGCAGGGGCATTGGTCAAACCAAAAGATATTACCAGAAACTCGTAATGTCCATACTGAGTTCTAAATGTCGTCTTAGGTACATCATCCTTCCTTACCTTTAATTGATGATACTCACTTCTCAAATCTATCTTAGAGAAGTACTTGGCTCATTTCAATTGATCAAACAAGTCATCTATGTGACGCCCCCCAAATAGGTATACATCACCATTCTGAGTCACCAAATACATAGTGCATAATTCAAATACAAACTTAATTTATACAATACGACAAAAGCGTAACTGAGAGTTTTAATATGAATATTGTCTCATAGATAATATCCAAACTCAAATGAAGTCCTCATTACATTTATTATCACACTATTTCATAGAATAGTGAGGACTACTACATCCACCATCTCGAACCGTCACTCCATTTCCCGACTAGTCCCCACTACGTTATCATTTCCTAAAGAGAATAATGAAAGCAGAAGGGTGAGCTCAACTAGCCAGTAAGAAATATTATGACTAAGATAATGCAGAATAAATTATCGTTAGCCTTCAACAGGTTAAATTGATAGAATACAATAAACAAAAAGTTTAACTGCAGCGGAACAAGCAATCCATTAGAAGTGTCAAGTAGATCATGATATCTACTATCTTCTATGATTTAAAAAGTTTATTATCAATTTTATCGCTGAGACTCAACTCAATAAATAATTCACATAACTGAATTATCAATGCACTACGGGCCAAGGATATCCATTATTTGTTAGGTTTGTAATATTCATGAATGCAATCAAATTGCACAAAATAAGCAGAAACGTGGAAAATTAGAGTTTTAAAATTTTACAAACCATATTCCCGGATCTCCCTTTATGCACAATTATTAATTAAACGAAAAAGAAAGAACAAGAATCATACCCTTGAAGATCCGAGCTTCCTCAGGTACAAGTTCACCTCCAATCCTTTTCGCGTTCAACTTGAATCTATCGAGTTTGGTTCCTTCCTTTAATCAACATTAGCCACCCAAGTGTTTGGCCTCTAGAGGTGATCCACCGAGAAAGAATAAAGATTCAAGAAGATGGGTGTTTGGCAAAGCCTTAGTTTTTCTATCTTTTATAAAAAAGGAGCGTACTCTCCAACAATTAGAATTATGTCTTTTGTCAAAAAGTTAACAACCCCACCCATAATAAGACTCCTCTTATTTATAGATGTGGACAACCCTCCTTAACAATTAAAAAATTGGGTTTTATTTTAATTAATTAAATTTCTTTAATTAATTAAGCTCCCTAATCTTGTTAGAGATAATTAATTAAACTTTTTTAATTAATTAGCCTCCTAATCTAATTAGGATATATGAGAGTACTTTTATTAATTAATTCCCAAACTCCTTTAAGAATTAAAGTGTGAGGGCCCCGAATCCGAGGTCCCGAATAACTACGGATCCGGTTCGGTCATTCTATACAACTATTACTATTTTTGCGAAAGATATAAACATAAATTGTTTATACAATACATTAGACACTATTCTCCAAGGTCGAGTAACCTTAACTTAATACACAATTCATAACTTACTTAACACATAACATTATTATCTTACAACACTATTACAAAACTAATCACGCACATTAACTTTAAGCTGAAACTGTCATTAACCTTTCCTTGTATCCAACGCATTCGTCTTAATCTGAAATGTTTTTATCATGATATAGCAAGGGTGAGCATGAAAGTTGCCCAACAAGTTTAAGTTCAATAATATAACGATATATCATGATTGAAAGAGTCTGAATAATAAGCTGGCTATAATTCAACAATATAATTGTGAACTAGCAGGAACAAATTTATGACTGAACATGTATTATACATGAACAAATATATCTGAACCAACTGGTAATGAAGGTGATCAGCCTTTCATACCTGACTTATACATGCAATATGTACAGAGTACAATTCATGGCAACCAGCAATGATTAACCATAAGCTTATCTGAATGAAACACTCTTAGTAGAGTTAAGTAAAAATAAACTTGCCTGAACCGTTGATTACCGTTACGCAATCTATATCGCTTTTTTCGAAGACCTAATATTAGTAATATAGATCTCCAATATTTGAATAATATCATCACGATATAATATTATTATATATATATACACACAAAATAACCTAAACACATAACATATAACTCTATCAGTCTATAACACACATAAGACTCAGTATCAAGTCAAACTATTACAGTCCGAGTTGAACCCAACACAAAACTGACATCCCGACGGTCTAGTCGGACTTTTATCGAGTCTAAGTTCAATTAACTTTGACTAAACACTTAACAATTATCTCAGATAATTTTAATCTCAGTCAAAATATTTTTCTAAGTCTTATAATAATTTTTAGATAATTATTATCATTTATCGTGATTTTTCAATCATTAATACTCGTATTTAAATGAATTAAATATCACATAATTCTTTTATCATTAATATTTATTTATTATCAAATATTAATGAACTACATGTCATAATATTATAATATATTTATAATATCACAAAGTATTTTTAATACCTTAAACACTTAAATCCATTATCCGATAATTACTTTTAATATTAAAATATTAATATTTTCATGACAAGATATCAAAAGTTATATTTTATAACTTAAAATATTTTTCTAACACTTAAATCATTTTTATATGATTTTTAAATCATTAATTCTATTTTTCTATAATTCATTTAATATAGTAATTAAATAAATTAATTATCATTAATATTGATTAATGAAATTCATCACAAAATATTAAAAGTCACTCAAAATAACTTAAAATATTTTATTATACCATAAAATGATTTTTCATGAATTAAAACCATTTTTAAATAATTTATTTAATATTTTAATTAATTAAATAAATACCTTTTATATTCCAAAAATATTAAATATTTATGAAATATACTTAAAATAATTAAAAACTATTTTTTAGAATTTAAAATAATTTTTCGAAATTTATTTTGTATTTTTAATAATTATAAACAATTTTTCTCTATTTTTAATTAATTTCTGGAAAATCAGAAATTAAATTAATTTGAAACTGTCGCTATAGGGACAATAGGCGACAAAAAGCGTCGTTGAATGTGTTCTTGGTGTTCTTGGTCAATTTCCAGAAACTCATGTCAGAGTTCATGCTACCTTGTTTGGCCATTCATAATTTCTTGGATAAGTCGTTTCTGGATTTATTAAAGTGTTATAATTATAGTTCTCATGTAATATTACAAGTTGAAGCAAGTATCATGGTCATACAATATCAGATCTGAGAGATTTAAGCTTCTAAACTTTCTGACAACATTATTCTTCATTTTTGGGTTTTTCAGAAAATGAAGAACAGTCGAGGGTACTAGTTTTTGATCCTCATATCTTGGATCCTGTAACTTGTTTGGGTAAAATATTGGCTCAATACAGTAGACAACATGTCAGGGTACAATCTTATAGCAACCGATCATCATAACAACAAAGAAATCAACAGATTAGGGCTGGTCAAACCATACTAAAAATCTCTGCTCTTGAAGGTTCTGGGTTTTCCAAAAACCTTCTTAAGGTGAATCGGTCAACGCACTTTGACCTTGATTATAAACAATTCTGTTATGGATTTGAGTGAACTAAAAGCTTCAGTATGTAGTCTTAATGTCAGGCTATAACAAACAAACGACAACACGACTAAAACACGTAACAGAAGCAAGATCAATGACCCTAAATATCTTGTCAGACCGGTTCTGGGTTTCTGGGCTGCCCAGAACCCAGTTTGCGTGTATGGTCAACGTACTTTGACTGACTATTTCTTGCAATCTACATGTGATCTGAGCTTTATTCAGGAGTCAGATTAAAGACCATACAACAAGGAACAAATATATAGCATCAAACACCACAAAACATTAACACAGAACGATCTATAGGGCCTGACATTGGACTGTCAGGTCACTTTTTAAACTCTTTTCCAGATTTTCTAAAATGCTTGATTCGTGCATCTAAGTGTTATAGATCCATGATCTATCAACCAAGATCACTTAGAGACACCATATTACACATATCTAATCAATCAATTTCAACATCTAACAACAAATCATGAGATTTCAAAATTTAGGGTTCTTACCACTTTGAGCTTTGATTCATGATTTCTGACTTTGTGATCTGACCCTTAGCTAGTGAATACTTGATCATGGCTGATCTTATCTCACTCTTCATTCCTGAAATTCTAGAGAGAGGATGGGTTTGGAGTAAATAAAATGTCAAGTGGCCTTTCTCTCTCTCTTAATCTATATAATTGATTGGATTCAATGAATTTACTATCAACTTGTGGCTGATCTTTGGACACATATCAAGGTCTAGAGTTAGGGTTAGTCACCAACCCAAGATCTTGGCAAGATTTGCAAGCTACCAATTAAAGAATGTGACATAAGGGTAAAATGGTCATTTTGCAATTAATTTTAATGGCAATTATGTCAATTAGCCCAAACCCTTAGGGTTTAGGGTTTGAAAAAACCTTAGGGTTTACAATTTAATTTTCTAAATTTTCCAATTTAGGTTTTCAAAAATAGAAAATTAACATTTCTAAATTATAATTAGGATTTTCTAATTATATTACAATTTCTTAATCACCATTTAAATATTGCTAATTTAGCAATTAGGGTCAAAATTGTTCATTAAGGTTTATAACCCACGAATTAGGGTTTTATTTAGAAAAATAATATTTCTAATTTAGAAATTAGATTTCCGTAATTAGATTAGGGTTTTCTAATTACTTAACTTGAAAATTAGAATTAATATATCCTAATTAAAAGTATTAAATTAACACTTTCGTTTTTTCTCTAATTATAAATTAGGGTTCCAAAACCAGAAATCAGGGTTTCAAATTTTGAAATTAGGGTTTTCTAACCAATTTGTTTATATTAACCCTAATTAATCTTATAATTATTTACACTTACGCCATTAAGTTCCCAATTTAGGGTTTCATATACCGAATTAGGGTTTTGGATTTTCGGAACTGAAATTAGGGTTTTCAGAACCGATTTTTAGGATTTCTTGTTAAACGCAAGGGTTTTCTAACCGAACGTTAACGTTCTTAATATATACTTAGGGTTTGATACAAATATCGATTATCTGGTCAACCCTTGACCCTTAACCACATCATGTATACATACATATACACAGAACATAATCACGTATTTCCTTAATCCTGAATAATTCACCTAAATCCTTCACAGAATTTTGAAATCCTCAAAATTCCTTCTTAAAAATCTCAAACACATACACTTATTTTCTGTCTAGGTTCTAATTTTGAACCTTAAATCAATTAATAAAAATTTTCTAAATTCTCGGGTTGTCACATAAATAATAATAATAGTAATAATAATAATAAGACTCCTCTTATTAATTTATATTTAATATTTCTAAAATATTAAATAATAAATATTAAGGTATTTAATTTATTCTATCACCATAGATTAAATTAAATATACTTAACTTATTATTACGATTATGCCATTAACTTCTTAAATAATTATTCTTCCTTTTATATTGTGACCATTTAGGTTCTCCATATTAAATTGGTTGTGAATAAATCAATTAGAACAATACTAATCTTATTTAAATAAATAAATAAAATTATTAATTTATTTAAATAAATAGTATTTATTCTACAATAGGGATAAGCCTCCCTTGCAATCAATGACTTTCCAGATAATATAGATTTCAACATAATTATAAAAGAACCTTTGAGTAAATAGTTACCGTACAATTCAATCCTTCCACCATACAATGTCCCAGTTAAATATAAGACAAAGAATTACTGTCACGTCTTATTTTATTTAATTATATGTATTTCGACTCTTAAATGCACAATTCCAAATAATATAAATTAGAAACTCCTTACTAATTTTATTCTGCCTTGGCCAAGGACTACTGGGTTGTCATTTATCGAATCACATAGGACATTTCTGTTCTTTTACTAGAAGTGGTAGATTCTTTATTGATCATACATTATCTACATGTACAACTTATTATACCAAAGCATACCATTTCATATACTCTAAGGGTCTTAAGGAATAAGTCAAAGTATAACTCATTATACACAAGATACTATGATGATCTCAAGTCCAAGGATCACTTGTACTACTATCACCACAGAAATTCCTATTGACATGCAAGTAAAACTCCATTAGGTGTTCCTTAGCGAGCCACATTCAGTGAACTTATTCTCTAATAAGCACCTACATACTTGTTTTAGTGTCTCCACACAAATGATCATGAGATCAATCATCCTCATCCAATGAGCAAGCAACGTATGTACCAATCTATCCGAATTCACTAATCCCCAATTTAGTAATCCAACGATTGGGAACTATTTTAGTTTTAAGCTTTCTAAGAATTTAGATCTCATTAGAATGATCATCATCATTATTCTAAAAACATTGCTTAAAACTATGAGTTTATCACGTATTATAAAATAGCATCATGTAGATAATTAAAAGCCTTTAATTAATTAATACTTTTTATTAATAAATGAATAAGATTGTTACAAAGTATATGTTTTATCATCAAACATGATTGGCTTGTGTGTATACTACTTTCAATCTCCCACTTGCACTAAAGCCAATCGCCATGGTATCTTATACCCTTCTTCTCTAAGTGACGATTATTCTGCTGTTGGATAAGCTTTAGTTAATAGATATGTAATATTATTCTTGAGAGTCCACTATCTCTATAGTGATTTCCCATCTTTCAATGATTCCATAATCAAATGAAAGTGCCACAACACATGTTTAGATCCAAGATGAGACTTAGGAACGATTCCTAATTTTGTAATAAACTTTTCATATAAACAATCAACTTGTAGCTTCATTTATAGTGATATACTTTGTCTTTATCACTAAAGCAGCAACTCTTTGCTGTTTGGAACCTTTCCAATTCACTGCACCATCATTCAAGGTAACGCTTTACCTTAAAGTGTATTTTCTGTCGTCTTGGTTTGTTTGAAAAAATTCGAGTCTGTTAAGTCCTCTAGTTTTAATTCAGACCCACCATGAATATGATCACATCCTTAGTGCCGATTAAGTACTTTAAGATATTTTTCACTGACTCATAGTGAACTTCTCTAGAATATAGCTGATCAACATCAGGTCTCGTACATTTAATTGCATGCATGATAATTACGCATGCGATCTCTCTTTTATGAGTCTATGGAGACTATTAAGAGAGATACACTCCAGGGCTCATCAACATGAGACATCCCATGGAGTTTGCCATGCTAAACGACTTTAGCATCAAATGAATATATGTTCCTTTGGTTAAGATACTCTTCCCAAATCATTCATGGAGGAATGTTTAGACAATTTTATCTTTACTGATTGTAGCATTGGTATGTTATTCCTTATCCACAGTATATCAATATGTAATAGTAGGAATATCACGACGCTCCCACTGACCCTTTTGTACACACTAGGTTCATTCTTATTTTTGATAAAATCAAACTCTTTTGATTGTCTCATCAAAACAAATGTTTCATATTTGAGAAGCTTGCTTCAATCCATTTTTTTAGTGTCTACAACTCTTACCTCGTCGTATGTAACTGGTTTATCATCTTCTATGATGTGTACCTCGTCATCATCATTTATGATGAATCCATACCTTCTAGGTATCTTCGATACTATTCCAGATTTACAATTCGGTTGTGGTACAATAGGTCTATCTACAGGTTCCTCTTATTTGACTTATAGTGTTTTGTGGTTCTTGAACTCTTCAAGATTCTTTTATCCTCCCACTAGCCCTTTAATGATAAACACCGTTATCTTAGAAGGTAGCGTGTTTCGCAACAAACACATTTTGCTAAGTAGGATTATATAACATATACCATAAACTTGCTTTAGGATTTCCCACAAATCTATAGTTGTCAAATCTTGTCCCAAGCTTATCCTTTGAAACCTTTTCACATAAGTTGGACAACCCGTTATCTTAACATACTTAAGATTAGGAATCCTCCCTGTCCATAACTTTTATGGATTCTTGGGGCTAGATTTTGAGGTTACCTTTTTCGTAGATATGCAGCCATTTCTAGGACATTATCCCAGAAGGATACTGGAATGTCGATAAAATCATTATGGACCGTACCATGTCCAACAAGGTACGATTTTTCCTTTTAGATACATCAATCAATTATTGCGTATTAGGAGGCATCCCTTATGAGAAAACCATTTGAGATGATCTAAAAACTTATTGCACAAGTATTTATTCCTTGATCTAATCAAAGAATCTTAATACTTTGTCAATTTGTTTCACTTCTGAATTCTTTGAACCTTTGAAATAATTTACACTTGTATTTCAGAAAATACACACATTCAACTCTTTGAATGATCATCTCCTTTTCTTATACTAGTTTGTTCAATTTATAAAATAATTTTTCACGTAAGTCAAGTATACAAAATCTATTAAGTAATATTTCAGTTCTATACAAAATATTATTATTATAAATAGAACAACAATTGTTCTTAAATATAATACCAAAGATTTTATTGTTCAACAACAAGATGGAAATAATGTTTCTAACAAGAACTGGAATACAATAACAACTTATTGACTTAATAGATTTACCCGTAGGCATTGCTAAACTATAAGTTTCTATGGCTAATGTAGCAACCTTTACTTTATTTACAAGACATAGGATTACTTATCCTTTGTTTAGCTTTCTACTTTTGCTTGGTTCCTTCATAAATCTATATTTATGATAACCAAAGTCGGTATCCAATACCCAAGTAGAACCTTGACTTAAAGAAAAATTTATTTTAAATCATAAACAAAGTTGTAATTGTAATCGAAACTTCACTAAGCTTCTTCTAGTTAGCTCTGCAAGATGTTTCTTGCAGTTTCTTTCCAATGTCCAGGCTTATTACAGTGGAAGCAAACTCCTTTGCTATCCGTATCAGTTTTGTTCTTATTATCCTTTGTTTTTGTCTTTCTATTTACCTTCTTTGAATCGTTCTTCTTTTCAGAAAATCTTTTGGCCCTACCAATAAGACTTGGTCTTTTTTTGTTGGAAAGTGACTCTCAACATTTTTCAACATGTTAAGCAAATCAGCGAGGCTGATATCTGGCTTGTTTATATGTAAAATTCACAATAATTGCAAAACGAGTCCGGGAGTGAATGCAAGATCAAATCTTGGCTCAACTCTCCAGCCATTACAAAACCAGTTATCCTAACTGTTCAATCAAATTGATCATCATTAGGACATGTGTCTGTACTGTAGTGTCATTGGTCATTCTAGATCGGAAGAGTTCCTTAGATATCTGATATCTTTCAGTCTTACTTTCCTCACCATCAACTACTTGACGTGCAGGAGTATAGTAGGAGCATCCATAGTTTCATGCTGACGCTGAAGCACGTTACTCATGGATACGAGAATGATGCATTGAGCCAACTGTACAGCATCTTGTCACTTTCTAAAAGTAGCAATCTTTTCCTTAGAGGCATTGTCTGCAACCATTGCAGGGATAGGGGTATTAAGGACATAAGATAGCTTTTCAGCCATGAGAACTATTCTCAAATTCCTTAACCAATTCGTTTAATACGGTCCGGTTAAATAACATCTAATATGCTTCGCTGTGATAGTAATTTAGACATTATAAAATTCTGTAAATGAATTTATAATTAACAACATTTTAGCATACATTCTTTTATTAATTACCAAAATAATTTAGGTCTTGTTTTAAATTGGTATCTCCCACTATTTTTTTCAAACTATATTACCTTCACTTATATAGTTCGGCAAAATCTAATTAAAGATTTGCTAGTGAGAATAAGTGTGACACCCCCAAATCCTGGTACTTCATTTCCTCAAGATTTGGTGTTCACGTAATCAAAACATTCATTACTAACTACCCAATTGATAAAATTGAATAAATAAAACCTGCCCATACAGGATTAAACTTTAATAAAAATCTCCCAAGTTATCTAACCTTTACAAACATTCATTCATGCGGAAATTAAATTAATATAAACTTCTTTACAATCTTTAAACAAAGTCTAAAAATAAACTGTCTAACTATTACAGGTCTTTAGCATTGCTTAATCTTTCCTTTCCCTTTACTGGTGCTAGGTATATCACCAGTTTCAACCTTAGCTGTAAGAATGTTTACAGGCAAGAGTGAGCAAACAAGGCCCACTTGAAATAATAATAAATAAATCAGTTAACTTTACATCATGTACCAACATTAGGTTTAATAGAACTGAACAATAAATTCTATTACTTTCTAAAAACTTTAATCAATTACTGAGGGTCTATTGACCACGAATCATGTCCATAGTTATAAGTAATTTTTCAACTTAAACTTTAACAGTCATAAGACTATAAGGACTTCACGTACTTAGGGGGATCAACCCTTCGTACAATGTATTGTGCACAATCATTTCAACGCTAAGCGTAACCTCTTATAAAAGAGTTGTTCTTCTCAGTATTTAGAATACAAGTCCGTACCAAAGTGAGTTTGGTTTGGATACATCATGGGGTAATTTAGAATTCAACGGTAATCAACTAAGGGTTAGTTGATTACAAACAACATAACTGTATACTATGGAATAATCATAGTTGAATTGATATTTATAAACTAACATCATGCTTTAGGAATAATTTAATAGCATAATCATGGAATAATCATAACATGCATCCTCATAAACCAATAGATACACGAGCTTAATCAACAATAAACAATCTAACTCTACAAAAGTGTAAAGTTAGCAATTTGTACAATTGAAATGGAATTAAAGCGATAATGTGTTTAACGAATTCAAACTTGCACAATGAAGTTTTGAGTTAGAGAACTTGCATAAGTATAACATAACAGTGAAAAGTAACCTTGCTGAATAATAAAGTAGAAAGGGTTAGGGAACTTGCCTCGCGTGTAGGTTAAACAATTACTATTCCCGTTCACCCCAAGTCCTACACATACCATATGCATTGACAATACACATTATTTAAACTAACATTACCTTTATGAGTTCCTTTATTACTCTTAGTATAGCTACTAACTAAGTTTAAGTTTAAACAACATCACATCTTTCATGAACATTACTTTTTAGCTTTATTACAACTACTTAAATGATCATGTCATTGCACCACGTGTACATTAACAACTTAATACAACATCCTAATACATGTCCAACATGTTATCATTAAGTTATACTAATACCCAAAGGGTTGCACTTGCATTCGTGCATCCCGACGCCCTCCGATTGGCTCTAAATACACAATAGTCTTAAATATGACCATTTTGACTACTGTTAAAGACCTCAAATTAAAAAACTTAAAGAATGAAAGTTGTAGGTCTACTCGTCCTTTTTCCGAATCATCTTGAATTACCTAAATCGGAGTTCGTATGAAAAAGTTATGGCCATTTTACTACAGGAGGTTAAAACTGCCCAACTAGACCACTTTTCCGGCGCCGGGGCGCGGAACAGTGGCGCCGGGGCATGAGCATCGGCGCTGGGGCGCGAGCATCATCGCTGGGGCACGAGCTACGGCCCATTTTGACGCTAGGGCGCCGAAACTCAGAGAAACCAACCACAAACAATTAAATTTTCTGTCTATAACTTCAATTCCAACACTAATTGACATGAATAACTAATGCAAATTACACATAAAACTTCACCGAGCATACAAATACTAAATTAACACAACTTAAACCATAATTTTAGAAAATTAAACACTAGAATAACATATTTTAAAACCCAAAAACTCCATTTTTGATATTTTTCATAAAAATCAACACTGTGATTTTGTTATTCAACCAAAACAGAAATTTTAAAGCATCATAATTATGTTTTTACATACTCTATCAATTCTAACAATCAATTTATCCATTTAACAACAATTAAAACCTTAATTTCTATTTTAAAATAGCCATATTCATACATATTATCATATGAACACTCTGTAATATATTTTCTTCCACAAAACACATATATGCATGAACTAATTTCTCTATAATCATATATAAGTTCATAGAACAACCATATAATCAATAATCATGCCAAACCATATACATAACAACAATTTATCTTTTATAAAATTTTCACAGAGACTTTTTGGGAAGAAGAAAACTAAATTTTTAAAGAAAGAGCTAGAGCTCCTACCTTGGATTATGAAAGATGATGACACTATCCCTTTTTCTCCAAAACCTGTAAAATTTCTCTTAATTCTCTCAATTTTTCTCTTAGTTTTCTTTTTTTCTTCTTCTTCTTCTTCCTCTGAGTTTTTCTCTTTTTCTCTCCTTTCTCTCTCCTCTAATCTTACATAAAATATTATAACGTATATAAGATATAATTATAATAATTATATAATATAAGTACTGACATAAGTTATGTCAGTTACATAAGTTTTAAAAATTAAAAGCCTTAAGGCTTGTTTGGCTAGCATAATAAAAATAACCCATTAATTCTTACACCTTATTTGGTAAACTGAATTAAAACAAATTGATTAATCCTTATACCTTGTTTGACAAAACTAAATTAAACTATTTTTTTTATTTATTTTAATAACTCCTTTATAGCAAGGTTATTAGTCACACCTTTATTAAATTAATAAATCAATTAAACATTAATCTATTAAATTACTTTAACACATAAACAATTATAATTCTTTTTACAATTATAATTTCATTTAATCAACTAATATTTCAAACTACAATTTCTCATTTAAATATTATTATTTATTTAAAATCATTATAAGCTCTCTAGCATATTAAATTAAACTCCATTATTATAAATTCTCATAATAATTAATTTATTTAGCTCCTTAATTATTTACTCAACAATTAATTATTTAAATCACATCAACTCAAATTGCCATATAATTCAATAAATATTTAATATTGCCAATAAATATTTAATATATAATATTTAATTATTTATTCAACAAATAATTAAATAAACCACATCACTCAAATTGAACAATTATTTATTCAAGAATAACATATCCAATAAATATTTATATAAACCAATAAATATTTATAAGTTACATTTAAAAAAAATATGGAATGTTATAATAAGGATCCCATTTCAAATGTATATAGCCTTGTGGTGACACAACAAACTATATATAAATAAATAGGTAGACAACTCTTGTCAATTACATCAACTATGCAACTCCTTATATTTTACCTCTTAGATTATTTTGATCAAGTGGTGGCATATCCGAATCAAAATTATTCAAGTTAAGTCCAATCTAGCACTCCATATATTCAAAAAAGAAAAATATTGTCCTTGTGTTGACACAACAAAATAATATTGTTCAATTTTCTTTATAAGCATCAAATGTGATAAAATTAACATCTCAAAGAATTAAGATAAGCAAACAAACTTATAATAATTAATTGATACTCTATTATTTTTATCATGCTAGAAGGCGACGTTCGATATTCTAAATATCTTTGAACGCTTAGGATTTAATATAAAAAAATTTAAGGGGTTTATTATTAATTTGTCTCATCTTGTTTAGCGCGCATGCACATATATATATAAAATACACGTCATATTAATGAACATGTGAAGCATATTTGCATAATATATAACATATATAGTATAAGCATGAACTTATAGAATACTATATTCTACCCGGATTGATTATGGACTTTTATTCTAGTTTGATTTACTAGAGCCACCAAGTGAACCAAAAGGTCAAACCTAGGGGTGCAATAATTAATATTTAAATATAACTATTACATTTAAACCTGGGCTCCATTACAAACGTGTCTTCAAGCGTTCCTTGCTCCTTGATATCTAATTCTTCAAAATTAATTCTAACTATTCCTATTACAAAACTATTTAAAATAAATAGAAACCTTGATCAACAGTCAAGGGAAAATACATAGGAAGGAGTTAGAATTTATATTAAGAAAAATTTAGAGAAGACGAGGTACGCAGACACTATTTAATAAAACTCATACATTCATGCATCTAACTAAAATAAAACTCAATCATATTGGTCAATAGTCTATAATCAATCCCATTTATTATCATACACATCACCATATGCATCAATAAATAACATTCATCTCATGAATATTAAACATTATATATATATATATATATATATATATATATATATATATATATATTGATATTATTTAATGGGAAAATTTAGTTAGTATAAAATCTAATTTTGAATCAAAATAAACTCCTTTATTTTAATCCAAATTTTAAATCAAAATAAACCTCTTTTATTTTAATTTATCCAATTTTGAATAAAATAAACTATTTTATTTTAATCAAAATCTTTAATCAAAATAAACTCCTTTATTTTAATTAATTATGGAATCCAATTCCATATAAAAAAAACTCATTTATTAAAGAAAATACGGATTCTCTTTCCTATTCACAAATAAACTCCTTTATTTTGAATAATATGAAATCTTATTCCATATCTAAATAAACTCATTTATTTAAGAAAATTATGATTCTCTTTCCTATTCACAAATAAACTCTTTTATTTTGAAAAATATGAAATCTTATTTCATATCTAAATAAACTCCTTTATTTAAGGAAACATGGAATCAAATCTCAACTCTAATTAGTTATCATGAAATTCAATTCTAACTCTAATTAGTTAGCATGAAATCCAATTTTAAAATTAAAATAAACCTTTTATTTTAATATTAAAATAAAAAAATTATTTTAATAATATAAAATTATAATAATATATATATATATATATATATATATAATATAAGTAATCATCACGTGGGAACACTTGCTCACATTACCCTTTTTGAATCCAGTAACCTTTTAATAAATAGATAGCTCCATTATGATAAGTCATCCACTTTGAAAAAAGAGATACAGCATAGCAGCAAGAAAAGAAAAAAAAATAATTTGCGATTTTTAAAAAACGAGATTGCAACAGTTCGTGATTTATTAAAAAAAACTTTCGAAAAATTATTTCAGCTTTTTTTTTAAAATAAATAAATTTTATACAACAAATCATGCCCAATTAAATTGTTCTAAACACATATCAACATACATGTCAAATTTGAACAATTAATAATTCGCATAAAGGTTTGACTCTGATGCCACTGTTAGGTTTGTAATATTCATGAACACAATCAAATTGCACAAAATAAGCAGAAACGTGGAAAATCAGAGTTTTAAAATTTTACAAACCATATACCCGGATCTCCCTTTATGCACAATTATTAATTAAACAAAAAAGAAAGAACAAGAATCATACCCTTGAAGATCCGAGCTTCCTCAGGTACAAGTTCACCTCCAATCCTTTTCGCGTTCAACTTGAATCTATCGGGTTTAGTTCCTTCCTTTAATCAGCGTTAGCCACCCAAGTGTTTGGCCTTTAGAGGTGATCCACCGAGAAAAATCAAGATTCAAGAAGATGAGTTTTTGGCAAAATCCTAGTTTTTCTATCTCTCATAAAAAATTAGCGTACTCTCCAATAATTGGAATTACGTCTTTTGCCAAAAAGTCAACAACAACCCCACCCATAATAAGACTCCTCTTATTTATAGATGTGGGCCACCCACCTTAACAATTAAAGAATTAGATTTTATTTTAATTAATTAAATTTCTTTAATTAATTAAGCTCCCTAATCTTATTAGGAATAATTAATTAAACTCTTTTAATTAATTAGCCTCCTAATCTAATTAGGATATATGAGAGTACTTTTATTAATTAATTCCCGAACTCTTTTAGGAATTAAATAATAATAATAGTAATAATAATAATAACACTCCTCTTATTAATTTATATTTAATATTTTCAAAATATTAAATAATAAATATTAAGGTATTTAATTTATTCTATCACCATAGATTAAATTAAATATACTTAACTTATTATTACGATTATGTCATTAACTTCTTAAATAATTATTCTTCCTTTTATGGTGTGACCCTTTAGGTTCTCCATAATAAACCGGTTGTGAATAAATCAATTAGAACAATTCTAATCTTATTTAAATAAATAAATAAAATTATTAATTTATTTAAATAAATAATATTTATTCTACAATAGGGATAAGTCTCCCTAGCGATCAACGACTTTCCAGATAATATAGATTTCAACATTAATCATAATAGAGCATTTGAGTAAATAGTTACCGTACAATTCAATCCTTCCACCATAGAATGTCCCAATTAAATATAATACAAGGAATTACTGTCAAGTCTTATTTTATTTAATTATATGTATTTCGACTCTTAAATGCACAACTCCAAATAATACAAATTAGAAACTCCTTTCTAATTTTATTCTACCTTGGCCAAGGACTACTGGGTTGTCATTTATCGAATCACATAGGACATTTCTCTTCTTTTACTAGAAGTGGTAGATTCTTTATTGATCATACATTATCTCCATGTACAACTTATTATACCCAAGCATACCCTTTGATATACCCTAAGGATCTTAAGGAATAAGTCAAAGTATAACTCATCATACACAAAATACTATGATGATCTCAAGTCCAAGAATCACTTGTACTACTATCACTACAGGAATTTCTATTGGCAGGCAAGTAAAACTCCATTAGGTGTTCCTTAGCGAGCCACATTCAGTGAACTTATTCTCTAATAAGCACCTACATACTTGCTTTAGTGTCTCCACACAAATGATCATGAGATCAATCATCCTCATCCAATGAACAAGCAACGTATGTATCAATCTATCTAAATTCACTAATCCCCAATTTAGTAATCCAACGATTGGGAACTATTTTAGTTTTAAGCTTTCTAAGAATTTAGATCTCATTAGAATGATCATCATCATTATTCTAAAAGTATTGTTTAAAACTATGAGTTTATCACATATTATAAAACAGCATCATATAGATAATTAAAAGCCTTTAATTAATTAATACTTTTTATTAATAAATAAATAAGATTGTTACAAAGTATATGCTTTATCATCAAACATGATTGGCTTGTGTGTATACTACTTTCATTATTATCACATCATCGAATTATCCGTGCACTACGAGCTACAGATATTCGTTAATATCACCAATGGTCATGATCATGCCAGCAACTATCTATCAATGCACTACGGGCCAATGACTACTTTTACCACATCATATGTAACATTACAGGTCATGATTAAACCAAATAATTCCTTATTATAATCATACCAATCAACAGTCCATCTATGCACTACGGGCCAAAGAGGACTTTCATCACAATATAAACATGAGGATGATGACAATGATATAAGAATTCAATTAAATGAGAGCAATGATAAATTTTAAAGATTTATAATTTAATTTATTCATAATTCAATAATTGTCCAAATTGTCAACATGATACTACTTTATGGAGTAATATTCAAGAATAATATTGTATCAAAAATAATTTGGACATAAAAGAAATCAATTTTTATCATGAATAGTACCCAGGTGAACAGTACTCGAGTGAATAGTATCACGTGAATAGTACTTCATGAATAGTACCCGTAAATAATACTCCGGCATAAAAAAATTAAACTTTAACAAGAATGTTTAAAAAAATATCCTTGTGAAACGATACTAGATGAAGCACAAATTTTAAGAATATTCTACTAATTTCAAGGAGTATAGAAGTAATACTTAACAAAATGAGTGTAGAATTCAGAATTTGAAACGAAATAATATTATCTACATACTATAGAGTATGGAAGAAAATATTATTTCATACGAATATTGAACAAAAATAATATCTCTTACCTTAAAAGGAGAGTAATTCTGACTAGTAGGACGAGAATATTCTTGAAAAAAACTTATACTACTTTTTACCTCAAAGCTTCCTTAAACTCTAAAGAAATACGTTCGATATTATAGAAGAAGAATTCTCTGATTCTGATATGATTTTTAATTTTTAACTAAGCATCTTATTTATAGGAGAATGACAAGGTACTATTTAAAAAGAAAAATCACGGACTGTACAGTAGAATCACGGACGCACCGACTGAATTCGTCTGATTTTTTCTATGCAAATACTATGCAGACATTATGCAAACACTATGTATAATAAAATATAATATATTCTATTTTACATAAAAAATAAAACTTATTATAATATATATATATATATATATATATGTGTGTGTGTGTGTGTGTGTGTGTGTGTGTGTGTGTTTGTGTGTTTGTGTGTGTGTGTCTGTGTGTGTGTGTATGTGTGATGCCCCCAAAATAGGTATACATCACCCATCTTGAGTCGCCAAATACATGGTACAAAATTCAAATACAACTTAATAATATAACTGTCGTGTAAAATACGACAAAACATAAACTGAGAGTTTTAAAACGAATATTGTCTTCTAGACAGTATTAAACTCAAATGGTGTCCTCAATATAATTATTATCACACTATTTGATAGAATAGTGAGGACTACTAATGCTATCATCTGAATCGTCACTCCGTTCCCCGACTAGTCCCGGCTACGTTCTCATTTCCTGAAGAGGACAATGAAAGTAAAAGGGTAAGCTCAACTAGCCCAGTAAAAAATATTATAACTAAGATAATACAGAATAATTTATCATTAGCCTTCAATAGTGTTAAACTGATAAAATATAACAAACATCAAGTTTAACTGCAGCGGAACAAGTAATCCATTAGAAGAGTCAAGCAGAGAATAAAATCTACTATCTTATATGATTTAAAAGGTTTTTCATCACTTTTATCGTTGAGACTCAGCTTAATAAATAATCTACATCATCCTTGCACTACGGCCAATGATATTCATTATTATCACGACCACAAATTATCTATGCACTACCGGCAAAGGATATTCGTGTATTCATCAATGGTCATGATCATGCCAACAACTGTCCATCAATGCACTATGTGACAACCTTAGAATTTAGAAAAATTTTAAAATCATAATTGATTGATTTAAGGTTCACTGTTATAACCTAGACATAAAATAAGTGTATGAAATTGGCAGTTCTGTAATGAAATTTTAAGGATTTCAAAATTCTGTGAAGGATTTTAATAATTTATGAGTATATAAATTATTTGATGATTTATTAAGGACGTGTATGTAGACGTAATATGGTAAATATATTAAATTTTATTTGCTATAAGTAAATAAATTTATATAAACAATTTATAATTTGAGAAAATAAAACTATTAATTATTTTCTATATGTGACGTGTGCATGTTTGGTGTAATTAGTAATTGGGAGTCAGTGAATATATTACGTGGGGAAAATAAAATTGTTGGGATCAATTTGCATAATGAAGCAAAACAGAGGCGGGTTAAGCATATAATATTTTTAGATACTTTACCCAAGAGTATTAGAATAAATTCTTATACGAAATTAATTTAATAAAGAAAATGTATTATATTTATCTTAATATTTTAGCTAGGTAAATAAATTCTCCATTGAATTTATGTTATTGAGGTAAGGTTTTTATATTATAATATATTCGGTATGTAAATAATTGTATTTGCATAAGGAATTATGTGTAACATATTTATTTTTGTAATTATAAAATAAATATGTAAATTAAGTAAGTTATGTTATGTTTTATATAAATTATATATTAAAGATGGGATATTTAAATTATATGATTTCATGAGGGTAAAATAGTTCAAGGAGATTTATGTATTAACTTATTTGATTAAGTAACTAAGTTACCAAGGTTGAGTAATTAAATTACTTAACACAAGTATTAAAAGAATAGTTGAATTAATTATTTAATTATTAAGTCAAATGTAGCAAGTAAATTATCAAATACTAAAAGATAAGACTAAATCTTGTAAGTCATCAAAGGAAAGATTTGAGCACATGTGATTTATTTTCAAAGATTTGTCAAGATTTAGTAAGGATAGGAAAGAGAAAGAGGAGATATTGCTAAGATTTTGCTAGGATATTATGTAAATATACATATGTTATATCTAAACATTTAGAGGACTATAAATAGCACCTCCCTCACTACCTAGCAAAAGTTTAATAAAATAAAAAGAGAGAGGATAGTGATGGTTCGGCAGCCCCTTGAGGGAAGAAGGAAGAGAAGTTCCATGCCTCCAAGCTCCATAATCACTCTTGCAAGGAGGGGAAGAAAGGTCATCAAAACAAAAGGTTTAAAAGTGCTCCTATTTCAAAACTCTAGTTAGTTAATATGATTTATTGTGATGTTTTTGTCAAAATAAAGATTTATGTTTCTTGAACTCTAAAACCATAGATCTGCAAGTTCTAGTGTGTTTTATGAGTAGATCTAACCATTTGAAAAGCTTAAACAAGGAAAGGAAAGAAAACTAATTTTCTGAAGTGTGAAAACTAGTAAACTGTTGACCTAAAAAGGAAAATTCGGGGATTAGCTAGGATGCTCAGAAAATTCTAGGCTTTTGGTATGTTATAGTACACTCAATAAGCTTTCCATAGACTCCGGAACGGACTAAATCCGACATCGGAGGAGAGAGTTATGACATTTCAAAGTAGTGTCAAAACTATCCAACAAGTGCGGTGCAGTCCACTTGAACGGAATTTCTGGGCTGATATGTTCTGAATCTAGAAAAACATCAGTAAGGAAGAGTTGTAGTCCCGGAAATTAGATTCGTGTGGGCTCAAGAATTGCCTAAAAATATTTTAAAACGAAAAAGTTATGACTGTTTTAGCGAAAGAGGGTAAATCTGAAAAATAGATAAAAAACTGTTACGAGTGAACATTTTTGGGGTCTTATTTAGGCTTCCTAAGAGGTCCAAAATTACTGGGTTATACTTTATAAAAATACTTTGGTATACTAAGTATAACATATCCAAAGTTGGGAATTTTCTGATAAACGAGCAAGGCGTGAGAAAATCGCAAAGTGGGCTACTTGCTAAGTACTGCAACAGCTGCAGGCAGCGCCCAGCAGCATCGGCGCCTGCTCTGCAGCTAGTTGCTTAAGTCATTTTTGAACCCTGTTTCGAATAGTTTCTATCGTTTGTTTTTGCGGTTAGAAATTTTCTAAGAATACTATTACATGAGGTCTATAACATGTCCAAAATTTCACTCTTATATGATTTGCGATTTGAGAATTAAAAATCTGCAAAGGAGCATGTCCGGACTTAAAAACGAGTGAACGCCGAGCGTCGGCTCGTCGAGTGATTTTGACGTTCGACGTTCCGAATCGCGTTTCGGCGAAATAATAAGTATTAATAAATCTAATAAAGTCCTACGGGATGAGATTTGTTTATAAATGGTATTTTACGCCAATAAACTTTTTTTCAGGCATAAATAAAGCAATAAAAATATATAATAAATATAAATTACATATTTAAGTGAAATAAAAACTACAATTGCCTATAAAATTATATTATGGTATACGAAAATATTTTATGTTATTTTTAATGATTTTTGATATTTTGTGATGAGATTCATTAATAAATTAATATTAATGGTGATTAATTAATTAATTTATTTAATAAATATATTAAATAAATTATGGAAAATTAGAAATAATGCTTTGAAAATCAGATAAAAATGATTTAAGGGTTAAAAAAATATTTTATATATAACTTTCGATATTTTGTCATGAAAATATTAATATTTTAATATTAATATCAATTATCGGATAATGAATTTAGCTGTTAAATATGATTTTAATGTATTAAAAATATTGTATGATATTATGAATATATTATAATATTATGTTATGATTTTAATTAATATTTAGTATTAAATAAATATTAATGATAAATGAATTATGTGGTATTTATATAAATACGATATTAGTGATTGAAAAATCATAATAAATGATAATAATTATCTGAAATGTATTACAAGCCTATGATTAATGTTTTGACTAATGTTAAATTATCTAAGATAATTGTTAAGTGTTCAGGCAGAGTTTTATTAAACTTAGACTCGAGAAAATTTCGACTAGGCCGTCGGGTTGTTAGAATTGTACCGAACTCAACTCGAACTGTAATAGTTTGACTTGATGCTAGGTGTTATGTGTTGTATAGATTGATAGGGTTATGTGTTATGTGTTTAGGTTATTTCTAAATACTGTGATGATATTATTCTAACTTAGAAATACATATTATTAATAATAGGTCTTCAGACTTAAATTGCATAGCGGTAATCAACGGATCAGGCAATATTACTTAACTCTACTAAGAGTTGTTTCATTCAGATATGCTTATGGATAATCATTGCTGATTGTCATTGTAGAATTGTACTCTGTACATATTGCATGTATAAGTCAGGTATGAAAGGCTGATCACCTTCATTACTATTCGGTTCAGATATATTTGTTCATGTTCAATATTTGTTCAGTAAAAAGTTTGTTCCTGCTAGTTCACAATTATATTGTTGAATTATAGCCAGCTTATTATTCAGACTCTTTCAATCATGATATATCGTTAAATTATTGAACTTAAACTTGCTGGGCAATCCTTATGCTCACCCTTGCTATATCATGATAAACATTATAGATTAAGACGAATACGTCGAATATAAGGAAAGGTTAAAGACAGTTCCAGCTTAAAGTTAATGTGTGCGATTAGATTTATAATAGTGTTGTATAATAATAATGTTATTTGTTAGATAAGTTATGAATTGTGTATAAGTTAAGGTTACTCGACCTTTGGGAAATAGTGTGTAAAGTTTATTGTATAAATAATTTATGTTTATATCTTCCGCAAATAGTAATAGTTATAGAATGATAGTACCGGATCCGTAGTGATTTGAGACCCGGATTCGGGGCTCTCACAGTTGGTATCAAAGCTGTTGGTTATGAACCTTAGGTAGGAATGCTTGAGACTAATAACCGTAGTGAATAGGATAAAATCTAACTTACATAGAGTAAGTTGGTCGGTATGATTCAAAGATGAATCTCAGCGAGTTGTAAAGATACGGAGTTCCCTAACTCTGATAATAAAGTTGAATAGTAGTGGTGAATAGATAGAGTCTAAAAGACTGAAAGTACAGGGATAGGAGATCGTAAAACAAAACGATCAAGACATAGAAATAAATCGTAATATATACGATAAGATCACTCCGTGATCTGATAAGGTTATAATATGGGGAAAGAATCAATCTGATGATTGGAAAGTTTACAGCAAGATTGTTGTGTGAATTGGTACATATTCAGAAAAGGATTACGAATACGGATTAAATGAAAATTCGTATTAAGAAGGGAGTTAAAATTAAGTGGGGATTTCAATTGAGGACTCATGTCGGCAGCTGAGTTGTATGATTCCTTGTATGGGAGGGAAATTGTACTTTCTGTAAAAACCACTTAGTTTCTGGCACTGATAATTATTGAAATGTTTGTGTCACGCTATTTGCTATATACATGTTAAAAGGGTGATTCCTTTCTCATGTGTATAACAGATAGATAGGTTATAGATAGAGAATATAAGGTTAAGTACGAGTTCTTAAAACTCATACTTATGTGACATTCTTGACTCATAGTTATATGAAATGTTTATGAACCCCTCAACGAATGGACGCCAAAGGTCTGACTAGGATAAGTTCTTAAACTCATATGATTGTGTCAAGTTTATGAACTCATAAGTGTGGTTTGACGAACTGGGTATAGTTGTGTGTGGATGGAATATTGAGGATTATAGGAGCAGATAGATTGTTAAGCAAATGATTATTAGTGGAGACATAAGTTTTCCAAAACTCCTAGCTATGCTAGACTTCAAAATTTTGACATCAAGCTAAATAAGCACTATGTGCTTTTAAAAAAAATATGTAGACTCGTAATCATTTTTGAAACGGTTTAAAGTATAGTTTATGCTACTCATTTTAGCTAGACGCAAATGATTTGAAATATCAAAATTTAGTTTATTTATCACTTATGTACCATGTAACCTGGTGCAAAGATGATAAAAAGGTGATGAAGTTGTAAATACAGGAATACTTAGTGTGAATTCGATCTGAAAATTATTGTTCCACTATTGTATGATGTGTTATGACAAAGTCATATAATGACAGCATCCTCAAACGGACTGTTAATACAGTACGACATCATGACGTCATTCTCGAAAATGTTTTCAAAATTATAATTAGCCTACGGGGTTTAGCTACACCTAAATAATTTGATTGAATTAAATTATTGATATGAGTCTATGCTATTCGATTCAGCTAGACTAATGTTTATAAAAACTCTAAGTGTTCATTGAAAGAAATTTCCCGAACCAAATTGTTTTGGTGCGGAATCATATGATAAGACTGAGGTGAACTATGTTGTTTGGATAAATAATCCAATCGGGTAGCATAAATATTCGCTAGACATGATTAATACGTTATGCATGACGTAAGAGTACAATAGGCTAATCACCTAAAGTACTAGCGACGGTAGTTTACCTTCTTTGTGATTGTAAACATACCAAGTAATGTATTATTTTGCGGTATGAATACCGTTAAAACTATGTGTTCATGGTCTATATGACCCATCAGCACAATTTGAAAACTTTTACTCTTATGAGTGGTGTATTGGGTAGCATGTGATGATGCGTATGAATGGTGTATGGTGTATGGTGTATGGTGCATGGTATTAGGAGTAAGGTGTAAGGCAAATTTCGGGGACGAAATTCTTAGAAGAAGGGGTGAATGTGACAACCCGAGAATTTAAAAAAATTTTAAAATCATAATTGATTGATTTAAGGTTCACTGTTAGAACCTAGACAGAAAATAAGTGTATACAATTGGCAGTTCTGTAATGAAATTTTAAGGATTTCAAAATTCTGTGAAAGATTTTAATAATTTATGAGTATATAAATTATTTGATGATTTATGAAGGACGTGTATGTAGATGTAATATGGTAAATATATTAAATTTTATTTGCTATAAGTAAATAAATTTATATAAACAATTTATAATTTGAGAAAATAAAACTATTAATTATTTTTTATATGTGACGTGTGCATGTTTGGTGTAATTGGTAATTGGGAGTCGGTGAATATATATATATATATATGAGGTAATATATATATATATATAAATACGATATTAGTGATTGAAAAATCATAATAAATGATAATAATTATCTGAAAAGTATTACAAGCCTATGATTAATATTTTGATTGATGATAAATTATCTAAGATAATTGTTAAGTGTTCAGGCAGAGTTTAATTAAACTTAAACTCGAGAAAATTCCGACTAGACTGTCGGGATGTTAGAATTGTACCGAACTCAACTCGAACTGTAATAGTTTGACTTGAGGCTAGGTGTTATGTGTTGTATAGACTGATAGGGTTATGTGTTATGTGTATAGGTTATTTCTAAATACTGTGATGATATTATTCTAACTTAGAAATACACATTATTAATAATACGTCTTCAGACTTAAATTGCATAGCGGTAATCAATGGTTCTGGCAAGTTTTACTTAACTCTACTAAGAGTTGTTTCATTCAGATATGCTTATGGATAATCATTGCTGATTGTCATTATAGAATTATACTCTGTACATATTGCATGTATAAGTCAGGTATGAAAGGCTGATCACCTTTATTACCATTCGGTTCAGATATATTTGTTCATGTTCAATACTTGTTCAGCCAAAAGTTTGTTCTTGCTAGTTCTCAATTATATTGTTGAATTATGGTCAGCTTATTATTCAAAATCTTTCAATCATGATATATCGTTAAATTATTGAACTTAAACTTGCTGAGCAATCCTTATGCTCACCCTTGCTATATCATGATAAACATTGTAGATTAAGGCGAATACGTCGAATACAAGGAAAGGTTAAAGACAGTTTCAACTTAAAGTTAATGTGCGCGATTAGATTTGTAATAGTGTTGTATGATAATAATGTTATGTGTTAGATAAGTTATGAATTGTGTATAAGTTAAGGTTACTCGACCTTGGGGAAATTGTGTGTAAAGTGTATTGTATAAATAATTTATGTTTATATCTTTTGCAAATAGTAATAGTTATAGAATGATAGTATCGGATCCGAGGTGATTTGGGACCCGGATTCGGGGCTCTCACATTTGGTATCAAAGTTGTTGGTTATGAACCTTAGGTAGGAATACCTAAGACTAATAACCGCAGTGAATAGGATAAGATCTAACTCACATAGAGTTAGTTGGTCGGTATGATTCAAAGATGAATCTCGGCAAGTTGTAAAGATACGGAGTTTCCTAACTCTGATAATAAAGTTGAATAGTAGTGGTGAATAGATAGAGTCTAAAAGACTGAAAGTATAGGGATAGGAGATCGTAAAACAAAATGATCAAGACATAGAAATAAATCGTAATATATACGATAAGATCACTTCGTGATCTGATAAGGTTATAATATGGGGAAAGAATCAATCTGATGATTGGAAAGTTTATAGCAAGATTGATGTGTGAATTGGTACATATTCAAAAAAGGATTATGAGTACGGATTAAATGAAAATTCGTATTGAGAAGGGAGTTAAGATTAAGTGGGGATTTCAATTGAGGACTCATGTCGGCAGCTGAGTTGTATGATTCCTTGTATGGGCGGGAAATTATACTTTGTGTAAAAATCACTTAGTTTCTGGCACTGATAATTATTGAAATATTTGTGTCGCGCTATTTGCTATATACATGTTAAGAGGGTGATTCCTTTCTCATGTATATAATAGATAGATAGGTTATAGATAGAGAATATAAGGTTAAGTACGAGTTCTTAAAACTCATACTTATGTGACATTCTTGACTTATAGTTATATGAAATGTTTATGAACTCCTCAGCGAATGTGTAACAACCCCACAATTCATACAATTAAATTCTCGATTTCAGTCATTAATAATACATTCAACCTCAAATTTTACATCATTAAATGATAATACAACCATCGAAATTTTGCGGAATAATTAAAATTGTCTATTACAATCTATTTTCGTTCCCAAAATCTTCAACCTTTACGTCTAAATAACTCATAATCATTTACATACTACAATAGTTTACATTGAAAAACGATATTACAACTCAACATTAATACATCATTCGGAACCTTAAACATGGTTCGAATACTAATAACACAACTAATGTGTATAAATCCTCAAGTATCACATCTGATTCATATCTTTCAAGTAACACATAACTTTACCTTGAATCTTGAACCTACAAAAGTGGTTATTTGCAAGGTTGAGCTCGACAGCCCAGCAAAATCTAACAGTTTTCATGCATCACATAACATATAATAACATACTCAACATACATATCATAATAATTAAAGTAACATGGCATACATGCTTTAATTCACATAGAAAATATAAAGATTGAGTTCCTTACTCAATCATCATTATTTAACCAAAACAATGTAGTTATAAATTGACTTTAACATTTTATGATTTCAACGTGTATAACATATCATGCTCGCTTACAACACATATAACATATTATGCAATTTAAAACAGTTCATCAAGTCCACATAGAAAATAGGAACCGAAAGACTTGCCTTGATCATTGTTTATCAATAACAGTTTAACAGCTTACAATTATCTACACTTCACGTGCCCTTGTATGCTAGAAGGTGAAAATTTTCTTCGTTTGATCAACAAGACTTCTTTTCCCCAATTCCTTTCTCAAAATCTCTTTAGGATTCTCACAAGTTATCTCTCACTTTTTCTCTGTATTCTTCTTCTTCTCCTCTTTTCTTCTTCTGAGTCTTTCTTCTCCTAACTCTAACTTACGTACTAACATTATAACGTAAATAATAATATAGGTATTAAGTATATAATATAAATATATCTATAACGGACATCAGTTATTTTTATTTTTGAAAAATCAAAAGCCCTAAGACTTGTTTGGCTAACTACTTTAAAATTAACCAATTAATCATTATGCCTTGTTTGGTAAACCTATTTAAATAAAAGACTTAACATTCATTAAGCCTTGTTTGGCAAAACTGAATTAAACTCTTTTAGTTTATTTAATAACTCATTTATAGAAAGGTTATTTGTCACACTTTATTCAATTAAATTTTAATATTCAATTTAATTAATTCTAATAACAATTTATTAAATTACTTTAACACATAAATCAATACAACATAATTATAATTTTCTTTATAATTATAACTTTATTTAGTTAACTAACACATCATTTTAATTACAAATTCAAATTAAAATATAATAATTCATTTAATCATTATACACTCTCTAACTTAATTATTAAATTAAATTAGAATATTATCTCATAACAATTAATTTTCTTAATTCCTTAATTATTTACTTAACAAATAATTAACCAAATCAAATCAAATCAACTTAAAAAAAATATTTATTCATTGATAAACACATCTATTAAATATTTATATAATTCAATAAATATTTAAAAATTATAATTAAAATTCTGGAAATTCTAGATTGTTACATCTTTCTCTCCTTACAAGGATTATGTCCCCAGAATCACAACTCAAATAATTCATTCATCACATTAATTCTTAAAACTCTGGGATGTCACATTCTTTCCTCCTTATAAGGATTCCGTCCTCGGAATCAGCGAAACCTCCTACACTTGGTTTTCACCAAATCTCTTTTAAAAATTTATCGTTGAATATATTCAACACATTACCTTAATATAGGTTTTATATTTCCTACTACATTCATCACTTCAACAAATTTTAGGTTTTATTTCATAAGTTTTACTTGAACTCAATTATATTTTGAGTATTATATACTCTTTAATCCATCCATTTCCTTTTCTAAGGATCACTATCATAAATACTCGGGATATTACATTCACCAATTCTTCTAAGAATTTCGTCCTCAAAATTTTATCTATTAATCTTTATTCATTCAATCTATAAAAATAGATTTTACGCTAATACTTTATTCATTCATTGGGTTTTATAACCACTTCTTTCCGCAAAGATCTTTCTACAATTATTAACTTTTTTATTAAAAGTTTTACATTATTCTTTGATAACTCATCTCCTTCTCATTTAAAATTTTTTTTTCTCACTTATTAAATATATTCATCATTCAGTTCCGCATTCTACGACTAACTTCCTTCTAAGGAATATCATCCTTATTACATTCGCCTTTTAGAATAGCAAGAATCTTCCACAATTGATCAATAATTGAGAAGCAGTATGAATAACTCAAAAATTTAAAAAATTCCAAATCATGCTGAAGGGTCACAAGACTTTGAACTACGTTCCTAGGTTATCAAGTATATCTCGACTTGAACCTTTAACAGTCATAAGACTATATGGACCTCCGTACTTAGGGTGTTAAGCCCTTCGTACAATGTATTGTGCACAAACATTTCAGCTTAAAGTGTAAACTAAGCGTATCCTCTAATAAAAGAGTTGTTCATCTCAGAATTTAGAGTGCAAGCATTCAACTGAGGGTCTAATGACCATGAACCATGTCCATAGTTATAAGTAATCTTTCAACTTTAACTTTAACAGTCATAAGACTATAAGGACTCCACGTACTTAGGGGGATCAATCCTTCGTACAATGTATTGTGCACAAACATTTCAACGCAAAGTATAAACTAAGTGTAACCCCTAATAATAGGGTTGTTTATCTCAGGTTTTCAACATCTGAATCCGCACCAAAAAAATTTAGTTTGGCATAACTTCTCAAGAACTCTTGAATTTCATGAACATTTTTTAATATTCTTCTAGCTGAATCAAATAGCATAGACCTCTACAATAATTCAGACATCAACCGAAATATACATATACATACATAAATATGTATTCTCATATCGTAAAGAAATCTCAAAAATCTTTTTATGACGTCATGATACCGCATTGTATTTACAGTCCGTTGAGGATTCCGTCATTTGGTGATTTTATCATACTACATCATACCATAGTGGGCTGACGATCCTTAGATCACATCCAACACTAAGTAATACTGCATTGATGTCTCCATCATTTTTTTATCATCTTTGCACCAGGTTCCATGATACATTAATGATATATAAATACATTTTGATATATTTCAAATCATTTTTGTCTAGCCGAAGCAATTAGCATATACATACGAATAATAGCACTGTTTAAAAAAAATTCTTTGGTTCACTAGTGTGATCCAACATTTTTCAAAAATTAAAAATACAACCATCGGCACGAAGTAAATAAATTTTGAAAATTTAGCAAAGCTAGAAGATTTGGAAAAACCTATGTCTCCACAATCAACCCTACTTTCTATAATGATCCATTGCTTAATCAGTCTATCTATTCCTATCATCCTCAATACTCCATTCGCACTTAATTATACCCGAGTTCATCAAACTTACTATACATCAAAAACTCAAGAACTTGCCACAATAATATGAGTTTAAGAACTTATCCTAGTTAGACCATAGGCGTCCATTCGCTGAGGGGTTCAAAACATACCATATTATTATGAGTCACGAACTTACCATATGCATTAGTTTTAAGAACCGCACCTAATCTTAATAATATCTGGCTAATCTTAATAGTTCCTAACTATCAAATATACACATGAGAAAAGAATCACCTTTTTACCACATATACATTAATAGCGTGAGACCAACATTTCAATGATTATCAATGTGATAAACTGAGTGTAAGCACAAAATCCTCGCCCACACAAAGGTTTGTACAACTCAGCCATCACATGAGTCCTCAACTAAAAACCCACCTAACTCTATCTTGCTTATAACTTGCTCTTTGCTCGATACGAATTTCTCGTATCACATTATCTATAACTCCTCATGAGTTATCTCGTACTATTTCATAGTACACCATCTTCATAGCATTAAGCTATAATTATTCAAACATTATAGACCATCTTTCTTCTATAACTTAAACAGATCACGTCGTGATCTTATTCTATAATCATCTCTCTTAAAATTCTTTTCTTAACTCGTGATCGTTTTGTTTTACGATCCCCTTTCTTTCCTTTCATTTACGACATTATTCGTTATCTTGGCTATTGAAGTTAGGTAACTCCCATTTCTTATCTTTATATTTCTTCAAGATTTTTCTTTGAATCTTCTTGTTTATATAACAATTCCTGCTTTAAGAATTTCTAACTTTATTTACATTGCTCAACATCTCATTCAAGTTCTACACTTTCATCACACGTATCCATTTTCTACACTTGGTACACATCGAGTCTCTAACAGTTTAAATATGGTACGCTGAGTGGTTTCCCACAAACAACCAACAAACTAGGTTCCGAGTTGCTAGTTCGTATATGCCTCCGCTCTATGAAGGAATTATTTAGCCCAGATACCATAAATCAACTACTAAAGAGTACAATTACACCATACTTAACTATAACTTTTATTCTTAACTTCTTTACCATTCTCTTCTTATAGACATTGTCTATTTATTATCACCTTATATCCTTATTATTGGAGTTGGGTAACCCCACATTCATACTCCTTAAAACTCTATGAGATTCTTCTTTGAATCCTTTCACGCATGTTTTAATCCGTTCTTTATACGTTTCTTAAATTACTTCTTATTGTTCAAACTCAATTTGAGCTACTTCTTTCATTATCTTCACATTCCTTCTCTAAGGTTATAGCCTACGGTACTCCTACTTAAGGTTTCTAACCTATCAGCTCTGATACCAACTGTAACGACCCCACAATTCATACAATTAAATTCTCGATTTCAGTCGTTAATAATACATTCAACCTCAAATTTTACATCATTAAATGATAATACAACCATCAAAATTTTACGGAATAATTAAAATTGTCTATTACAATCTATTTTCGTTCCCAAAATCTTCAACCTTTACATCTAAATAACTCATAATCATTTTCATACTACAATAGTTTACATTGCGAAATGATATTACAACTCAACATTAATACATCATTCGGAACCTTAAACATGGTTCGAATACTAATAACACAACTAATGTGTATAAATCCTCAAATATCACATCTGATTCATGTCTTTCAAGTAACACTTAAGTTTACCTTGAATCTTGAACCTGCAAAACTGGTTATTTGCAAGGTTGAACTCGACAACCCAACAAAATCTAACAGTTTTCATGCATCACATAGCATATAATAACATGCTCAACATACATATCATAATAATTAAAGTAACATGGCATACATGCTTTAATTCACATAGCAAATATAAAGATTGAGTTCCTTACTCAATCATCATTATTTAACCAAAACAATGTAGTCATAAATTGACTTTAATATTTTATGATTTCAACGTGTATAACATATCATGCTCGCTTACAACACATATAACATATCGTGCAATTTAAAACAGTTCATCAAGTCCACGTAGAAAATAGGAACCGAAAGACTTGCCTTGATCGTTGTTTACCAATAACAGTTTAACAGCTTACAATTATCTACACTTCACGTGCCCTTGTATGCTAGAAGGTGAAAATTTTCTTCATTTGATCAACAAGACTTCTTTTCCCCAATTCCTTTCTCAAAATCTCTCTAGGATTCTCACAAGTTATCTCTCACTTTTTTTTGTATTCTTCTTCTTCTCCTCTTTTCTTCTTCTGAGTCTTTCTTCTCCTAACTCTAACTTACGTACTAACATTATAAGGTAAATAATAATATAGGTATTAAGTATATAATATAAATATATCTATAACTGACATCAGTTATTTTTATTTTTGAAAAATCAACAGCCTGAAGGCTTGTTTGGCTAACTACTTTAAAATTAACCAATTAATCCTTATGCCTTGTTTGGTAAACCTATTTAAATAAAAGACTTAACATTCATTAAGCCTTGTTTGGTAAAACTGAATTAAACTTCTTTTGTTTATTTAATAACTCCTTTATAGAAAGGTTATTTGTCACACTTTATTCAATTAAATTTTAATATTCAATTTAATTAATTCTAATAACAATTTATTAAATTACTTTAACACATAAATCAATACAACATAATTATAATTTTCTTTGCAATTATAACTTTATTTAGTCAACTAACACAACATTTTAATTACAAATTCAAATTAAAATATAATAATTCATTTAATCATTATAATTCTCTAACTTAATTATTAAATTAAATTAGAATATTATCTCATAACAATTAATTTTCTTAATTCCTTAATTATTTACTTAACAAATAATTAACTAAATCAAATCAAATCAAGTTAAAAATATATTTATTCAACGATAAACACATCTATTAAATATTTATATAATTCAATAAATATTTAAAAATTATAATTAAAATTCTGGAAATTCTGGATTGTTACAGAATGGACGCCAAAGGTCTGACTAGGATAAGTTCTTAAACTCATATGATTGTGGCAAGTTTATGAACTCATAAGTGTGGTTTGACGAACTGGGTATAGTTGTGTGTGGATGGAGTATTGAGGATTATAGGAGCAGATAGATTGTTAAGCAAATGATTATTAGTGGAGACATAAGTTTTCCAAAACTCCTAGCTATGATAGACTTCGAAATTTTGACATCAAGCTAAATACGCACTATGTACTTTTAAAAAAAATATGTAGACTCGTAATCATTTTTGAAACGGTTTAAAGTATAGTCTATGCTACTCATTTCAGCTAGACGCAAATGATTTGAAATATCAAAATTTAGTTTATTTATCACTTATGTACCATATAACCTAGTGCAAAGATGATAAAAAGGTGTTGGAGTTGTAAATACAGGAATACTTAAGGTGAATTCGATCTAAAAATCATTGTTCCACTATTGTATGATGTGTTATGATAAAGTCATATAATGACAGCATCCTTAAACAGACTGTTAATACAGTACGACATTATGACGTCATTCTCGAAAATGTTTTCAAAATTTTAATTAGCCTATGGGGTTTGGCTACACCAAAATAATTCAATTGAATTGAATTATTGATATGAGTCTATGTTTTTCGATTCAGCTAGACTAATGTTTATGAAAACTCTAAGTGTTCATTGAAAGAAATTTTTTGAACAAAATTATTTTGGTGCGGAATCATATGATAAGACTAAGGTGAACTATGTTGTTTGGATAAATAATCCAATCGGGTAGCGTAAATATTCGCTAGACATGATTAATACGTTATGCATGACGTAAGAGTACGATAGGCTAATCACCTAAAGTACTAGCGACAGTAGTTTACCTTCTTTGTGATTGTAAACATACCAAGTAATGTATTATTTTGCGGTATGAATACCGTTATAACTATGTGTTCACGGCCTATATGACCCCCTCAGCACAATTTGAAAACTTTTACTCTTATGAGTGGTGTATTGGGTAGCATGTGATGATGTGTAAGACCCCAACTTATTATAAATAAAATCGAATTTTCTCTATTTATTATTATGAATAATAAGGTGTTAATTGATATAATACTTTGGTTATGGGTGAAATGTGCAAATTTTGCAAAATAAGCAAGTGGTTATAAAATAATCATTGTTGTCGGGGAATATTCGTTTGGCCGTGGAATATTCTTTTTGTCGAGAATATCCGTACGACGGCGCAGTCATTTGTGAGCCCCATAACGGAATAACTGTCCGATGAAGAAAACGACAAAGTTTGAGTTTTTATAAATAACGACGTAGTTGTTACCGTTAACACTGTTGGATTACCTGGTGGTTAAAATACAGTAATACGCGTGGTTGCACAGTAGCACACGGTATTGCACAGTATTGTTGAATTATTGATTCGTACGTAAGAAGGCGCTACTCAATAATTGTTACAATAATTATTATTCAATATTTTATTTTATTGCTTCAATAATTGTTGCGTTGATATTTTATATTATTGTTGTTTCAATAATTATCACTGCAGAGTATTTCCCATTATCAGATCAATAATTTATATTATTTGAATAATATTATTAGATAGCATTATTGACAATGTCTAGAAAGTTCTGTCAAGGAGAGGTTTGGTCACCTAATTGCGCGCCAGTAATGAGAAATCTTTATTGGAAAGCCCCCTCTTTCCTGGGAATGGCCTGGTTGTCATTATTGTGATTCTGTAATATTATTTGTGAATAATTAATTTATTGATTTATATGATAAGGAAATATTTATTTTATGTGGATATAATTGAAGGAATTCTGCAGGAATTATTTGTTGAAAGTTGGCACTTATTTTCTTCGATAAATATGCATTCATATATTATAATTATTTTATAATATATATATATATATATATAAGCATGTGACTAAAAGATGGAGTAATCGAATTGTATTCGTATTCATTATTCAAAAGCAGTATACTTTTTTTTATTTCCTAAGTTGGGTGGTGAAGAAATTTTCTGCAAATTGTTTATCAAACTTTTCTGCAAACCATTCTTTGGTTTTTAAAAGCAATATACTTTTGGTTAGTTATTTCAAAGTTGCTGGCTAGTTGTTGCGTATTTTCTTCTTCTGTTTATTGAGTGGTAGACATTCTGTAAAATCCTTTCCTTGTTTCCAAAATGGCGGGCCTTCAAACAATTGAAAATTTTGAGTTCGGCATTGAAAATAAATTTTCCAGCAAAGTGATGGACCAATAAAATGTGAGTTTTCATTTTCAAATTCTTCCTGCAAACTTGATTTCAAAGGGTGGCCCCCACCCATAAGGAATATATGATGAGTTAGGCAAAAATAGGCAGAAAACTTTTTTTTTTGTTCTTCCTCCGCTGCTATAAATAGGGGGTAACCACTCCTTCCTCATCACACCATTTCTAAATTCAGAAATTCTTATTCTATAGTATTGTGAGTATTTTTCTTGAGTATAAGAATATTTTGAGTGAAGTTTTTCTGCAAGATTTTCTCAAAATAATATCCGATATTCCAGTCAAATTCAGTTTTTACCAAGGTAAAGGATATTATTTTATTTCAATACTCGTAAGAAATATTATTTTCTTTCATACTCCATAGTATAGAAGGGATATTATTTCATTTCATATTCTCTAAATTTAAACTTACTATGGTAAGTATTGTTTCTATAATTCCTTAAATGGTTAGAAATTTCGTTTCATCTAATATCATTTCATAGGAATATTGGTCTGAACTTTTTATCAAATTTGAAACTTTTCATGACTGGGTACTGTTCACGAGTACTGTTCAGGGGTACTGTTCACAAAAAAAACATTTTTTTCTTCCAAAATATTCTGTTGTGACCCTTATTTTTAAAGTTTAATCCATATTTCGATTTTTCATCATCCTCAGTTCTAAATTGGTGATATAAATGAATATCTTTGGCCCGTAGTGCAAAGATGAATGATTAACTGATGAATATCTTTGGCCCGTAGTGCAAAGATGAACAGATGTTGAGATGAACATGACTGACTGGTGATATAAATAAATATCTTTGGCCTGTAGTGCAAAGATGAATATTGATTGTTGTTACAGGGATAAAATATTGATGATGGACTTTTAAATCTTAGAAGATAGTAGAACTCATTCTCTACGTGACTCTTCTAATGGATTGCTGTTTCCGTTGCATTTGTTGATCTAAAACTTGTTGTTTATTATATTCTATCAGATTTTTCCCTGTTGAAGACTAATGATAAATTATTGTATATTATCTTAGTCATAATATTCTTTACTGGGCTAGTTGAGCTCACCCTTTTCCTTTTTGTTCCATTTTTCTTCCCAGGATGTGAGAACATATCAGGAACTAGCCGGGGTATGGAGTGATGGTTCAGGATAAATGTATTAGTAGTCTTCACTATTTTATAAAATAGTATACCAATAATTGTATTAAGGACTCCTTTTGAGTTTGTATAATCTCTATTAGACTATATTTCTATTTAAACTCACAGTATGTGTCGTCGTATTTTGCACGACAATTGTATTATTGAAGTTATAGTTTGCTTTCTGTACCATGTATTTGGCGACTCAGAATGGGTGTTGTATACCTATTTTGGGGGCGTTACAGTTGGTATCAGAGCTTAGGGATATGGTCTCTGACGGAGATTGGAGAATAGAACTAGGAGGGGGGAGGTGAGTAAATCATTCGCTAGTGTGTCATACCTAAGCTTATTTGTTGGTCGGTTATAATATAGGGATATTGTGTGATATGTTAATTGTTTAATTAACCCTAATTTTATGGCAGTATTTAAGAATGGCTGCTGAGAACGTTAACAATGGAGTATATGAAACTGTGGAACAACCTTTAGTCACAAACCAGGAGAACGTGCAACAGGAAGGCAATATTCCTCCTGTAAACAACACTACCAAGCAAACGATGAACGATGGAATGTTTAGGAGCTTTTTGCCGTTCATGCAAAACTATACGAGGGAGACTCATGCACAAAATACAGGTGGAAATGCTAACAATGCGCGGCTTGTCACAACCAAGCAGTTCAAGGAGTTGGGACCACCAGAATTTAAGGGAAAGTCGGATCCGATCATGGCGAAAATGTGGGTTAAGCAAATTACCAAGATATTCGATGTCTTGGGATGCACGGAGGAACAAAAGGTTCCATTCGCCCCTTTTATGTTCCGCGGTGAGATAGACTACTGGTGGGAGTCTGTGAAGCGTAACCAGCCAGCCGCACTCAGCATGTCTTGGGAAACGTTTCAGAAACTATTTAATGACAAGTACTTTCCTGAAAATATTCGTCATATGAAGGAGGTGGAGTTTATCAGACTGGAACAAAATAACATGACGGTGTCCCAGTACGAGGCGAAGTTTGCAGAGTTTATCCAGGTTTACACCTCATTTGGTCGAGAATGAGGAACGAATGACGAGGATGTTTTTGAGAGGTCTAAAGCCCGAGATTCGGCAATATCTTATCTCTCATAAATTTTCTTTATATTCAGATGTTGTAAACAGGGCTCAATTATTAGAGTGAGATAATGAGTATGTTTAACCAAGGGACCACAACCAGGGTCATATCGATGGCGGCAGTCATCGGAGCAATGAAAACCAGCAGGGAGGAAAACATTCGGACAAAAGCGGTAACCACTCTGGTGGTAATCGTGGCCGTGATAATAGAAGGAGCGAGTCGGGAGGAGATTTCAAAAAGAGAAGGTACAACAATGATAACGTGAAGACGTCAGCACAAACATCAACTGTTTCTAGGGGAGGAGAACGAACACCGATCGTTTGTTACAAATGCGGGAAAGAGGGACACATCAGCCCAAACTTCCCACAACAATCCAAGGTGTGTTATAACTGTGGAAAAGAAGGTCATATAGCTAGAGATTGTCTAGTCACGAAACCAAGTTCAACGGGGATGGTGACTCCAAAGGCTGTCCTGGACAAGTCAAAGTCGGTGATTCCTGGAAGGGCGTTTGTCGTGACGGCACAAAATGCGAGGAACCCAAACGAGGTGATCACGGGTAAGCTTATCATAAACTCTTGCGAAGTTTATACCTTACTAGATATTGGTTCTATCCATTCTTTTATCTCTCCTGCTTGTGCTCAACGTTTAAACTTGACTCCGGAGAAATTGGACTTTGACTTATCTGTTGAAACTCCGTTGGGTGAAACCTTCGTTACATCTACAGGTTATAAATCTTGCATGATCCAAGTTGGCACTATCACATTACCTGTTGATCTTATCTCTTTAAAAATACTTTCTTTTGGTGTGATTTTAGGAATTGATTGGTTAACCACTCATCATGCTAAAATTGATTGTTTTCGTAAGGTTGTTAGTTTTCATATTCCTAGCCAACCTGTCATACGAATTCAAACTACTAAACCACTAAAATCAGTCACTGTCATATCAAGCCACAAAGCTATTCGTTTATTGAAAAATGGATGTCAAGCTTTCTTAGCCCATGTTATGGATTTGAACAAAGACAAGTCAGATTTGAATAATATTTCTGTTGTTAGAGAATTTCCTGATGTATTTCCAGAAGAACTTCCCGGTCTACCCCCAAAACGTGATGTTGAATTCTTTATTGACCTTGAACCGGGTACAAAACCCATTTCTAAAACCCCATATCGAATGGCTCCTATTGAACTTCAGGAGTTAAAAGTCCAACTACATGAGTTATTAGACATCGATTTTATTCGTCCTAGTACATCTCCTTGGGGTGCTCCTGTTTTATTCGTAAAGAAGAAAGACGGGAGTATGCGACTTTGTATTGACTACCAAGAATTGAACCATGTCACCATCAAGAATAGGTATCCGTTACCTCGCATTGATGACCTGTTCGACCAGTTGCAAGGAGCATAATTCTTTTCAAAGATCGACCTTGGTTCTGGATATCATCAGTTGAAGATTAAAACTGAGAATATTCCAAAGACTGCCTTCAGAACTCGGTACAGGCATTATAAATTCTTAGTCATGTCTTTCGGATTGACTAATGCTCCAGCTGCTTTCATGGATATGATGAACAAAGTATTCAAGAAATATTTGGATCAGTTCGTTGTTGTCTTTATTGATGACATCCTCATCCATTCCAAAAGCCGTGAAGATCATGAGCACCATTTGAAGCTGATACTTGAAAGGCTTCGTGAAAACAAGCTATATGCCAAGCTGAAGAAATGCGAGTTCTGGCTTGAGGAAGTAGCATTCCTTGGGCACGTGGTGTCAAAACATGGAGTATCTGTTGACCCGGCGAAGATTGAAGCCATACAAAGTTGGGAGCAACTGAAGTCGGTGACCGAAGTACGCATCTTTCTGGGCTTAGCTGGTTATTATCAGAGATTTGTGGAAGGATTTTCTCGAATCGCTACTCCGTTAACTCAGCTAACTCGGAAAGATACAAAATTCGTATGGAGCGAGGAATGTGAGAAGAGTTTCCAAGAGCTCAAGAGGAGGCTCATTTTGGCACCTGTTTTGGCAATACCATGTGGTACGGATGGATTTGTTATCTACAGCGATGCTTCAGGCAAAGGGTTAGGATGTGTTCTCATGTAACATGGGAAAGTCATAGCCTATGCCTCACGACAACTCAAAGAATATGAGAGGAATTATCCTACTCATGATCTGGAGTTGGCAGCAGTCGTATTCACATTGAAAATTTGGAGACACTACTTATATGGGGAGAAAGTGGAGATTTATACGGACCATAAAAGCCTCAAATATTTCTTCACCCAAAAAGAACTCAATATGCGGCAACAACGTTGGCTTGAACTATTGAAAGATTACGATCACACTATTTAATATCATCTTGGAAAAGCGAACGTAGTAGCTGACGCATTGAGTAGAAAATCATATGCGAGTACGAGTGTGATATTGTCAATACAAAGGCCCATTTTGTATGACTTGCAAAGGATGGAGATAGAGATGAAGGCTCCAAATACCCACGTGATGATATCAAACATACGAGTAGAACTAACTTTAATCGATAAAGTTCAAGCTGCTCAAGCTACGGACCTGGGGTTGATGCGTATGAAGAAGAAAGTGCAAGAAGGAGCTATTCCGGAAGCAAGAATCTATGAAGAAGGAATACTTAGATTCAACTCCAGACTTTGTGTTACTAGCGATTCTGACTTGAAGCATAGAATCATGATGGAGGCACACAACACCCCGTTTGCAATCCATCCTGGGAGTACCAAAATATATCATGATATTCGACATACATTTTGGTGGAATAATATGAAGAGAGAGATCGCGGAGTTTATCTCGAGGTGTTTAACTTGTCAACATGTAAAGGCGGAGCATCAAGTGCCAAAGGGTCCATTGCAATCACTTGGGATTCCGAAATGGAAGTGGGAACACATTACCATGGATTTTGTTACAGGTCTTCCCAAAGTTTCTCAAGGTATAGATGCGATTTGGGTTATTGTTGATAGATTAACTAAGTCTTCTCATTTCTTACCGATACGTGAGACTTATTCCCTTTAACGCCTTGCTTAGTATGTACGTGAATGAGATTGTGAGATTGCATGGCATGCCGATATCCATAGTTTCGGATCGTGACCCAAGATTCACTTCAAGATTTTGGGTTAGCTTGCAGAAAGCTATGGGCACGGATTTACGATTCAGTTCAGCATACCATCCTCAAACGGACGGACAATCAGAGAGGACTATTCAAACTCTTGAAGATCTATTAAGACTCTGTGTCCTAGATTTCAAAGGGAGTTAGGATAAGTACCTACCACTGGTGGAATTCTCCTACAACAACAGTTATCAAGCAAGTATAGGCATGGCTCCATTCGAGGCGTTGTATGGAAGAAAATGTCACTCTCCAGTATGCTGGGACGAGGTGGGAGAAGCAACATTGTTGGGACCAGAATGACTACAGAGAAGATTCAAACGATTCGACAACGTATACAAACGGCACATGATCGACAAAAGAGTTATGCTGATCTTCATCGAAAGGACGTGAAATTTAATATTGGAGATCATGTACTGTTACGTATTGCTCCATGGAAAGGAGTTACAAGATTTGCGAAGAGAGAAAAGCTCATTCCACGATTTGTTGGTCCATTTGAGATTCTTGACCGAATAGGAAATGTGGCCTATAGACTTGCATTACCTCCAAGCATGTCTCATGTTCATAATGTTTTTCACATATCTATGCTTCGTAAATATGTTAAAGACCCAAACCACATTATTGCGTTAGAACCAGACGAGATAACCGAATATTTAACGTACGAGGAGGTACCTGTTAAGATCTTGGATAGGAAAGAGCATGTCTTACGCACGAAGGTTATACCACAAGTTAAGGTTTTATGGAGGAACCATGCTATTGAAGAAATGACCTGGGAGTTGGAATCGAAAATGAAAGCAAGGTACCATCACCTGTTCGAAATACCAGGTACGTACGTCAATTTCGAGGACAAAATTTCATAAGGAGGGGAGGTTGTAAGACCCCAGCTTATTATAAATAAAATCGAATTTCCTCTATTTATTATTGTGAATAATAAGGTGTTAATTGATATAATACTTTGGTTATGGGTGAAATGTGAAAATTTTACAAAATAAGCAAGTGGTTATAAAATAATCATTGTTGTCGGGGAATATTCGTTTGGTCGTGGAATATTCTTTTTGTCGGGAATATCCGTACGACGGCGCAGTCATTTGTGGGCCCCATAACGGAATAACTATCGGATGAAGAAAACGACAAAGTTTGAGTTTTTATAAATAAGAACGTAGTTGTTACCGTTAACACTGTTGGATTACCTGGTGGTTAAAATACAGTAATACGCGTGGTTGCACAGTAGCACACGGTATTGCGCAATATTGTTGAATTATTGATTCGTATGTAAGAAGGCGCTACTCAATAATTGTTACATTAATTACTGTTCAATATTTTATTTTATTGCTACAATAATTGTAGCGCTGATATTTTATATTATTGTTATTTCAATAATTATCACTGCACAGTATTTCCCATTATTAGATCAATAATTCATATTATTTGAATAATATTATTAGATAGCATTATTGGCAATGTCTAGAAAGTTCTGTCAAGGAGAGGTTTGGTCACCTAATTGATTTATATGATAAGGAAATATTTATTTTATGTGGATATAATTGAAGGAATTCTGCAGGAATTATTTGTTGAAAGTTAGCACTTATTTTCTTCGATAAATATGCATTCATATATTATAATTATTTTATAATATATATATATATATATATATATATATATATATATATATATATATATATAAGCATGTGACTAAAAGATGGAGTAATTGAATTGTATTCGTATTCATTATTCAAAAGCAGTATACTTTTTTTTATTTCCTAAGTTGGTTGGTGAAGAAATTTCCTACAAATTGTTTGTCAAACTTTTCTGCAAACCATTCTTTGGTTTTTAAAAGCAGTATGCTTTTGGTTAGTTTTTTCAAAGTTGCTGGCTAGTTGTTGCGTATTTTCCTCTTCTGTTTATTGAGTGGTAGACATTCTGTAAAATCCTTTCCTTGTTTCCAAAATGGTGGGCCTTCAAACAATTGAAAATTTTGAGTTAGGCATTGAAAATAAATTCTCCAGCAAAGTGATGGACCAATAAAATGTGAGTTTTCATTTTCAAATTCTTCCTGCAAACTTGATTTCAAAGGGTGGCCCCCACCCATAAGGAAAATATGATGAGTTAGGCAAAAATAGGTAGAAAACTTTGTTTTTTGTTCTTCCTCCGCTGCTATAAATAGGGGGTAACCCTTCCTTCCTCATCACACGATTTCTAAATTCAGAAATTCTTATTCTATAGTATTGTGAGTATTTTCCTAGAGTATAAGAATATTTTGAGCGAAATTTTTCTGCAAGATTTTCTCAGAATAATATCCGATATTTCAGCCAAATCCAGTTTTTACCAAGGTGAAGGATATTATTTTATTTCAATACTCGTAAGAAATATTATTTTCTTTCATACTCCATAGTATGGAAGGGATATTATTTCATTTCATATTCTCTAAATTTGAACTTACTATGGTAAGTATTGTTTCTACAATTCCTGAAATGGTAAGAAATTTCGTTTCATCTAATATCATTTCATAGGAATATTGGTCTGAACTTTTTATCAAATTTAAAACTTTTCATGAATGGGTACTGTTCACGAATACTGTTCATGGGTACTGTTCATAGGTACTGTTCACAAAAAAAAACATTTTTTTTCTTCCAAAATATTCTGTTGTGACCCTTATTCTTAAAGTTTAATCCATGTTTTGATTTTTCATCATCCTCAGTTCTAAATGGTGATATAAATGAATATCTTTGACCCGTAGTGCAAAGATGAATGATTAACTGATGAATATCTTTGGCCCGTAGTGCAAAGATGAACAGGTGTTGAGATGAACATGACCGACTGGTGATAGAAATGAATATCTTTGGCTTGTAGTGCAAAGATGAATATTGATTGTTGTTACAGGGATAAAATATTGATGATAGACTTTTAAATCTTAGAAGATAGTGAAACTCATTCTCTACGTGACTCTTCTAATAGATTGTTGTTTTCGCTGCATTTGTTGATCTAAAACTTGTTGTCAATTATATTCTATCAGATTTTTTCCTGTTGAAGACTAATGATAAATTGTTGTATATTATCTTAGTCATAATATTCTTTACTGGGCTAGTTGAGCTCACCCTTTTCCTTTTTGTTCCATTTTTCTTCCCAGGAGGTGAGAACATAGCAGGAACTAGCCGGAGTATGGAGTGATGGTTCAGGATAAATGTATTAGTAGTCCTCACTATTTTGAAAAATAGTATATCAATAATTGTAATAAGGACTCCTTTTGAGTTTGTATAATCTCTATTAGACTATATTTGTATTCAAACTCACAGTAAGTGTCGTCGTATTTTGCACGACAATTGTATTATTGAAGTTATAGTTTGCTTTCTGTACCATATATTTGGCGACTCAGAATGTGTATTGTATACCTATTTTGGGGGCGTCACATGATGCGTATGAATGGTGTATGGTGTATGGTGTATGATGCATGGTATAAGGAGTAAGGTTTAAGATAAATTTTGGGGACGAAATTCTTAGAAGAAGGGGTGAATGTGACAACCCGAGAATTTAGAAAAATTTTAAAATCATATTTAAGGTTCACTGTTAGAACCTAGACAGAAAATAAGTGTATGAAATTGGCAGTTCTGTAATGAAATTTTAAGGATTTCAAAATTCTGTGAAGGATTTTAATAATTTATGAGTATATAAATTATTTGATGATTTATGAAGGACGTGTATGTAGACGTAATATAGTAAATATATTAAATTTTATTTGCTATAAGTAAATAAATTTATATAAACAATTTATAATTTGAGAAAATAAAACTATTAATTATTTTTTTTATGTGACGTGTGCATGTTTGGTGTAATTGGTAATTGGGAGTCGGTGAATATATACGTGTGTGTGTGTGTGTGTCTATTACGTGGGGAAAATAAAATTGTTGAGATCAATTTGCATAATGAAGCAAAACAGAGGCATGTTAAGCATATAATATTTATAGATACTTTACCCAATAGTATTAGAATAAATTCTTAGACGAAATTAATTTAATAAAGAAAATGTATTATATTTATCTTAATATTTTAACTAGGAAAATAAATTCTCCATTGAATTTATGTTAATGAGGTAAGGCTATTATATTATAGTATATTCGGTATGTAAATCATTGTATTTGCATAAGGAATTATGTGTAACATATTTATTTTTGTAATTATAAAATAAATATGTAAATTAAGTAAGTTATGTTATGTTTTATATAAATTATATATTAAAGATGGGATAGTTAAATTATATGATTTCATGAGGGTAAAATAGTTTAAGGAGATTTATGTATTAACTTATTTGATTAAGTAACTAAGTTACTAAGGTTGAGTAATTCATTACTTAACAAAAGTATTAAAAGAATAGTTGAATTAATTATTTAATTATTAAGTCAAATGTAGCAAGTAAATTATCAAATACTAAAAGATAAGACTAAATCTTGTGAGTCATCAAATGAAAGATTTGAGCACATGTGATTTATTTTCAAAGATTTGTCAAGATTTAGTAAGGTTAGGAAAGAGAAAGAGGAGATATTGTTGAGATTTTGCTAGGATATTATGTAGATATACATATGTTATATCTAAACATTTAGAGGACTATAAATAGCACCTCCCTCACTACCTAGCAAAAGTTTAATAAAATAGAAAGAGAGAGGATAGTGATGGTTCCGCAGCCCCTTGAGGGAAGAAGGAAGAGAAGTTCCATACCTCCAAGCTCCATAATCACTCTTGGAATGAGAGGAAGAAAGGTCATAAAATCAAAAGGTTTAAAAGTTCTCCTATTTCAAAACTCTAGTTAGTTAATATGATTTATTGTGATGTTTTTGTCAAAATAAAGATCTATGTTTCTTGAACTCTAAAACCATAGATCTGCAAGTTTTAGTGTTTTATGAGTAGATCTAACCATTTTTCGTAGTGAAAAGCTTAAACAAGGAAAGGAAAGAAAACTAATTTTCTAAAGTGTGAAAACTAGTAAACTGCTGACCTAAAAAGGAAAATTCAGGATTAGCTAGGATGTTTAGAAAATTCTGGGCTTTTGGTATGTTATAGTACACTCAATAAGCTTTCCATAGACTCCGGAACGGACTAAATCCGACATCGGAGGAGAGAGTTATGACATTTCAAAGTAGTAGTGTCAAAACTGTCCAACAAGTGCGGTGCAGTCCACTTGAACGAAATTTCTGGGCTGATATGTTCGGAATCTGGAAAAACATCAGTAGGGAAGAGTTGTAGTCCCGGAAGTTAGCTTCGCGTGGGCTCAAGAATCGCCAAAAAATGTTTTAAAACGAAAAAGTTATGACTGTTTTAGTGAAAGAGGGTAAATTTGGAAAATAGATAAAAAACTGTTACGAGTGGACATTTTTGGGGTCTATTTTAGGCTTCCTAAGAGGTCCAAAATTACTGGGTTATACTTTTTAAAAATACTTTGGTATACCATGTATAACATATCCAAAGTTGAAAATTTTCTGATAAACGAGCAAGGCGTGAGAAAATCGCGAAGTGGGCTACTTACTAAGTACTGCAGCAGCAGTTGTTGGGCAGCAACTGCAGGCAGCGCCCAGCAGCATCGGCGCCTGCTCTGCAGCTGGCTGCTTAAGTCATTTTTGAACCCTGTTTCGAATGGTTTCTGTTGTTCGTTTTTGCAGTTAGAAGTTTTCTAAGAATACTATGACATGAGGTCTATAACATGTCCAAAATTTCACTCTTATATGATTCACGATTTGAGAATTAAAAATCTGCAAAGGAGCATGCCAGGACTTAAAAACGAGCGAACGCCGAGCGTCGGCTCGTCGATCGATTTTGACGTTCGACGTTCCGAATCGCGTTTCGGCGAAATAATAAGTATTAATAAATCTAATAAAGTCCTACGGGACGAGATTTGGTTATAAATGGTATTTTACACCAGTAAACTTTCTTTCAGGCATAAATACAGCAATAAAAATATATAATAAATATAAATTACATATTTAAGTGAAATAAAAACTACAATTGCCTATAAAATTATATTATGGTATAAGAAAATATTTTATGTTATTTTTAATGACTTTTGATATTTTGTAATGAGATTCATTAATAAATTAATATTAATGGTGATTAATTTATTTATTTATTTAATAAATATATTAAATAAAATATGAAAAATTAGAATTAATGCTTTGAAAATCATATAAAAATGATTTAAGGGTTAGAAAAATATTTTAAATATAACTTTCGATATTTTGTCATGAAAATATTAATATTTTAATATTAATATCAATTATCGGATAATGAATTTAGCTGTTAAATATGATTTTAAAGTATTAAAATACTGTATGATATTATGAATATATTATAATATTATGTTATGATTTTCATTAATATTTGGTATTAAATAAATATTAATGATAAAAGAATTATGTGGTATTTATATAAATACGATATTAGTTATTGAAAAATCATAATAAATGATAATAATTATCTGAAAAGTATTACAAGCCTATGATTAATGTTTTGACTGATGATAACTTATCTAAGATAATTGTTAAGTGTTCAGACAGAGTTTAATTAAACTTAGACTCGAGAAAATTCTGACTAGACCGTCGGGATGTTAGAATTGTACCGAACTCAACTCGAACTGTAATAGTTTGACTTGAGGTATAAACTGATAGGATTATGTGTTATGTGTTTAGGTTATTTCTAAATACTATGATGATATTATTCTAACTTAAAAATACATATTATTAATAATAGGTCTTCAGACAAAGCTTATTAAATTGCATAGCGGTAATCAACGGTTCAGGCAAGTTTTACTTAACTCTACAAAGAGTTGTTTCATTCAGATATGCTTATGGATAATCATTGCTGATTGTCAATGTAGAATTGTACTCTGTACATATTACATGTATAAGTCAGGTATGAAAGGCTGATAACCTTCATTACCATTCGATTCAGATATATTTATTCATGTTTAATACTTGTTCAGTCAAAAGTTTGTTCCTGCTAGTTCACAATTATATTGTTGAATTATAGCCAGCTTATTATTCAGACTCTTTCAATCATGATATATCGTTAAATTATTGAACTTAAACTTTCTGGACAATCCTTATGCTCACCCTTGCTATATCATGATACACATTGTAGATTAAGGCGAATACGTCGAATACAAGGAAAGGTTAAACACAGTTCCATCTTAAAGTTAATGTGCGCGATTAGATTTATAATAGTGTTGTATGATAATAATGTTATGTGTTAGATAAGTTATGAATTGTGTATAAGTTAAGGTTACTCGACCTTGGGGAAATAGTGTGTAAAGTTTTTTGTATAAATAATTTATGTTTATATCTTCCGCAAATAATAATAGTTATAGAATGATAGTACCGGATCCGCGGTGATTTGGGACCCGAATTCAGGGCTCTCACATACTATGGGCCAATGAGGACTTTTACCACATCATTTGTAACATTACGGTCATGATTATACCGAATAATCCCTGGTCATAATCATACCAAGTCCATCTATGCACTACAGGCCACAGATGACTTTCAACATAATATAAACATGAGGATGATAATAATGATATAAGAATTCAATAAAACAAGTTCAAGGATAAATTTTTAAAGATTTATAATTTAATTTATCCAAAAATCAATAACGTCCAAATTGTCAACATGATACTGCTTTGTGGAGTAAAATTCAAGAATAATATTGCACCAAAAATAATTTGGATCGAAACCGAATCAATTTTTATCATGAATAGTATCCCGGGTGAATAGTACTCGAGTGAATAGTACCTCGTGAATAATACTTCGGGAATATTAATCCCGTGAATAGTATTCCGGCATGAAAAAGTTAAAACTTATCAAAAATGCCCAGAATAATATTTTCATAAAAATATACTAGATGAAGTGCAAATATCAAGGATATTATACTAATTTCATGAAGTATAGAAGCCAAAATTTAACAAAACGAGTATAGAATTCAAAATCTGAAACGAAATAATATTACTTACATACTATAGAGTATGGAAGAAAATATTATTTCAAGCGAATATTGAACAAAAATAACATCCCTTACCTTGAAAAGAAGAGTATTCCAACTGGTATAGCGGGAATATTTTGACGACCCGAGACTTTAGAAAAAATCATTTAAATCATAATTTATTGAATAAAGGTTAAATAATGAACCTAGACAGAAAATAAGTGTATGGATTTGACATTTCTGGAAAGATTTTTTTGGATTTAAAAATCTTTGTGCTGAATTATTCAGGATTAAGTATATGAGTGTATATGTTTTGTGTATATGGTTGTATATGAGTACATTATGTGGTTAAGGGTTAAGGGTTAACCAGATAAATTATATCAGTGGTAAACCCTAATATTATATTAATAACGTCAACGTTTAGTTAGAAAACCTTAACGTCTAATAAGAACCCCTAGAAACCGGTTCTGGAAACTCTAATTTCAGTTCCGAGAATTTAAAATCCTAATTCGGATATTAAAATCCTAATTTGGGAATTTAAATGCGAGGCATAAGGTTTATGTATTTTTAATTACAAACCTAATTAGGGATAACCCTAATGATTAATTAGATTTTTAATAATTTAGAAACCCTAATTCTTGGGTTATAAACCCTAATGTATGATCATGAAACCTAATTGTTAAATCAGTAATTTTAATTAGGAAATATTAATCCTAATTAGCAAGCTTGATTAATGATTAGTAAATTTTAATATAATTAGAAAATCCTAATTATAATTTTAAAATATTAATTTTCTTTTTCGAAAACCGAAATTTGGAAATCCTAGAAATTAAATTTCAAATATTTTAGGGTTAAACCCTAAACCCTAAAGGTTAAATCCTAAGGATTTGGACAAATTACTAATATGCCATTAAATTAAAAGGAAAAGGACTAAAATGCCTTTTTCTTAACCCTTAAGCAAAAGATTGCGCAATCTTGTGAGTCATCAAGTCTAATATTTAGCCCATGTGTATTAAAACATCCAAGATCAGATATTGCTTGTCCCCTAGCAAGATTTGCATACTTTGAATCTCAACATAAGAGATTTAAAGTAAGAAAAGTTACTTTATTTTCTCATTTTTCTCCTAAACTTTCTCTCTCTTAAAATTTCGGATAGAGAGTGAATGGGTGTGAGAAGTGAAGCCATGATCACTTCATAGCAAGCCAAGAATCAAAATGAAAAATCAGAATCCAAGATCAAAGCTCAAAGTGGTAAAAACCTTAAATCTTAAAAATTTATGATCTCATGTTAGATGTTAAGTTTTTGTATTAAAACATGTAGTATGTAGTGTTAATAAGTGATCTGGGTTGTTGGATCATGGATCCATAACACCTAGATGCACGAAATAGCATTTTTTTGAAGTCTGGACTTTTTTTGGAAAGTGGCCTGACAGTCAAATGTCAGAGGCCTTAGATGTGTGTGTATTTGATGTTTGGTGTATGTCATGTTATATATCTGTTCTTTGTAATAAGGGCTTTAATCTAGAACTTGAAGCAAGCACATATCATGCTTATATTGAAAGATATGTTCGGTCAAAGTGTGTTGACCGAGCACGAAAACCGTTTCTGGGCAACCTAGAAAATTTCCAGATTTCTGACAAGTTTTTTTTGGCCTTTGATCTTACTGTGTTTAAGTGATTAAGCTATGATTGTTGTTTTGATGTTATAAATTGGTATATGAACTTCACATGTATACAATTAGATCACCTATAGTAATAGTAGAATCGAAGATATTGTGGGTCAAACTAGCGTTGACCAACACGCCAGATAAAGAAATCTGGGTAACCTAGATCTTCAATGGTCAATTTTTCTGTCCTACTTTAACCGGTCCGGATGTTGGGATGGTGATGTTGTTAAGTTGAGGTTATGCTATATAATGGTGGCCTGACATATAGTCTACATGATGAAACCTTGTAAACACCTAAACGAGACCCAGGATGTAAAGTATGAATATTCAAAGTAGCAACCCTAACCTGTTCTTCATTTTTAGGTAACCCAGAAATGAAGAACAGATTCTAACATCATGTTTGATGTCTTTTGGATCTGTTGCAGTTGAGCTATGAAACGAATTTGTGGTTGTAATAGTACATATATACTACAACATTAGCTTTAAACGAACCAGAAACCTTATACTCATGGATCTAAGGCTGGTCAAACCACCCACCCTGCAAACTGACAAGAAATTCTGGGTTTGACCAAGAACATGCTCAAGAACACCTATAGCGACAGTTCTGTCGTTATAGGGCCATTTTTTTTGTAATATTATTTTCTGAAAATTAATTATTTTATTAAATAATTAGAGAAAAATAGTTTTTAATTATTAAAAATATAAAATAAATTACTAAAAATTATTTTAAATTCTAAAAATGAGTTTTTAATAATTTTAAATATATTTCATAAATATTTAATATTTTTGGAATAAAAGTGGTATTTAATTTATTTAATTATAATATTAAATAAATTATTTTAAAATAATTTTAATACATGAAAAAATCATGAAAAATTATATTATGGTGTTAGAAAATATTTTAAGTTATTTTTGATGACTTTTAATATTTTATGTTAAATTTCATTAATAATTTATTATTAGTGGTAATTAATTAATTTAAGAAATATATTAAATAAATTATGAAAAAAAATAGAATTAATGATTTAAAAATCATATAAAAATGATTTAAGGGTTAGAAAAATATTTTGAGTTAGAAAATATAACTTTTAATATTTTGCCATAAAAATGTTAATATTTTAATATTAATAGCAATTATCGGATAATGAATTTAACTGTTTAAAAATCATATAAATATGATTTTAAAGTATTAAAAATACTTAATGATACTCGAAATTTTGTCCGACTAGACCGTCGGGATGTCAGAATTATACCGAACTCGACTCATACTGTAATAGTTTGACTTGAGGTTAAGTTTTCTGTGTTTTATAGACTGATAGAATTATGTGATACTGTGTTTATGTTATTTTAAATATTGTGATGATATTATTCTAATTTGTATATCAATATTATGTATATATTAGGTTCAGATAAAGCTTATTAAATTGCGTAACGGTAATCAATGGTTCAGACAAGTTTTACTTAACTCTACTAAGAGTTGTTTCATTCAGATATGCTTATGGTTAATCATTGCTAATTGCCATTTTAGAATTATACTCTGTACATATTGCATGTATAAGTCAAGTATGAAAGGTTGATCACCTTCATTACCATTCGGTCTAGATATATTTGTTCATGTTTAATACTTGTTCAGTCAAAAATTTGTTCCTGCTAGTTCACAATTATATTGTTGAATTATAGCCAGCTTATTAGTCAGATTCTTTCAATCATGATATATCGTTAAATTTATTGAACTTAAACTTGCTGGGCAAACTTATATTGGGATTTTATGTGCAGCTTAATTGTAATAGAATAGTATGATAATAATGTTGTATGTCAGATAGGATAAGAAATTGTGTTTATGTGAAGGTTACTCGACCTTGGGATTAGTGTGTAAAAATATTGTATAAGCAATTTATGTTTATATCTTCCGCAATAGTTATAAAATAATTGTAATAGTGATAGATTGATTGTACCGGATCCACGGGATTTTGGGACCCGGGTTCGGGGCTTTCACAGATATTCTTGAAGAAAACTTTCACTGTTTTCTACGCTCAAAGTTTTCTAAAACTCTAAAGAAATACGCTCAAGATTATAGAAGAAGAATTCTCTGATTCTGGTGTGTTTTTCAATTCTAACTTAAGCGCCTATTTATAGAAAAATGCTAGAACGCCAAAGGAGACTAAATAATAAAATAATATTATTATTTATACAAAATTTCTACGCATACTTTGTTGAATTGTTGGGCAGCAATTTTTGAAATTTTTTGGCAGCCCATATGTTAAAAACAAAAGTGGGTCCTACCCAATTTTAATAAAAATTATTTTATTTTATGAAACTTCAGTAATTCATAATAAATCACCCTTTTATCAGAAAAATACAAATTTTATGTCCATTCCACACGAAATTGAATTCTCTACAACTTTGTAACTTTAAGTTTTTCCAAATTTCAAACAGAAAATATCCGAAATCCACAAACGGATGATTTTTAACACCTTTTAAAATTCATAACAAACCATACGTTAATTTTTAACGGTTCAAAATTTGTGGACATATGCTCAACTTATATATGTATAACATATCCAAAAATCACAACGATCCAACGGTCGGATTAAGATTATAACTCATGTAATAGAGCTTTAAGAACACTGATTTGATTTTTAATACCTCCATTCCGACAAAAATACTGATAAAACACCTCAACATTAATCCCTTCATTTATAACCACATAAAATAAATATTTTCCTATCCATCATTTATGTCCACATAAAATAAATATTTCCTTATCATATAAATCAATAATTAATTATTCACAAATAATATTACAGAATCACAATAATGACAACCAGGCCATTCTCAGGAAAGAGGGGGATTTCCAATAAGGATTTCTCCTTACTAGCGCGCAATTAGGTAACCAAACCTCTCCTTGACAGAACTTTTTAGACATTGTCAATAATGCTATCTAATAATATTATTCAAATAATATGAATTATTAATTTGATAATGGAAAATACTGTGCAGTGATAATTATTAAAACAACAATAATATAAAATATCAACGCAACAATTATTGAATCAATAAAATAAAATATTGAACAGTAATTACTGTAACAATTATTAAGTAGTGCCTTCTTACGTAAGAATTAATAATTCAACAATACTGTGCAATATCGTGTGCTACTGTGCAACAACGCGAATTACTGTATTTTAACCACCAGACATTCCAATAGTGCTAACGGTAACGATTACGTCGTTATTTATAAAAATTCAAATTTGTCATTTTCTTCATCCGACCGTTATTCTGTTATGGGGCCCACAAATGGCTGCGCCGTCGTACGAATATTCCCTGACAGAAAAAATATTCCACGACCAAACGAATATTCTCTGACAGCATGAATATTTTATAAACACTTTCTTATTTTGCAAAATTTAAAAATATTACCCATAACTATAACATTATATCAAATTTACTCCTTAATATTCAAAAATGATATTTATAGAAAATTTATCTTTATTTATAAAAGTTGGGATCTTACAACCTCCCTTTCTTATGAAATTTTGCCCTCGAAATTAGGGTACGTACCTGGTATGTCGTAGAGGTAAGGATACCTTGATTTCATTTCAGATTCTAACTCCCGGGTTATTTCCTCAACATTGTGGTTTCTCCACAAAACTTTAACTTGAGGTATAACCTTGGAGCGTAAAATATGCTCTTTCTTATCCAAGATTTTAACAGGAACCTCTTCATACGTTAAATCTTTCGTTATTTTGTCGGATTTTAACTCAATAATTTGGTTCGGGTCTTTTACATCGTAACATAGATATGTGAAAAATGTTATGAATACGAGAAATACTTGGCGGTAAGGCGAGTCTATAGGCCACAGTTCCTACTCATTCGAGGATTAAAAATGGGCCAATGAATTGAGGTTTGAGCTTTCCTCTCTTTCCAAATCTCGTAACTTCTTTCTGTGGAGCAACACGTAACAACACATGTTCTCCAATATTGAATTCCACGTCCTTTCAATGAAGATCAGCATAACTCTTTTGTCGATCTTATGTGGTTTTTATACATTGTCGAATCGTTTTAATCTTTTTCGTAGTCATACGCTCCAACTCCGGTCCCAACAACGTTGCATCACCCACCTCATCCCAGCATACTGGAGAACGACACTTTCTTCTATACAACACCTCAAATGGAGCCATGCCAATACTTGCTTGATAACTGTTGTTGTAGGAAAAATCCACCAATGGTAAGAACTTGTCCCAACTTCCCTTGAAGTCAGGGATACAGAATCTTAATAGATCTTCAAGAGTTTGAATAGTCCTCTCTGACTGCCTGTCCGTTTGAGGATGATAATCCAAACTAAATCGTAAATCTGTGCCCATAGCTTTTTGCAAACTAACCCAAAATCTTAAAGCGAATCTTGGGTGTCGATCAGAAACTATAGATACTGGCATACCATGCAATCTTACAATCTCATTTATGTAAATACGAGCAAGATGTTCAAGTGTATAAATTTATCTTATAGGTAAGAAATGAGACGACATGGTCAATCTATCAACAATGACCCAAATCGCATCTATGCCTTGAGAAATCTTGGGAAGACCGGTAACGAAATCCATGGTAATGTGCTCCCACTTCTATTTTGGAATTTCAAGTGGTTACAATGGACCTTTTGGTACTTAATGCTCCACCTTGACTCGTTGACAAGTTAGACACCTTGAGATAAACTCCGCGATCTCTCTCTTCATATTGCTCCACCAAAATGTATGTCGAAGATCATGACACATTTTGGTACTCCTAGGATAGATTGTAAACGGTGTGTTGTGCGCCTCCATCATGATTTTATACTTTAAATCAAGGCTGTTAGGAACACAAAGTCTGGATTTGACTCAAAGTATTTCTTCTTTATTGATTCTTTCTTCTGGTATAGCACCTTCTTTCACTTTATTCCTCATATACATCAGCTCTAGGTCAGTAGCTTGAGCAGCTTTAACTTTAAAGTCAGTTTTACTCGTATATTCGCTATCATCACATGGGTCCTTGGAGTCTTTTACTCTATCTCCATCCTTTGCAAGTCATATAAAATGGGCCTTTGCATTGACAATATCGCACTCGTACCCGCATATGATCTTCTACTCAATGCGTCAGCTACTACATTCGCTTTACTAGGATGGTATTGAATTGTATGATCATAATCTTTCAACAGTTCAAGCTAACGTCGTTGCTGCATGTTGAGTTCCTTTTGGGTGAAGAAATATTTGAGGCTTTTATGATCCGTGAAGATCTCCACTTTCTCCCCATACAAGTAATGCCTCCAAATTTTAAGTGCGAAGACAACAACTGCCAACTCTAGATCATGAGTAGGATAATTCCTCTCATATTCTTTGAGTTGCCAAGAGGCATAAGCTATGACTTTCCCATATTACATGAGAACACATCCTAACCTTTTGCCCGAAGCATCACTGTAGATGACAAATCCCTCCGAGCTAGATGGTATTGTCAGAACAGGTACTGAAATAAGTCTCCACTTGAGTTCTTAAAAACTCTTCTCCCATTCCACGCTCCAACCGAATTTTGTATCTTTCCGAGTCAGCTGAATAATGGAGTAGCGATTTGAGAAAACCCTTCTACGAATCTCCGATAATAACCAGCTAAGCCGAGAAAGCTACGTACTTCAGTCACTGATTTAGGTTCCTCCCAGCTTTGAATAACTTTAATCTTTGCGGTCAATAGATATTCCATGACTTGATACTACGTGCCCAAGGAATGCTACTTCCTCAAGCCAAAACTCGCATTTCTTCAACTTGGCATAAAGCTTGTTTTCACGAAGCTTTTAGAGTATCAGCCTCAAGTGTTGTTTATGATCTTCACGGCTTTTGGAATATATGAGGATGTCATCAATAAAGACGACCACAAAGTGATCCAAATATTCTTTGAATACTCAGTTCATCATATCCATGAAGGTAACATGAGCATTAGTCAATCCAAAAGACATGACTAGGAATTCATAATGCCCGTACCGAGTTCTGAAAGCCGTCTTTGGAATGTCATCGATTCTAACCTTTAATTGATGATATCCGGAACGAAGATCGATCTTTGAAAATAATTTGGCGCTTTGCAACTAGTCAAACAGGTCATCAATACGTGGTAATGGGTACCTATTCTTGATGGTGACATGATTCAACTCCCGATAATCAATACAAAGTCGCATACTCCCATCTTTCTTCTTCATCAATAGAACAGGAGCACCCCAAGGAGACGTACTAGGATGAATAAAATTGATGTCTAACAATTCTTACAATTGGGTCTTTAACTCCTGAAGTTCAATAGGAGTCATTCGATATGAGGCTTTGGAAATGGGTTTTATACCAAGTTCAAGGTCGATACAAAATTTAATTTCTCGCTCTGGGGGAAGGCTAGGAAGTTGTTCAGGGAATACGTCAGGAAATTTATTAACAATAGAAATATTTTTCAAAACTGACGTATTTTTGTTTAAATCCATGACATGAGCTAAGAAAGCTTGACATCTGTTTTTCAATAAACGAATAGCTTTATGGCTTGAGATGACAGTGATTGATTTTAATGGTTTGGTTGCTTGAATTCGCATAATAGGCTGGTTAGGAAAATAAAAGCTAACAACCTTACGAAAATAATTAATTTTTGCATGATGAGTAGTTAACCAATCAATCCCTAGAATTACCTCAAATGCAAGTATTTTTAATGAATTAAGATCGACAGGTAATATGAGGATACCGATTTGAAACAAGACTTATAAACAGTGGATGTAATAAAGGTTTCTCCCAACGGAGTTTAAACAGATAAGTCAAAGTATAATTTATCCGGAGTCAAATTTAAACGTTGAGCGCAAGTAGGAGAAATAAAAGAATGGGTAGAACCGGTATCAAATAAAGTATAGACTTCGCTAGAGTTTATGATAAGCTTACCCATGATGACCTCGTTCGGGTTCCTTACTTTTTGGGAGGTCACGACAAACGCTCTCCCTTGAACTACCGGCTTTGACTTTTTTGGGACGGCCTTTGGTGGCTCCATCCTAGCTGGACTTGTCTTTAGTGCACAACAAAATCGAGCTAGGTGACCCTCTCTTTCACAATTATAACACTCTTTGGACTGCATCACGCAGTTTGGACTGATGTGTCCATCCCCTCCGTATTTGAAGCATATGATAGGTGGTCGTTCTCCTTCCTTAACAACGGGTGCTGATGCTGATGTCTTTTCATCATTGTTGAATCTCCTCTTCCTGAAATGTTCACTCTTATTATCTTGGCCATGATTACCACCGAACTGGTTACCATTTTTGGCATGTTGATTCCCTCCACGTTTGTTGTCACTACTTCGATGACTGCTACCACTGGTATTATCATTTTACTGGTTGCTCTCTCTTGGTTGGGTTGACTCATTATCACGTTCCAATAACTGAGCCCTATTCACAACATCTGAATACAAGTAAAGTTTATGAGAGATAAGGTATTGACGAATCTTGGGTTTTAAGCCTCTTAGAAACATCTGCGTCATTCTCTCCTCATTATTAACTAAGTGGGATGCAAATCGGGACAACTCAGTAAACTTGGCTTCGTACTGTGACATGGTCATGTTGTTTTACTCCAGTATAATGAACTCTACCTCTTTCATGTGACGAATACTTTCGGGAAAGTACTTGTCGTTGAACAGTTCTTAGAACTTCTCTCAAAATATCTTTAGTGCGGCAGGTTGAGTACGCTTTACATATTCCCACCAGTAATCTGCTTCTGCCCGCAACATGAAGATGGAAAAGGGAACCTTTTTCTCCTTGGAGCATCCCAAGACATTAAATATCTCGTTGATCTGCTTTATCCACGTCTCCGCCTTAAGTGGTTTTGGCTCTCTAAAAAACTCCGGTGGTCCCAGCTCCTTGAACTGTTTAGCAGTTACCGTTCGAGAGTTGCCAGTGTTTCTACCTACATTTTGGACAGGAGTCTCTCTTGCCTGATGTTGCATGAATTGCAGAAAGCCTCTGAACATTCCATCGTTCATCATTTGGTCAGTGTTGTTGTTTGCATGAGGATTGTTGCCTTCCTGATGCTCATTGTTATTCTCAACATTCTCAGATGTTATTTTCAAATACTGCCACAAAATAAGGGTTAATTGACATGTCACATATTATCCCTATACTCTGACCGACCAATTAAATAACAAATAAACTTAGGTAGGTCATACTAGCGAAGGAATTCTTCGTCTCTCCCCTCCTAGTTCTTGTCTCACATCTCAGCCAGGGATCATATCCCTAAGCTCTAATACCAATTGCGACGCCCCCAAAATAGGTATACATCACCCATCTTGAGTCGCCAAATATATGGTACAAAATTCAAATACAACGTAATAATATAACCGTCGTGTAAAATACGACAAAACATAAACTGAGAGTTTTAAAACGAATAATGTCTTTTAGACAGTATTCAACTCAAATGGTGTCCTCAATACAATTATTATCACACTATTTCATAGAATAGTGAGGACTACTAATGTTATCATCTGAACCGTCACTCCGTTCCCCGACTAGTCTTGGCTACGTTCTCATTTTCGAAAGAGGACAATGAAAGTAAAAGGGTGAGCTCAACTAGCCCAGTAAGAAATATTATGACTAAGATAATGCAGAATAATTTATCGGTAGCCTTCAACAGTGTTAAACTGATAAAATATAACAAATATCAAGTTTAACTGCAGCAAAATAAGCAAACTATTAGAAGAGTCAAGTAGAGAATAAAATTTGTTATCTTCTATAATTTAAAAAGTTTTTCATCACTTTTATCGCTGAGACTCAGCTTAATAAATAATCCACATCATCCATGCACTACGGCCAATGATATTCATTAGTGTCACAACCACAAATTATCCATGCACTACGGGCCAAGGATTTTCGTGTATTCATCAATAGTCATGATCATGCCAACAACTGTCCATCAATGCACTATGGGCCAATGAGGACTTTTATCACATTATTTGTAACATTACGACCATGATTATATCGAATAATCCCTGGTCATAATCATACGAAGTCCATCTATGTACTACAGGCCACAGATGACTTACAACGGAATATAAACATGAGGATGCTGACACTCATATAAGAATTCAATAAAACAAGTTCAAGGATAAATTTTTAAAAATTTATAGTTTAATTTATCCAGAAATCAATAACGTCCAAATTGTCAACATGATACTGCTTTGTGGAGTAAAAATCAAGAATAATATTGTACCAAAAATAATTTGGACCGAAATCGAATTAATTTTTATCATTAATAGTATGCCGGGTGAATATTACTTGAGTGAATAGTACTCCGTGAATAGTACTTCAGGAATAGTAACCCCGTAAATAGTACTCCAGCATAAAAAAGTTGAAACTTATCAAGAATGTTCAGAATAATATTTTCATGAAAAGATATTGGATGAAGCGCAAATATCAAGGATATTCTACTAATTTCATGGAGTATAGAAGCCAAAATTTTAATAAAATGAGTATAGAATTCAAAATCTGAAACGAAATAATATTACTTATATACTATAGAGTATGAAAGAAAATATTATTTCAAGTGAATATTGAACAAAAATAACATCCCTTACCTTGAAAAGAAAAGTATTCCAACTGGTATAGCGGGGATATTCTTGAAGAAAATTTTCACTGTTTTCTACGCTTAAATCTTTCTAAAACTCTAAAAAAATACGCTCAAAATTATAGAAGAAAAATTCTCTGATTCTAGTGTGTTTTTCAATTCTAACTTAAGCGCTTATTTATAGGAAAATGCTAGAACGCCAAAGGAGACTAAATAATAAAATAATATTATTATTTATACAAAATTTCTACGCATGCTCTGTTAAATTGTTGGCCAGCCATTTCTGAAAATTTTTAGCAGCCCACGTGTTAAAAACAAAAGTGGGTCCCATCCAATTTTAATAAAAATTATTTTATTTTTTAAAACTTCAGTAATTCATAATAATTAGCCCTTTATCAGAAAAATACAAATTTTATGTCCATTCAACACGAAATCGAATTCTCTACAACTTTGTAGCTTTAAATTTTTCCAAATTCCAAATAGAAAATATCCGAAATCCATAAACGGATGATTTTTAACACTTTTTAAAATTCATAACAAATCATGCGTTAATTTTTAACGGGTTAAAATTTGTGGACACATACTCAACTTATATATGTATAACATATCCAAAAATTACAACAATCCAACGGTCAGATTAAAATTATAACTCATGCAATAGAGCTTTAAGAACACTGATTTGATTTTTAATACCTCAATTCCGATAAAAATACTGATAAAACACCTCAACATTAATCCATTCATTTATAACCACATAAAATAAATATTTTCCTATCCATCATTTATGTCCACATAAAATAAATATTTTCTTACCATATAAATCAATAATTAATTATTCACAAATAATATTACAGAATCCCAATAATGACAATCAGGTCGTTCTCAGGAGAGAGGGGGCTTTTCAATAAGGATTTCTCCTTACTGGCGCGTAATTAGGTTACCAAACCTCTTCTTGACAGAACTTTCTACACATTATCAATAACGCTATCTAATAATATTATTCAAATAATATGAATTATTGATTTGATAATGAGAAATACTGTGCAGTAACAATTATTGAAACAACAATAATATAAAATATCAACGCAACAATTATTGAATCAATAAAATAAAATATTGAACAGTAATTACTGTAACAATTATTAAGTAGTGTCTTCTTACGTAAGAATCAATAATTCAACAATATTGTGTAATAATGTGTGCTACTATGCAACAATGCGTATTACTGTATTTTAACCGCCAGGTATTCTAACAGTGCTAACGGTAACGATTACGCCGTTATTTATAAAAACTCAAATTTGTCGTTTTCTTCATCCGACAGTTATTATGTTATGGGGACCACAAATGGCTGCGCCGTCGTACGAATATTCCCCGACAGAAAGAATATTCCACGACCAAACGAATATTTCTCGACAAGATGAATATTTTATAACCACTTGCTTATTTTGCAAAATTTATAAATATTACTCATAACTATAACATTATATCAAATTTACTCCTTAATACTCAAAAATGATATTTATAAAAAATTTATATTTATTCATAAAAGTTGGGGTCTTACAATATATATATATATATATATATATATATATATATATATATATATAATAATAATAATAATAATATTAATAATAATAATAATAATAATAAAACAAAGATAACTTTCTCCTGACTATTTTGAAAAATGGGTAAGTGAGAGTCTAAATAATACGCCAAACTTACAACAAATACTTCATAAAAATTTTCTCTATTTATCTCAATTCACTTGACTTCACAAAACATATTTTTAATAACATTCATCATTAATATTATAACTTGCAATATTAACAACCAGATCATTCCCAAAAAAGAGGAGGTTTTCCGATAAGAATTTCTCCATATTGGCGCGCAATTAGGTGACCAAACCCATTTTCTCGACATAATTTTCTAGACATTGTCAATAATATAAATAATAATATGAATAACTTTGTCATCTCAATTATTGATTTAATAATATAAAATATTGTGACAATAATTGAATCAATAACGTGAGATACTATGCAGCAATTACTGTACCAATAATTGAATAAAAATGAGTGACTTCTCACGTAAGTATCAATAATCAAAGATATTGTACAATACCGTGTGCTACTATGTAACCACGCGTATTAATAAACTTTTATCACCATGTATTTCAACAGTTAACGGTAAAACTTTCATCATTATTATTTATATAAAGTTATTTCTGTCATTTTCTAACTCCAACAATAATTTCATTGTGGTGTCCACCAATGATTGTGTCGTTGTATGAATATTTCCCGACCAATCGAATATTTTATAACAACTTGCTTACTTTGCAAAAATTTTAAATATTACCCACAACTAAAACATTATAACAAATTCACACCTTAAAAAAATGATATTTAGAGAAAAATTCATCTTTATTCATAAAAGTTAGGGTTTTACAATCTATTCTTGGCAACAGATATTTATTCTTAATAGTGACTTTGTTTAACTCCCTATAATCAATGTAAAGACGCATTGACCTATCTTTTTTCTTCACGAATAATACCGACGCTCCCCACGGTGACACACTCGGTTGAATATATTTCTTATCTAGCCGCTCTTGTAATTGTACCATCAGTTCCTTATCATTTCTACCAGATCCATCCTGTACGAGGCTTTTGATATCAGAGCAGTTCCTGGTGCTAAATCGACAACGAACTCAATCTTTCTTTCAGGCGAAAGTCCTGGAAAATCCTCCAGAAACACGTTCGTAAAATCCCTAACAACCGGTATCTCTTCCAATTTCACATATTTCTTATGAGTATCAACTCTAAGTACCTTACACAGCCTTGACTCAATAACTTCTTGGTTTGCATAATCGTCAGACATCTCGCTTATCTAGGCGACATGCTACCGTAGAAAATTACCTTTAACGAAGTCATAAGGTTTACATTTTTCTTTTGGCAATCAATTATTGCTCCATAATTGAATAACCAATCCATTTCTAATATAACATAAAACTCTCAAAGTTTTATCGATATTAAATCTACTGTCATAACATTTTCCTTAATATTCACCCTACAATTCTTGTATACGAACTTAACAGGAATCACCTCCATATTCGCAATTTCTATGTTTAAAGGAAAATTCAACTCTTCACTAGGCAATTTTATCCTCTTAGCAAATTCATTAGATATAAACGAGCAAGTAGTACCCGAATTAAATAATACATATGCATTTATATCATTGATTGGGATAATACCTGATGCAACATCTTTTGATTGCACATCATCCTGTATAATCATGTTAAAGGTTTTGACTGTGGGTCTGTTTGATGACGTTGGTCTAGCAATAGCCAATGTACCTCTACTGCCGCCTCCTTTGCTTCCAGTTGCCTATCCAGCTTTCTTCTTAGGGCACTCGCGAGTAAGATGATCCTTTGACCCGCATGTGTAACAAGCATTCTTCTCAGGTTGATGGCAATTCGGAGTAATGTGACCCTCCTGGCCACAGTTGAAGCACACTCGCTTACCCCTTAAGCACAAGCCAGTGTGATTTTTCTCACATATAGCACACGCTTCAAACTTCCTTTTCTACTGGCTACTCTGTTGACTTCCAGCACCAACACTTACATTCCACTTCCTCTTCAGGTTATTGTTATTCCTACCACTGCTACTACCTTTCTTGCTCTCATTCTCACTCTTCTTCTTTCTTTGTTCCTGTTTGTACTTTGTCACAGCTTTGCCTCTACCCTCATCAACAATCGCCTTCTCGAGCACCGCTACAAACTTCTTTAACTGAAACATGGAGACTCTACTGTACAACCAGGGCTTCAGTCCTTGTTCAAATCTCCTCGCCTTGCGCTCATCTAAATTACATTGATATGGCGCAAACCTTGCCAACTTATTGAACCTTGCTGCATACTCTGACACTGTCATTGTGCCCTACTTCAGCTCTAAAAATTGCATCTCCATCTAATTCTGCGAACTCTCTAGGAAATAGGTCTCAAAAAATATTTCCTTGAACCTACCCCAAGTCATCACTCCCTGACCTCCTCGGGTTTTATTGGCTTGCCACTAATAACTAACCTCTACTTTTAACATAAATGTTGCGAAAACAGTCTTCTAGTCCTCACCGACTCTAGAAACATCAAAAACATTCTCTATTTCCATGATCCAGGTCTGTGCCTCAACTGAATTCATGGACCCACAGAATTCTTGTGGTCCAACCGCCTTGAAATCTTTGAAGGTCGCAGCTTGATTCTGTGGTTGATTCTGCAGCGCTCTTGTGAGCAACGTCACCAACTGCTGAACTGGGTTAGCATCAGCGTTGTTGTTATTGGTAGATCCCTTAAAGTTTCTTTGTCGTGGTTGTCGTCTTAGAGGCATTTTCTGTTAAAATACATTTATTAAATTATTACTCAATCTCTTAAATATTTTCTACTTAACTTGCACATCATAAAAGATCATCACATGACACATAACATCTTGAATAAATATTAACATTTTATTCATTCATAATCTTTAAAGAAAACACAGGAATGATAGCATCCCTGCTATCTACATCACTTTCTTGAACTGATAAAGTTTCAGGATAACATCATCATCATATCCCATTGGTTATATAATACTTGGGATTTACATCTTATTTACTGATTAATCATACAACAATTACTTTCTTTACGATTACCTACTAAAATGCTACATAGCCTTACGACGCTCCTCTTCCATAATACGGAATATTATTCTATGATCTAACATGTACCATGGCAGCCTCTCGAACTGAATCGAATAATACATAACTCGGTCTTGAGCTCAGTTTATCACGGTGTTGAAAACACCATTCATCTCCTCCGTCTTGACTTCTTCGCTTGTACTTCCCCCTTTGCTACTCCTGCACGCTGAGAAGCTTCCTCGTACGCGTCTTCAACTCTTTATCTCTTGGCAGATTCTTCTTTTAATTTATCCTTTAGCTTCGCAATCTCCTCAGTCAGCTGCTTATTCTCCCCCTCAGTGTGAATCAGCTTCCATTCAACATTACTCAGACGCTCATCAAGATCCCGGATCTCATCATCCTTCTGTGTCATCGAAGTTTGACGTTCAGCTACTAGCTCCTCCAACTCTCGACTCTATCCTGAAGCTCAATATTGCGGTAGTATACTTCGTCGTACATATGATCTACGACAGAGTTTGGTGGAAACTCTTCCTCCTCCTCCTCCTCATCCGTATGTGGCAACTCAATGGGGTCTTCCTCATCCGTTCCCATCACATCCTCCTCATCAGGAATGCCCCCCTACTCAACCATTATGACCAATAGATATGACTCCCTTGGCAGCAATTATTCCCAGAACACCTTGTTAGTTCCTTGTAGGAACACAATAGATCTAGAAGGGGGGTTGAATAGATCCTTTTTCATTTCAAATACATTTCTCATTTATTTTGTATTGCTAATGACTTAGCATATGACAAACATAAGAATCTTTTTAAGCACAGCGGAATAGGTAAAAGATCCCATTCATTGATATAATCATGAATATACATACATTGTTCGTAAAGTTATTTCATTTGTAAGCAGTTAATATATACATAGCATTTATAGCAGTTAGGTTCATAATGTAAATGACAGTAAGTAAATGACTGAATATAAATGACACAAGGGATTTTAAGTGGTTCAGATACTCAAGCTCTTAATCCACTCTTCTGCTTTTAACTAGTAGAATTTCCACGAAGGAAGGGCAGCACCCTGAATCACTAAGATTCCTTCAAGGCCAGCAGCCTTAGAACTTCAGTTCACTAAGAACTCTTCAAGCCCAACTGGCTTGGATCTCCTCTAGTTCACTAGGGACTCTTCAAGCCCAGCAGGCTTAGAACTCCATTAAGTCCCTCTAGACAAGGACCCCTCAGGCCCTGGCTACTTGTTGTTGTTATCGTTGTTATTGTTATTGGTGTCTTGCTACTAAGATGTCTTTAAGCTTGAACATCTTCTATACTTAGTAGTTTGGCATGGCCCTCTCTACATTCTGCTTCGAGTCTGGACCACATCTTCTTTGGTGCAACTGATCTTTATTCTGTTCTGTTCATCTTCATCTGATATCAGCTATGCACCATCACCATTTGGGTTTGTTAAGTGTTTAAGCTTTTGGTAGACTTCGCATGGCCCTTAGAATTCCCTGAACCCTTCTTGACTAGTTTGCAGACATGGTTCTACATTTGTTCTATTTCAGCTTTTGGTTCATGACGATTCATAGAGTGGCTCTCTTGTTCTTCTTTGTGCTCTGCCACTTTTCTGAATGCTATCTTCTTGTCCTTCTCGGATCTCAGCTTAGTTGTCATCTTCAGTGGCATTCTCATCTTTGTTGGGTGAAGTTTTAGTCTATTCAAGTCCTTCTTCAAAACTGCTTCACTTCCACCTTTGTAGTCTCACTATCACTAAGACTTGTTCTGTTTAGCTCTGATGAAACTCGTAGAGTAAACAATAGCATGATAACAACTCAATGATTCTGTAACTTCAGCAACACTTAATCCTTGAAGCCCTTGTTGATTTATACTCCATCATAACCTTTCCGTTGGAATGTAGCCGTTGTGAGCTATTTAAATTGCTTCGCAGATCTCGAGTTATTTGATGTAGACTGCAGATGTGACATGATAGCTCCTTTATGACTTTCTAACACTGAAGTGTACTCTTTTACTTACCCCATCAGAGATGTCAATTTGATGTCTTAGGCAAGTAGTCAACTTTATTTCCTCCTTCTGATTTCTCGATTAGAACATCAGAGGTTGTCCTTTTGCATCGATGCTCTCAATAAGCTATGTTTAAATATCAATCTTTAGATTAAACCGTTACCAAATGCTTCAATCTTTAGATGACCAAACTCTATGATTCTGATGTAGATGTTCTTGGACCTGATCGTAGTGTGTTATGTTGAATGTTGCTCATTAACAGGTTGAGATGACACTACGATCTTGAAGAGTGTTTATTGGATCTTCAATGTAGAACACCTCTTCCTTCTCTTGTGCAGTTCTTCAACACTTCTATTTGCTTCAACTGATCTTAGGAACTGATAGTTTGACTCCTTATTCTGGCCTCTTCTGAATAGCGATACACTTTAGATTTGAGGCATGCCCAGCTCGTTTTCTCCTTGTGATCTCCCGTTCACTAATCATCAATGGACTGACCCAATGCTTAATCACTTTAGCCTTGTTCTTCATAAGATGACCAGTATCTCTGTGTACACTTCATTAGTTCCTACTTTATTTGGCAAATACTATGATCCTGGTTAATCTCAAGATCGTAGTCTTCTGTTCTCTTGACAGCTATTGCACTTGCTGACTTTCCTTAGTTAGTTACTTTTACTAATGTCTTCTTTTGATCAACTTGTGGAAGACTTCATCTTGAATGGCTTCACAACTCAATCTGGATGTTGATTGGGTTGGTGCTTAGATCTTCTGTTAGCTTGCAAGCCATTCATTGAGTGCTCTCTGGTTTCCTTCAGGTGGAATGTACCTTTACAGCTCAGATCAGAGGCTTCATACTTGGGATATTATGGGAGTGCTCATTTATTAAGAATCGTGTTTGCTCTACGATTTTGCCTTGGCATTATGTGCACCTCTATTGAAGTCTTAGTTCTGCACTCTACGATTTGGTTTTGGTTCTGTAGATACTATAACTCCAATATCAGATCTTGACACTCTACGATTTCTGTCTTTATGCTTGTTGTCTTCATCTGATCTTACTCGACTATGATCTCTGCCTCTGATGTGTTCAGTAGATTCTACGACTCCGAGTGTGATTTAAGATTCTTGACTTGGCTTCTGTAGATGCTCAGTCGGCTCGTAGACAAGCTGTCTCTACGATTCTGAACATGACTTTCGCAGTAGACTACGGCTTCGAGGAAGTTCTTCTCGACACACTACGATCCTTCCTCGTCTCTCCTGGCAGTCTATGAACTCCGAGATCTACTATCTTGCAGACTACGATTTCACCTTGATAATTCTCGAGTTTTCCTTAACTCTCCTGGCAGACTACGATTTCTGGTGTAGTGCTCGACGATTAAACAAGCCTATCTATTACATTATAAGATTAACCTAACAAGCTTGATCTTTCTATATTTATAGTCCTTGTATATCATTTCTTTTTAAAGACTTTACAAATCTGTTTTGCTTATGTAGGATCAACCTAACATATTTGATTAATTCATTCTAAGTCCTTGTACATATGTTCCTATTATCTATCAAAGGACTTTACAACTTTTCTTAATACAAGCATACTTGCATATTCATTCATCTATATCATAATCAAATCATATATTAATAGGAATATCATTCACATGCTCATTCCTAACAATCTCTCCCTATTTGATTATGACAAAAACAATTAGTGCATATGCATGATATGAATGAATCTTATATACAGTGAGCAGCCGTATTTCTAAAATAGATAATTATGAATGTCATTGATATTAATATGGAATTATATAAATTATGACACTTTACATCCTGGATCCAGAACATACCTAACTAGTTAGAGATGTACCTTTTTGGCTATATATGTGTTTCCAGGATGTCTGTTGATCAACTACTTATCTGCTAGATTTTTTTGCTCCTGCTCCTCTTGGGATGGTGACTTCATTTCATTTCTCTGCTCCCCCTTTGATTTATGCTCTTCTTCTTTTTTTGGCTCCCCTTCAAATTATGTATTCATAGGATCATCATCCTTTGGCTCCCCCTCAGATGATGATTCTGTTTCTGATGCTGCTATCTTATTCTATGCCTTTCTCTTGGCCTTCTTGTCTTCTTTTCTTCTATTCTCCTTGCTCTTCCTTAAGTGCCTCTTTCTATGCCTCTTTTTCTCCCCCTTTTTGTCATTAATCACTTGTGAAAGCTACTCCATGTTGGACATAAGTTGCTACATCAGGTAAGATGAGTTACCAACCTCAATCTTAAGTTCTTGTTGGCTCAGCTCAATTTATAGGGAGAGAGACTGATTCAGATTGTCAATCTTGTTAGAGAGGGATTGCATTTGCTCTTCATTAACCTTCTGTACTCGTAGAGCTTCTTCCTTCTGATCATTCATAGCCTTAATATAGATTTAATCTCTCTTTAATTTTGAGAGATATATCAGACATAGTGACTTGGAGACTGTCTTAAATCGCATTATCTTTTGCTTCTGTAGTGATGATAGTTATCTTCTCAACCAACTCATCAGAATTCTTCAGTAACTCCTGCTCCGTAGGAGTTTGGTCATGTGGTTGTGCAAGCTCTTATTGAACACCAGATTGGACTCTACAATTTTCATTCTTGGACAGATTTTCAAAAGTAGTGAGAATCTGGTAAATCGTTTAGTGCCAATCACTGTTGGAGGATGAAGGAATATCAGACAATTGTGCTTGGATAGAGGCAATCTTCTCAGACTAAACATGATCATCTTCAATGGTCGAGTGAAGGGACTCTTCGATTATATACTTGGGCATAACCCTTCTGCCATCTGAGCCCATTCTACAATCGTAGGGAATGTAGTGGTTACCAGCATGTCGATAGACTTTGAAGTGAGACTGGTTTTTGATCATCTTGGTTGCAAACTTCTTTACCCTTGGAAAGTTCTATGACACTAGCTCCAAGTTCGAAAACTATGAATAACACCAGCTGAAGTAACTTCCATCTTCTTCAGTATATGCCTTTAACTAGGGCATCCATGGGAAAAACCATCTCATTAGAAGGTCATCAGGATTGTACAGAATTGTAGTGCGATCTAACTCCATGTTGTTCCATTTGTTAAACACATCGTCTCTAGTCATCCTTACAACTTTGAGGTATTCATTTCTATAGCTTACCCATCTTTTTGGTGGTTCATCAAGGACTTCCACCACTATTCTTCTGCAAACTCTAGCTGGGGAGAGAACAGGATAATCTACTGATTCCTCTGATTCCTAATTTGTAAATCGAGAATCTTTTTCCATTTCTTCACCTTCTGAGCTTGAATCATGCTGACTTCTTTCATCTGATTCATCAGTGAATCCTTCATGCTGATTCTCCTCACCGGTACCTTCTTCAGCATCTTCTCCCTCAGATTCAGACTTATTATCACTTAATTTAATGATTGCAGTAGAGGGTTTTCCTTGCTTCTTTGGGACATATTTAGCAAGCAGTCTGTTGCTCTTTCTTCTCCTTGCAGGTTCAGCTATAGGAGCTTCAGACTCCTCTTCTTCTTCAGAATTTGAATCTTCTGTATCATCAGACATACTTCCTTGATGTTCAGCAACCATAGGAATAGATCCTTCTTCTTCGGACTCAACATCTTTTTATTCATTATATAAATTTGTTGGAATTTTAGCAGTAGGAGTTGCAGTTGTTTCATCTTTCAAACTTTCTTCAGCAACATAGTTGCTGCTCTAGGTGTTAGCCATAGGGCTTGCACATTTTTCTTTACCATCAGATCTAGTTATTTCTTTCATAGATTCAGCTTCTTCTTCACTGCCGGACTTGCTCTTTGAGGGTTCAATCTTGAGGGTTTCAGTTTCCTTCTTATCTTCTAACTTTGCATTCTCTTCTTCAGTAGGTAAACTTTCTTGAGGAACTGATGCTGACTTCTTCATCACCTTTGTTCTCTTGTTGGATGGCCCTTGGAGTAATCTCTTACTCCTTCTTTTTGGGGTTTTTGCAATTGATGCTTGTTCTTCTCCAGCTCTATGTCTCTTGTTGTCAGTGGAGAGACTACTTGGGGGAGACTCTGTACTCTTCACACTCTTAGACTTCTTCTTTGCTGGTGTGGCTGCTATAGATACAGAGTCATCAGAATGGGATGGCTTGCTTTCCACCTCTCGTGCCTTTCTCTTCTTTACCGAGACCTTGCTGCTGCTGTCAGAAGTTATTAGCCTTTTGTTTTCCTTAGGATTTTTCTTCTAGTTCGCAAACAGCTGTGGGGATATCATTTTATGAACATTCAACAATTCTCCCTCATCATCCTTTATCTTGCTTTTTAATTTCTTCTTTAGCACAATGCTTAAGAGTCTTCCATAAAAAACCTTTGTAAGTGGTTTATCTGAAGACTTCTTCATCTCAGCCTTTTCCAGCCTTTTTGTACATCAATCAATTAGACGGGCTCCAAAGTTCATTTGCTGCTTCATGACGATTGCAGTCATAATTCTCAATTGTAGATCACTGACAGTATCATGTGCAGTATCTTTACACAGGATGCATTTTCCTGTACTCTCAACCATAAATTCAAACTCTTCAGGAAACTCCTTCTTCATTATATCCTTTAGATTTACGTTCCTCTTGTAACACATTAACTTTTTGCCTTTCGCGACGTTGATGTCCTCAAGATTTATCATACCTTGGTTAGGAAACCCTAGGCATTGATTGATGTCTGATGTTTTCAATTTCAGACTTACTCCTTTGACCTTCGTGGACAGAAGCCTAGAGTCTATCGATGCATTGGAGTAGAATTGCTTTACTAGCTCAGTATAGACCGGAGTGTTCGCTTCTAAGCATTCAAAAAATCCAGCATTCTTTACAAGCTCAAGTATATCTCTGAACTTCCTTTCTAATCTTTCGAACTTCTTGAAGTCGAGTTGGATTCCAGTTATAACACGCCATTCTTCCATTTTGAAGGTTTAAAATAGATGGGTATTTAGTTTCAGACTACTTATGAGAGAGAGTTAAATGCAATTTGGGCAAATCTAGAGGTTTAATGGATTCAGGTTGTGAAGAGGATTCTAGGGTTTGAAAAAGAGAGAGAGAGAGAGAGAGAGAGAGAGAGAGAGAGAGAGAGGTTCGATAGCTTCTGATAACTGTTTGGATAATTTAAATTTGTTTTTACGACAGTTCCTTTTGACTCTGCACATGTTGTGATGTGTCAACCAGCCATTGGTTGCACAATGCCCAGTAAGAAACTGTAACTCCCCATAAAATGAACAGTTTTAAATTTCCTTTTTAGAGGATAAGTATTGTTGACGTAGATTGAACGTTGACCCTTTTAGTATGTAGAGTAGCTTGGTGAGGTAGCTATTGACTCTACGATTTTCTTTGTCGACTCAACGATCGTCTTTTGAGAGATGCTTCAGTGGATGATTTGACACTAATCCTCATTCCTAGAGTTGCATGGCTTTACCATTGATGTACCCCAAGATAGTTTGGGCATTGAAGTTCTGAGATGAGTTTACAAGATGTCTTTCCAAACTGTTTTCGTACCTATCTCCACACGATCTAAATAGTTGGGCATGTGTCTAGTTCTTCTGAGCTCCTCATGAGCTAGTGTATCCTCTGGGAAGACTGCGATCATCAAGCCTACTCTACGATCATCGAGGTTGCACTACGATCGTCGAGTTCACTTCAGAATCTACTCTACGATCGTTGTCTGACCTGGTCCTTGAGATGAACTAGACTAAGCATTTCTTCTGGGTTAAGGTAGCTCAGGAAGGGCCAACCTCTTAGAGTAAACTAAGGGTCAGGTTTGTCCCTGGGTGCTTTCCAGATGAAAAACTTTAGAAGTGATTTGCACTGATATCTCATTTGACCTTTTCTACTGGGGAGTTCGTCTACCAACTTTAGACATTTGTATTGGTTGTAATCGTGGTGTCCTCCTGCTCTTACACTACGACTAGATGTTTGATCGTAGGTGCTCCACGATTTTGAGTTGGGTGATTGACAAAGTTATCAGTGGTACATTTTGAGACGTTCCTACTGACTATGGATCTTCATTTGGTTCATCAGCCACAAAGTTTTGGGACTTTGTAACTGGTATATTGCTTCGTAGTGTATTTCTGATACTTTTAGTGTTGCTGTTCCTTAACAGATCACTACTCCCCCATGGTTGATACTATCTTCCCAGAGAGATGTGAGTTCCTCTTCTTCATGTCCATCAGAAGGTGGCCTTGCATATCTCCTTCTGACTGAAGTCATCATTATCAATTAAATCTTCTTGTATCATAGAAATGGATATCTTTAGAACTGTTCACTCTACGATCATTTGGCAGCACTATGAACATAGTCTTCTTTGACAGTTTGTGCTTGCGAAGTTCTGCTTCTATGATGAGTTCATTGAGGTTTCTTCTCAGCTGATATGCTTTGGATGATTGAGCGTATATGACCCTTTTATCTTAGGGTGAATGGTCTGCTTCCATATAGAGATCAGCAACCATGTGAGCTTGATTCATGTTAGCTCAGCAAGTCTTCAAGGACAGGCTTTGACAAATAAGGATTTTGTCAGAAATATTTCTGAAATGTCTTAAGCCTTCTGCTAGTTGAATCTTTTTGACTGAAGTTTTCTGCTTCAGCATTCCTTAGTATGGTCAGATAGACTAAGCACTTGCAGGTTAGATAAATTTATATTTTTGGTACCCATGGTTAAATGGGTCCTGTCAGGTTAGCTTTTAAAATCCATGTTCCTCGTATATTTGAATTTTCATCATATTGATCTCCAACAATCATATTCATGCATATATCCAATTTGGATATGACATTTTAAGATGCATGATGATGAGTGTGTGTAAGATTAACCATTTTAATAAAATACTTCTTTTCTTTGATGGTTTCATCATTTGCTTGGTTATTTTCACAGGGTTTTAAATGTTCACAGAGTGAGAATCAACTCTGTCACTTTTTTGTATCTGGTTGATTCATGGAGGTGATCAGTTTCTACGAATCTTCAAGATACTCTTATAGAACTGATCATACTTTATATGTTATCAAAAACTTAGAACATAGGTTTGTACATACATACTAACCCATCAACAAAGATTACTCCACTTAAGTTTAATTAAACCTTGATATGCTTATGACCTATTTCAAATTTCTTTCAAGGTGTTATCTTCAACCTAAAACTTGGATGGAGATAAAGTTTGTAAGCATTTGAGTTTCCATCCTCAGTGTACTTTCTCTCTTCCCCTTTTTAGGTATAGTATGGTCTCTTGATAAAATACTATTATAGTGCATAAGGTGGTGCAACATAATATACATATTTATATTAATGAGGAACTGTACTTTCCACTGTCAGTTTCTTGACAGACATTTATCTTGATATAATAAGGTTAGGCATTGATGTACATAACTTTTCATTCACTCTTGACAGCTTGATGCTCCAGTTGTCCTTAGATCAATCAGTCGTAGTCTTGAAGATGCAAGCTAAGAGATTCTTGGCATTTTTAATTCTTTGACAACCTTGAGTCCTCAAGGTTCACATCCAGCTACTGGTTTGCCAAATATAGATTTGAGAAATTCTTCTTTCTTTTCTGGATAAGTACTTCTTAGCATATATGGTCTTTTCATCTTTCAGATTGGTGGATGCTTGACTCTTTGCTGTTGATACCTCTTGAACTTTATTGCATGGTTTTTAAACTACAAGATTGACTGTGGTCAAGGATTGGTCTTGTTGTTATGGCATTTAAATACCTGAACCAATCTGAGCAGTTTCAGGTGTATATACACATTTGCCTGTACACAATATTTCTAACATGTGAGCTCATCTGCATTTACAAGTGACTTACCACTAAATTGAGTTTAGAATAATGTTTGTGCCTAGGATCAGACTTAAAGCAATTAGCTTTTGAATATAGCATGAGAACCTGCTCTGATACCAATTGTTAGTTCCCAGTAGGCACACAATAGATCTAGAAGGAGGATTGAATAGATCCTTTTTCATTTCAAATACTTTTCTCGTTTATTTTGTATCGCTAATGACTTACCATATGACAAATATAAGAATCTTTTCAAGCACAGCAGAATAAGTAAAAGATCCCCTTCATTGATATAATCATGAACATACATACATTGTTCGTAGAGTTAGTTCAGTTGTAAGCAGTTAATACATACATAGCATTTATAGCAGTTAAGGTACATAATGTAAATGACAGTAAGTAAATGACTTAATGTAAATGACACAATGGATTTTAAGTGGTTCAGAGACTCAAGCTCCTAATCCACTCTTCTTCTTTTAACTAGTAGGATTTTCACTAAGGAAGGACAACACCCTGAATCACTAAGATTCCTTCAAGGCCAGCAGCCTTGGAACTTCAGTTCACTAAGAACTCTTCAAACCCTGCAGGCTTGGATCTCCTCTAGTTCCCCAGGAACTATTCAAGCCCAGCAGGCTTGGAACTCCATTTAGTCCCTCCGGAGAAGGACCCCTCAGGCCCTGGCTACTTGTTGTTGTTGTTGTTGTTGGTGCCTTGCTGCTAAGATGTCTTTAAGCTTAAACATCTTCTGTACTTAGCAGCTTGGCATGGTCCTCTCTGCATTCTGTTTCGATTTTGGAGCACATCTTTTTTGGTGCAGCTGATCTTCATTCTGTTCTGCTCATCTTCAACAAATGTCATCTGTGCACCATCACCATTTGGATTTGTTAAGTGTTTGAGCTTTTGGTAGACTTCGTCTGGCACTTAGCATTCCCTGAACCCTTCTCGACTGGTTTGTAGACATGGTTCTACACTTGTTCTATTTCAGCTTTTGGTTCATGGTGATTCGTAGAGTGGCTCTGTGGATCTTCTTTGTACTCCTGCCACTTTTTTGAATGCTATCTTATTGTCATTCTCGGCTGTCAACTTAGCTACCATCTTCAGTGGCATTCCCACCTTTGTTGAGTGAAGCTTTAGTCTGTTCAAGTCCTTCTTCAATGGTGCTTCACTTCCACCTTTGTAGTCTCACTGTCACTGAGACTTGTTCTGTTTAGCTCTGGTGGAACTCGTAGAGTCAACAATAGCATTCCAATAACTCAACGATTCTGCAACTTCAGCAACACTTGATCTTTGAAGCTCTTGTTGATTTATACTCCCTCACAACCTTTCCGTTGGAATGTAGCCGTTGGGAGCTATTTGAATTGCTTCACAGATCTCGAGTTATTTTATGTAGACTGCAGATGTGTCATGACAGCTCCTTTATGACTTTTTGACATTTTAGTCTACTATTTCACCTACCCCGTTAGAGATGTCTCTTTGATGTCTTGGGTAGGTAGTTAACTTTATGTCCTCCTTCTGATTTCCTAATTAGAACATCAGAGTTTGTCCTTTTGCATCGATGCTCTCAATAAGCTATGTTCGAATATCAATCTTCAGATTGAACCGTTGCCAAATGCTTCAATCTTTAGAAGACCGAACTCTACGATTCTGATGTAGATGTTCTTGGACCTGATCGTAGTGTGTTATGTTGAATGTTGCTCATTAATAGGTTGAGACGACACTACGATCTTGAAGAGTGTTTATTGGATCTTCAATGTAGAACACCTCTTCCTACTCTTGTTAAGTGCTTCAACACTTCTGTTTATTTCGACTGATCTTAGGAACTGATAGCATGACTCCTTGTTCTGGCCTCTTCTGAAAAGCGAGACACTTCAGATTTGTGGTATGCCCAGCTCGCTTTCTCCTTGTGATGTCCCGTTCACTTATCATCAATGGACTGACCCAATGCTTAATCACTTTAGCCTTGTTCTTCATAAGTTAACTAGTATCTGCATGTATACTTCATCAGCTCCTGTTTTGTTTGGCAAACACTACAATCCTAGTTAATCCCAAGATCGTTGTCTTCTATTCTCTTGACAGCTACTGCACTTGCTGACTTTCCTTAGTTAGTTACTTTTACTGAAGTCTTCTTCTGATCAACTTGTGGAAGACTTCATCTTGAATGGCTTCACAACTCAATCTGGATGTTGATTGGGTTGGTGCTTAGATCTTCTGTTAGCTTGCAAGCCATTCATTGAGTGCTCTCTAGTTTCCTTCAAGTGGAATGTACCTTTGTAGCTCAGACCAGAGGCTTCATACTTTGGATATTCTGGGAGTGCTCATTTGTTGAGAATCGTGTTTGCTCTACGATTCTGCCTTGGCGTTGTGAGCACCTCTGTTGAAGTCTTAGTTCTGCACTCTATGATTTGGCTTTGGTTCTGCAGATACTACGACTCCAAGATCAGATCTTGACACTCTACGATTTCTGTCTTTATGCTTGTTATCTTCATCTGATCTTGCTCGACTACGATCTGTGTCTCTGATGTGATCAGTAGATTCTACGACTCTGAGTGTGGTCTACGATTCTTGACTTGGCTTCGGCAGATGCTCGGTCGGCTCGTAGACAGGCTGTCTCTATGATTCTGAACATGACTTCCTCAGCAGACTACGGCTCCGAGGAAGTTCTTCTCGACACACTATGATTCTTCCTCATCTCTCCTGGCAGTCTACGAACTCCGAGATCTACTATCTTGTAGACTACGATTCTTCCTTGATAGTTCTCGAGTTTTCCTTAACTCTCTTGGCAGACTACGATTTCTGGTGCAGTGCTCGACGATCAAACAAGCCTATCTATTACATTATAAGATCAACCTAACAAGCTTGATCTGTCTATATTTATAGTCCTTCTACATCATTTCTTTTTAAGGATTTTACAAAGCTATTTTGCTTATGTATGATCAACCTAACATATTTGATCAATTCATTATAAGTCCTTGTACATATGTTCCTATTATCTATCAAAGGACTTTACAGCTTTTCTTAATGCAATCATACTTGCATATTCATTCATCTATATCATAATCAAATCATATATAAATAGGAATATCATTCACATGCTTATTCCTAACACACCTGAATATCTCGAGGCTCCTCCTTTCTAGGCATCTGAGGTCCCTCCTCCCTAGCCTGACTGAATTCTCCCACATTAGCCATCCGACAACAAAAATTTTAAGTTTTTCATTACTAATCGTCACTACTCAACACTCACAAACATATATGTTGCAACCACATAAGTACATAAAGTGTTTTATTATTTTTTTCTTAAAACTCAATAAGAGTTTATCACCACTATCTTTTCAAAGGTTACTTCCTAAGGGTTTTTTTCCCCACCTAAGTTTCATAACCTAAAGCTTTGATACCAACTTATGGCACCCCCAAATATGGGTACTTCATTCCCACAAGATTTAGTGTTCACTTTCCATTAATTCAATTCTAACTACCCAAATATTATAAAATTTAAACAATAAATCTTCCCATTAAAGGGTTACATAACTTAATCAATAAATCTCCCAGGTTATCTAACCTTTAAAACATACATTAAGTCTGGAAAATTAAATAATTACATCACAATAATTAAAACAAAGTCTGACATCATAAAAGTCAATAATTTACAAGTCTTCAACACTTGTTCATTTTTCATTTCCCTTTGCTAGTATTAGGTTCATTAACCTTCTCAACTTTAGCTACAATGATTTTATATACAAGAGTGAGCAAAATAAATGCTCACTTGAAATGACAATGAATAATATCAACATAATAACTGTCAATGAATAGGCTCAATAGAACTGAATAATATTCTTTTTCAATGATAATCAAGAACTGAAAACAAAATTTAGAATGTATCTGAGGGTCACAAGACCATGAACTATGTCCAATGTTATAAGTATTATTTCAACTTTAAACCTAAATAGTTATAAGATTGTAGGGACTCCCCCGTACTTAGGGTGATTAGCCCTTCATACAATGTATTGTGCACAAACATCTAAACGCTTCGCGTAATAATCCCCCATAATAGGGTTGTTCTTCTAAGTTTTAGAATATAAGTCTGCACCAAAATAAGTTTGGTTTGGATAAGTTTCAAGGGTAATTTAGAGTTCAACGAACATCAACTAAGGATTAGTTGAATCACAAGTGTAATAACACTTTGCTATGAAATAATCGTAAGTCATAAGCGAAATCAACATTATACATCAAAATTATGTTTTAGAAATGAACTAGAAAGCATAGGCATGGAATATTATAACAAACCTTGCTTGAACAACAATAATCTAAGGCTATAATCTTACTCAATAAAAGAAGTGAGTTGATGAACATGCATGATTAATAACAAGTTGAGGAATAAAACTTGCTCAACATAAGAATAACAGAATATAGAAACTTGCGTAATAAGAAACAAAAATAAAGATAGGAACCCTTCTCAAAAGTAAGAGTTTAGTTGAAGAGTTTGCATGAACATTGTCAAGTTAGAACATATATATAAGAAAGGTTTGGAACTTTCTCAATGTATCAATAAGGTTTAATCATTTGTAAAATCGTAAAAGTAGAGTTAGAGAACTTGCCTCGTGCGTAGGTTAAACAATCACTACTAACATTCTCCACAAGTCCTACACATGCCATATGTATTGACAATACTCATTAGTTACACTAATGATAACTTCATGAGTTTAGTTCCCACTTTTAGTATAGCTCACTAACTAAGTTTAAGTTTAAACAACATCACATCTTTTCATGAGCATCACATTTTAGCTCAATTACAACTAATTAAATTATCATGCCATTGCACCATATACACATTAACAACTTGATACAACATCCTATTACATGTTCAACATGTTATTATACTCTTTAGATTAGGTTATACTATCACACAAATGATTGCACTTGCATTCGTGCATCCCGACGCCGTCCGATTGCCTCCTATAGCACAACAGTCCTAACAATGGCCATTTTAACCCCTAATAACGACATCAAATTGAAAACCTTGAAGAATAAAAGTTGTAGGTCTACTTGTCCTCGTTCTAGATAATCTTTAATCACATCAATCAGAGTTCGTATAAAAACGTTATGCCCATTTTAGTAAAACATGTCCGGTTAGATTTTCTTAACATTTGTAAGTCAGCCTACCCCCCCTCCCCCCGCGGGGGCGGGGGTTTTGCACTATAATATCCCGCCGGGGGGAGCCCCACTGGGGCGGGTTAAAAACATACTGGTACGCCCTCCGGGGCGGGGGTACCCAGTATTAGCTTCTGTAGTTCGCGAACGAACATTGCAGAAAGCCAAATTAGGCCTAAAAACTCCTTTGCAACAACCATTCCAACTTACCCAAGTTGTAATATGCTTACAGAAATATAAACTAATTGTTTCTAACACGTTTCTAACCACATAAACAATATAAACATCGAAATTACAACCTTTAATTTCACTATTTCTATTATTTCTTCTTCTTTTGACATTCATAGCGAAATTCCTCACTGTGAATTCGTTTAACAACCAAAATCGTTCGTTTAACTCATAATGTTTTCATTTTTTCATGTATTTTCACAGTAAACCAACAATTACTAGTTTATTACATTAATTGAACATCAATTTTAATTCTAAAGTAATCCATATCACACACACACACATATACACACACACACACACACACACACACACACACACACACACACATATATATATATATATATATATATATATATATATATATATATATATATATATCACTGTAATTTAATTTCTTCAATACTAACATAATTTCATGAAATTAATTGCTTTAAACCATGAATGAATGATATAAAATAGTTTATAATCATCTACTAACACATAATAACTCTTAATTTCCACAATTATTCACAAGACATCAATCATAGAGAACTTTTGACAATATAAAACAAAACCTTAAAAGATAGGATTATACATTTGCTAGAAAATGATTACAGAACTTTTGATTACTACTCATTGTTCTAGAAAAAACTTCTTCTCACAAATTTCTTCTTCAAACTCTCTCTAGAACTTTCTCTTTTCTCTCTTTTTTTTCTCTGTTTTCTTCTGTTCTTTCTTAGGCTTAAGCCAACAGTTGACGTAAAACTAAAACAGACACTAACGTAAAAAAATAAAATGGCGTATAATAATAAGGCTACTGAATACATATCAGTTATTTTTATTTTGAATTTAAAAGCCATAAGACCTTGTTTGGCAAAAACTAATTAAAATAATGACTTAATCTTTCCTTAAGCTTTGTTTGGCAAAACAAGATTAAAATAAGAATTTCAAAAGCTCTAAGGCTTTGTTTGGTAAAACCAAATTAAAACTCTTTTAATTTATTTTCATAATTCATTTATAATATAGTTTATTGTCCCACTTAATTTAAATAAATTTCCATATTCAAGTTTAATTAAATTAAAACTAACAACAACTTATTAAATCAATTTGCCACATAACCCAATACAACAAAATTATAATTTCTATTATAATTTTATTCAATAAATTAATACATCATTTTAATTACTAAATTAAATTAAAATAACATTATAGCAATTCCTTGAATCCTTATCAACTGTCTAATTTAATTATTAAATTAAATTAGAATATTATCTCAAAATAATTAATTCATCACTCTTTTATTTTAATTAACTTCAAAATACCAAATTAACAATTATCAACTTAATTAACATATTACCTTAATGAAGTTATTTCCCTTAACTCATAAATTATTTATTTAACAATAAACACATAAATTAAAACACATAAATTAAAATATTTATTTAATTCAATAAATATTTGAAATTACAAATAAAATTTTGAATTGTTACAGTACCCCCGCCCCGGCGGGGGTAGCAGAGTTAGGATAGTTTGGTTTTAGTTATGTGCAGTCTATTGTATGTGAGTCTAACCTAATCTAAAGAACAGAATAACATGTTGAATATGTAATAGGATGTTATGTCAGGTTGTTAAGGTGTATATGTTGACATGATATGATAATTTGATAAGTTGTAAAAGAATTAAATTGTAATGCTTATGAAAAGATGTGATGTTGTTTAAACTTAAGATTCGAGACTTCGGTTTTGTAATATGTGATGTGTGGTAGTAAACAAAAACTTAAACTAAGTTAACAAACTATACTAAAAGTGGGGACTAAACTCATGAAGTTAATATTAGTATAACTAATGAGTGTTGTCGATACATATGGTATGTGTAGGACTTGTGGTGAACGTGGGTAGTGATTGTTTAACCTATGCACGGGGCAAGTTATCGAACCCTAATCTCTATTTGAGTTTGTTCTATCTTACTTACTTTATGCAAGTTCTCTATCTTTGATCTCTTATTAAGTAGTTAAGTTGTTATTGTTATGCAAGTTTCCTAACCTTTGCTGTGACGCCCCAAATCTGGTCTATCTTCACACCCAGATTCCGTACGTCACGAGTACATCCTTCATCCACCACACATCATTATATACCAAAATATAATACCATACACTCTCAAATCCCAGGTTCTGGAAATCTTATAACCTATTTCCTTACAAATAATGGTAAATTACATTATCCATTTCATCTTACACGAGTGACTTTCATCCGCCACAAAGGATTCATAACTGTTCATTAAACTAGTCTATAGTTTAATTCTATCATTCTATATTACAAGTCTTCATTTCCTCTACACGTACATTCACATACTAAATGGCACTTCGTCTGGATACCTTCAGCTTGATCTTTACGGGATCCTTAAGTTCTTCTAACCTTGATCGCTAAAAATTATTTTTCATTTAAAGCAAGTGTGAGCATTCAATTGCCCAGCAAGTCATAACAGTTGAACAAACAGCTTTAGAATTTAAAACATTTCCTTAGAACTTCTATAACTGAACAAGGGTTATGAAGCAGCTTGAATAATAGGAATAGTCTCGATTACTATCATTTAAAACATCAATCATTTTCACCTTAAAATACTTTCGTTCCTCTACCTTTTTCATACACATCCTGTCTGGCTAGAATCATTAGCACAGACTTAACAATAAAGGTTCATGTATAAACAGAACATACTTGTATTGAACAGCTCAATCACAGAACATTTCATATCATGGAAACACCGAAGTGTTTAAATTGTGGCTCAAGGCCTCATACAATCTACCACCTTGTACATACATTGCACATATGCACATAGACAGAACTTCTCAAGTTCAACATCTGAGAAGTTTTAGAAACTAGCATTCATTTAAAGTATGAATGAAGTTAGGAAACTTGCCTTACGCCCAGCTACAGCTTACGCCGAACTGTTCATCCAATTCCTATATAACACATAAGGAAAAACCACATGCACCAATTAGTCATCTATTTGACTTATGCATTGGTTTAGTTAACTTTACTTCTTAGGGTTCGCGTTCTTGCAATATAAGTTTACGCGACTAACTTCCTTTACCAATTTACGGCTTTATGACATACGGAGATGTCTTACTCATACGTTCATCATCTTGGATGATTCATTCTCTTAGCTGACTCACCTTCGGCTTTCATTAATCTTATTACCGTTCATTAAGGCTTTCTTGATAAATCATATCTTATTTCATACTTTCGTTATCCTTTACATGAACCCCATGTTCATTACTCGTTCTTAGTGTCAAAGCCATACCGATCATTGTATGCTAAGACCGATCGTTCTTTGCAACAACGTTGTGTTCACAGCGTCTATATGCTTTACGTTCATCTTACAATGCCATGCCATAACATCGAAATGTTATTCATTACCTTCATCACTCAACGTCTAAGGAATCACAATCATAGCAATCCCTCACGTTCGTTCATTACGACTACGGTACCCGGATATTGGTTACGTAACCCGCGTTTATATTCTTTGTCAATTAATCTTGCTTAATCTTTATGATCAACCTTTAATAAAGGTTTACATTACTTGATTAAGTGTTACATTAGTTGAATATTATACTCTTTATCTTCCCTTACATTTCCCCCAAGAGCTGAGCAGTTAAAAGCTCATCTCTGGCTTTTCTCATCAGCGGCGCTGCTGCGCCACTCCCTTCTTTATTTCTCGCGCCGCGGTGCGAGTTTGCAGTACCCGGCCCCCCGGTCTGGCGCTGCAGTGCCACATTACAAGGCATGACTGGCGCCGCAGTGCCAAGCCCTCACCCTAGAAACTTTCTAAGTGTTAAATAAATTCTTTGAGACGCTCACTTCCCGATCTCATAACTCCTTCGTTATAACTCGGAACGAGGTCGTTCCAAAGCCATTCTCTTCCTTATCTTACATACTTTAATACCCCTAGGATAGAACTTCATTCTAAATCTGATAACGTGCCATTTAATTGGCTTGATCTTCACCCTTTATTCATTTTTACGCTTTTAATGCTCTTTGTTCGTTCGTCCGTAATTCGGTCATCCGAACTCGGAACTCGTTCGTTCTTGAGTCCACGACTCACGTTTTCTATGTTCCATTACTTCCTTATGAAACCCTACACATTCGGGTTCATTTACTAACTTTCTAATTCTCGTTTGTCTTTTACGAAATTTCGCCATAACTTCGTTATAGCTAAGTTTTAATCCGTTCTTCATGAACGTTTCTACCGATCCTAACCAAGCAGTGTGCAACTAACTTATATGCGATGGTTTTAAACTTGTCCATCAACAATAATTATCCTACGATGGTTTTAAATTTTTCCATCAACAACGTTCTTCGTGTTCTTCGCGTGTTCTTTGTGTTCTTCGTTTTAATCGATATTTTGGATTACGATTCCACTTTTTATTGGAATTTAATGTTATAGAACATTATTCCTTACTTATTTCACCTACTTATTCATATAACCCACTCGGATCGTTCAAATTCATTACGAATCTTATACTCCCTTAAGAAATTTATTTACTAAACTTCAAATTCTTATTTTCTATATTTCTCATGATTTAAACCATATGAAATCAATCCTAACATCATCTACTTCTTATTCACATTAAGTTATGTTTTTAAACATAAAAACTTAAAGAAAATTTATAAAAGACTAGGTTTCGAAATACCGTTCTTCTTTATTTTTATTCCGCTAGACAAAGCCGGCGATTTGCAAGCTTTTCTATTTCACGAATACTTCGATCCTATCATTCATGCTCATGATCTTCCTCCTCCCTCTTCATCTGAACCCCCCTCTCTCTCTTTCAAAGGTGTAGGATTTTCAAAATCCAATTTAAATGAATTAAGCTTACTATTTATAGAATTTACAAGCTAAGGGTATTTTGGTCATTTCACCCCCCTAAACCTCCTTACTATTCATTACTTAAGGCCTAAGTTTACTTAGCCACCAAGTTTACTTAGCCACCAAGTTTACTTAGCCATTAAGTCTTCTTAACCATCAAGTTTACTTACTCACTAAGTTTGCTTAACCTTTAAGTTTGCTTAACTCTTAAGTTTACTTAACCTTTAAGCATAAGCACTTTACTTAGCTATTAAGTTTACTTAATCATTACTTAACTTATCCTTTACTTAGCCATTAAAACTAATCGTATTCTACGCATCTCATTCTCGTATTCTCTTCGTATATAGTTCGTACAATATTCGTATTACACGTCTTAATAATCTTCGTACTATCCTCGTATAATACTTCATATCATACTCATATCTCTCACGCATAATAACCCTAATTATTATACGTGATCATAAAATTCTCGGAACTCACTTTTCCTAACCCTAGGTTTTGAGTCCGCAGGTGAAAACTTCATTTTTCCATAACTGAAATATTATTGAATATTCCATCACGTCTCAGAATTAAACGTAATCTATAACTTCTCGAAATTTCAAAATAAATCTCCGAGCAGAAATGGATGAATAGTGCCTATTTCGTCTTTTTTCCCGAAAATATTTTGTTCCCGGAAAACTTTCGCTTTCGTCTTGAAAATTCTTATTCGCTCAATCTAGCTCATAGCCAGAATACTTCCGACTTATAATCATCCTAGGTTATAGAACGATTAATAAACATATAGCACAGAATAGTATTAATAAAATTTAGTTTTATTAATAACTAATTCTTTAAACCTAAATTCTGGACAACCCGAATTTTCGGATCGTCACATTTGCTACTTTATTATTCAGCAAGGTTTACTTTTCATTGTCATGTTATACTTATGCAAGTTCTCTAATCCTAAACTTTCTTTGAGCAAGTTTCCTAACCCTTATCTTTATTTGAGTTTATCCTATTGTTTTTAAATATGCAAGTTTGTTATTATGTCTTGTTTATAACATTACACAAGTTCTTGAATTCTATCAAGCAAAGTTCTTAATTTTATTTCCTTATGTAACCTTAGCTTATCATTGTTGTTCAAGCTAGGTTCATTATATATTTTAATGCTTTGAAAGTTATTCTTGAAGCATAACTTTGATGTATCATACTATTCATGTATGGCTCATAATTACTTTATAACATGTTGTTAAACCCTCGCATTGTCATTAAACTTTTGATTCAACTAATCCTTAGTTGATATTCGTTGAACTTTAAAGTACCCTTGAAACTTATTCAAACCAAACTTACTTTGGTGCGGACTCGTATATTAAAACTGAGATGAACAAACCCTATTATAGGGGATTATTTACACGGAAGTGTTTATATATTTGTGCACAATACATGGTACGAAGGGTTGATTACCCTAAGTACGGGGAGTCCCTACAGTCTAATGACTGTTTAGGTTTAAGTTAAAAAAAATACTTATAACCTTGGACATAGTTCTTGATCTTGTGACCCTCAGATAATTTCCAGTATCAGTTATTGATTATTGATGTTTAGATATGTTATTCAATTCAAATGAGTTTATTCATGGACAGTTATTGTATTCTTTCAAGTGAGCATTTGTTTTGCTCACTCTTGCATATATATAACCATTGCAGCCATTGTTGAGAAGGTTGACGAGCCAACTACTAACAAAGGGAAAGGAAAGATGAACAAGTATTGAAAACTTGTATGTGACGCCCCCAAAATAGATATACACAGCCCATTCTGAGTCGCCAAATACATGGTACAGAATTTAATAACAAACTTAATTATACAACTGTCGTGTAAAATACAACAAAACATAGTTGAGATTTTTAACACAAATATTATCTCGTAGACAATATCCAAACTCAAATGGAGTCCTCATTACATTTATTATCACACTATTCTATAGAATAGTGAGGACTACTACAGCCACCATCTCGGATCATCACTCCGTTCCCCGACTAGTCCTAGCTATATTCTCATTTCCTGAAGAGAACAATGAAAAAAAAGGGTGAGCTCAACTAGCCCATTAAAGAAAATTATGACTAAGATAATGCAGAATAAATTATCCTTAGCCTTCAACAGTATAAAAACTGATAGAATACAATAAACAACAAGTTTAACTGCAGTGGAACAAGCAATTCATTAGAAGAGTCAAGTAGATCATGATATCTACTATCTTCTATGATTTAAAAGTTCATTATCAATATTTTATCGTTGTAACACAGCTTAATAATCCACATCATTGAATTATTCATGCACTACGGGCCAATGATATTCATTAGTATCACATCCACGAATTATCCATGCACTACAGGCCAAGGATATTCGTTATTATCACCAATGGTCATGATCATGCCAACAAATATCCTTCAATGCACTACGGGTTAATTAGAAATTTTACCACATCATTTGTAACATTACATGTCATGATTATTGTAACGACCCCAAAATAGGTCCATTCCACCCAACCCATTCTGAGTCGCCAAATACATGGTACAGAAAACAACTACAACTTTATTACAACAATTGTCGTACAAAATACAACAACACATATGCTGTGAGTTTGGATACAAATATATACCAAATATAACTCATGTCCCAACCGTGGACATCACCTCACAATGACACCTTACATAAAGGTATAGTCAAAAACTGTTTTAGAAATTAAAATCTTTGGGAAGTGCTCAAGAAAACCTTCGTACATGGGAGGCCATGCTTCTAGGTTATGATAGATATCATATGGCTACAGAATTATCCTTGGTTGACCCAATAGACCCCAAAGAAAAACGCGAAGTTTAGTATCATATTCTTCCCAATGTTGAGTCTTCTCTTGACTTATCATTATCTCCACTGTTTCTAATTGAGAATTATACTTCAAACAAACACCAAGATTATATAGGTAGTACTCGTAGATATACTCAGCAAGTGGATGAGCACAACCCTGTCTTATGATAACACGAGGTTGTATGTCATTAGACATCTTGTATGATAGTGACAAAACACCCTTCCAACGTTGGGTTCGCCTCACCCTATTTTCTTCACCAAATATAACTACTAAATGATGACCACCGTTCTATTCCCTTGTTACCCCCGCTCGACCCAGCTACACTTTTGTTACCTGAAAGGAATTGTGAAACATAAGGGTGAGCAGAACTAGCCCAGTAAAGAATATCATGACTAAAGATAAATAAATTATCAATAGTCTTCATCAGTAATAAATTAGAGATTTAGAACATATGGTAGATGATAAAAATTTCAACCATAGTTGCAGCGGAACGATCAATCCATTAGAAGAGTCAAATAGACTATAAAGTCTATTATCTTCTCCACGTTAAAAATATACCAACAATGTTTTATCCATGTAACATCAATCAACAATTCCTGTCCACAATCACATGTATAACTCATAATCGTTATTGTAGTTCTAAATTCATTTTCTCATCCAGGACAAAAATAATTTTCATCACCTGAAACATCAAACATCATGGTTATACCAAATCGCAGTTCATGTTCATAATCATACTAATAAATTCATCTTTGCACTACAGCCCAATGATATTCATCAATAAGTCATCTTTGCACTACATGCCAAAGATATTCAACAACAAGTTAACTTTGCATTACGAGCCAAAGATATTCATCAATAATTCATCTTTGCACTACAGGCCAAAGATATTCCTCAACAGTTCATATTTGCACTACAGGCCAAATATATTCATATCTCAAAGAAATATATAATCATTTTAGAACTTATATAAACAATAATTATAACCATATTGATCAATTCACCTTTGCACTTAAGCTAAAGATATTCAATGGTCATGATCATACCAGTCACAATTCAACTTTTTCACTACTGGCCAAAGAGAACCCTAGTCATGATCATACCAATAATCTACCCATCTTTACACTCAAGTGAAAGAGAATAGCATCATTAGGGTTATAAAAATATTATATATGATAATAAAAATAATATGATCAACAACTGCATTTATTTTCAAGAGCAACAATCATAAATCAACAGTAATTTGGTCAGAAAAAGAAACTAATTTTATGTCGTGAATAGTACTCGTGAATAGTAACTCGTGAATAGTAACTCATGAATAGTAACTCATGAATAGTAACTCGTGGATAGTAACTCGTGAATAGTACTCTGTATTCGTACATAGTATCGTATACATAAATAATGTCATATACGTAAATAGTGCCATATACATGAATAGTGCCGTATACGTGAATAGTAATCCCAACTCAAAAAAGTAAAAATTCCACAATAAAATCCATACCAATATTTCAGTATAATGATATTGAAAGAATAACATCATTATGAAGAATATAACATCCCTTAATATCCCTTACTATCCTTTACTATCCCTTACCTCAAAAGAGCAGCACTTCTGACTGGATATCGGATATGACGCTGAAGGAAACTTGCACTGATGAATAGCAACTCACCAAGTATCTAAATACTCACAAAATACACTCAATAATCTAGAGAGAGAAAGAGAGAAAACTTATATTTCTGGTGTGATTTTCAATTCTAACTTAGCCCTCTATTTATAGGAAAATGTTAGCACGCCGAAGCAGACTTAACCTGCAACCTGATGGCTTTACCTGCTACTATTCCCACCAACCACATTTGAATAAAAATCTCAGCACAATTCTTTACCAACCAAGAGTGGGGCCCACAAATTCTAGAATTTTCCACTAAAATGATAAACTTCAATAATTCAACAAAGATAGTTATAAATTCATTTTCTCATCCAGGACAAAGATAATTTTCATCACCTGAAACATCAAACATCATGGTTATACCAAATCACAGTTCATGTTCATAATCATACTAATAAATTCATCTTTGCACTACAGCCCAATGATATTCATCAACAAGTCATATTTGCACTACATGCCAAAGATATTCAACAACAAGTCATCTTTGCATTACGAGCCAAAGATATTCATCAATAATTCATATTTGCACTATAGGCCAAAGATATTCCTCAACAGTTCATATTTGCACTACAGGCCAAATATATTCATATCTCAAAGAAATATATAATCATTTTAGAACTTATATAAACAATAATTATAACCATGTTGATCAATTTACCTTTGCACTTAAGCTAAAGATATTCAATTATAAATTCAATGGTCATGATCATACCAGTCACAATTCAACTTTTCCACTACTGGCCAAAGAGAACCCTAGTCATGATCATACCAATAATATACCCATCTTTACACTCAAGTGAAAGAGAATAGCATCATTAGGGTTATAAAAATGTTATATATGATAATAAAAATAATATGATCAACAATTGCATTTATTTTCAAGAGCAACAATCATAAATCAACGATAATTTGGTCAAAAAAAGAAACCAATTTTTTGTCGTGAATAGTAACTCGTGAATAGTAACTCGTGAATAGTAACTCATGAATAGTAACTCGTGGATAGTAACTCGTGAATAGTACTCTGTATTCGTACATAGTACCATATACGTAAATAATGTCATATACGTAAATAGTGTCATATACATGAATAGTGCCGTATACGTGAATAGTGTCGTATACGTGAATAGTAATCCCGGCTCAAAAAAGTAAAAATTCTACAATAAAATCCATACCAATATTTCAGTATAATGATATTGAAAGAATAACATCATTATGAAGAATATAGCATCCCTTGATATCCCTTACTATCCTTTACTATCCCTTACCTCAAAAGAGCAGCACTTCTGACTGGATATCAGATATGACGCTGAAAGAAACTTGCACTGATGAATAGAAACTCACCAAGTATCTAAATACTCACAAAATACACTCAATAATCTAGAGAGAGAAAGAGAGAAAACTTATATTTCTGGTGTGATTTTCAATTCTAACTTAGCCCTTTATTTATAGGAAAATGTTAGCACGCCGAAGCAGACTTAACCTGCAACCTGATGGCTTTACCTGCTACTATTCCCACCCACCACATTTGAATAAAAATATCAGCACATTACTTTACCAACCAAGAGTGGGGCCCACAAATTCTAGAATTTTCCACCAAAATGATAAACTCCAAAAATTCAATAATTTTTGAACCAATCATCTCGTAAAATTCATAATAAATCATACGTTCATTTTTAACGGTTCAAAATTTGTGGACATATACTCAACTTATATATGTATAACATATCCAAAAATTACCACGATCCAACGGTCGGATTAAAAATTATAACCCCCGTAAAATATCTCAAAAACCCTAATTTAATTTTCAATACCTCCGTTCCGACAAAAATACAGATAAAACACCTCAACATTAACTCCTTCATTTTTAACCACAAAAATATATCCCTCATTTATATCCACATAAAATAAATATTTTCTTATCATATGAATCAATAATTAATTATTCACAAATAATATTACAGAATCATATTTATGACAACCAAGCCGTTCCCAGGAAAGAGGGGGCTTTCTAATAAGGATTTCTCCTTACTAGCGCGCAATTAGATGACCAAACCTCTCCTCAGACAGAACTTTCTAGACATTACCAATAATGCTATCTAATAATATTATTTAAATATTATGAATTATTGATCTGATAATGAAAAATACTGTGCAACAATAATTATTGAAACAACAATAATATAAAATATCAACGCAGCTATTATTGAATCAATAAAATAAAATATTGAACAGTAACTACTGTAACAATTATTGAGTAGTGCCTTCCTTCGTAAGAATCAATAATTCTAAAATACTGTGCAATCCGTGTGCTACTGTGCAACCACGCGTATTACTGTATTTTAACCACCGGGTATTCCAACAGTGTTAACGGTAACAACTACTCCGTTATTTGTAAAAACTCAAATTTGTCGTTTTCTTCATCAAACAGTTATTCTGTTATGGGGCCCACAAATGGCTGCGCCGTCGTACGAATATTCCCCGATAGAAAGAATATTCCACGACCAAAAGAATATTCCCCGACAACAATGAATATTTTATAACCACTTGTGTATTTTGAAAAAAAATTCATATATCACCCTTAACTTTAACATTTATCAATTTAACCATTTACTAAATAGTAATTATAAGAAAAATTGAATACTTTTATTTCATAAAATTCGGGGTCTTACAATTATACTGATACATAATTCCTGGTCACAATCATACCAACAATTGTCCATCAATGCACTACGGGCCAATGAGAACTTTCATTACAATATAAGCATAAGGATGATGACAATGATATAAGAATTCAATTAAATGAGAGCAAGGATAAATTTTAAAGATTTATAATTCAATTTATCTAGAGTTCAAGAATGTCCAAATTGTCATCATGATACTGCTTTGTGGAGTAAAATTTAAGAATAATATTATATCAAAAATATTTTGGATAGAAAAGAAATTAATTTTTACCATGAATAGTATCCCGGGTGAATAGTACTCGAGTGAATAGTATCTCGTGAATAGTACTTCGAAAATAGTACTCTGTGAATAGTACCACAGCATGAAAAGATTAAAAATTATCAAAAATGTTCAGAATAATATTTTCGTGAAAAGATACTTGATGAAACGCAAATTTCAACGATATTCTACTAAATTCAAGGAGTACAGAAGCAATACTTAACAAAATGAGTTTAGAATTTAGAATCTGAAATGAAATAATATTTACTTATATACTATAGAGTATGGAAGAAAATATTATTTTTTATGAATATTGAACAAAAATAATATCCCTCACCTTAAAAGGAGAGTACTTCTAAATGGTATAGCGGGAATATTCTTGAAGAAAACTTACACTGTTTTTTACACTCAAAGCATCCTTAAACTCTAAAGAAATACACTCAATATTATAGAAGAAGAATTCTCTAATTCTGGTGTGATTTTCAATTCTAAACTAAGCATCTTATTTATAGGAGAATTGAAGGATAGTATTTAGAAAATAAAATCACGGACGCACATTAAAAGCATCACGGGCACTGAATTCGTTCGGCTGAATTTTTTTTCCTGATTTACTATGCAGCACTATGCAACACTATGCAGTACTATGTAATACTATACAAATAAAATAAAATATATTCTATTTTATATAAAAAAACAAAATTATAATATATATATATATATATATATATATATATATAAGTTTCTACCGACGATTTTGAAAAACGAGTAAGTGGGGGTCCATATAATAAGTAAAATTTACAACAAATAGTTCAATAAAAACCCCTCTATTAATCTCAACTCACTTGGCTTCACAAAACATATTTTTAACAATATTTATTCATCATTAATATTATAACTCGTAATATTAACAACCATATCATTCACAGGAAAGATGGGGCTTTCCGATAAGGATTTCTCCTTATTGGCGCGCAATTAGGTAACCAAATCCCTTTCCTCGATAGAACTTTCTAGATATTGTCAATAATAAAAATAATAATATAAATAACTTTGTCATCTCAATTATTAATTTAATAATATAAAATATTGTGATAATAATTGAATCAATAATGTTAGATACTATGCAACAATTACTGTGGCAATAATTGAATAAAACTGAGTGACTTCTCACGTAAGCATCAATAATCAAAGATACTGTACAATACCGTGTGTTACTATGTAATCACGCGTATTACTGTACTTTTATCACCGGGTATTTCAACAGTTAACGATAAAACTTTCGTCCTTATTTTTAATAAAAGATATTTCTGTCTTTTTCTAACTCCGACAGTAATTCCGTTATGGGGTCCACCAATGATTGTGCCATCATACGAATATTCCCTAATAAAATGAATATTCCCCGACCAAACGAATATTTTATGACAACTTGCTTACTTTAAAAAATTTATAAATATTACCCACAACTACAACATTATATCAAATCCACACCTTATTACTCAAAATGTTATTTAGATAAAAAATAATTTTTATTCATAAAAGTTGGGGTCTTATAACCTCCCATTTTTATGAAATTTTATCCTCAAAATTGGCGTACGTACCTGGTATGTCGAAGAGGTGAGGATACCTTGATTTCATTTTAGATTCAAACTCCTAGGTCATTTTCTCAATATCGTGGTTTCTCCACAAAACTTTGACTTAAGGTATAACCTTTGAGTGTAGAATATGTTCTTTCCTACCAACGATTTTAACAGGTACCTCTTCATACGTTAAATCTTCGGCTATCTCGTCTGTTCTAATTCAATAATATGGTTCGGGTATATTTCGTAACATAGATATGTGAAAAACTTTATTAACACGAGACATACTTGGCGGTAAGGCTAGTCTATAGGCCATAGTTCTACTCGATCGAGGATTTCAAATGGGCCAATAAATCGAAGATTAAGGTTTCCTCTCTTTCCAAATCTGGTAACTCCCTTCTATGGAGCAACACGTAACAACACATGATCTCCAACATTGAATTCCACGCCCCTTCGATGAAGATAAGCATAACTCCTTTGTCAATCTTGTGAGGTTTTTATACGTTACCGGATCATTTGAATCTTTTTCGTTGTCATGCATACCAATTCTGGTCCCAACAACGTTGCTTCACCCACCTCATCCCAGCATACTGGAGAACGACACTTTCATCTATACCACGTCTCGAATGGAGTCACGCCTATACTTGCTTGATAACTGTTGTTGTAGGAGAATTCCACTAAAGGAAAGAACTTGTCCCAACTTCCTTTGAAGTCAAGGACACAAAGTCTTAATAGATCTTCAAGAGTTTGAATAGTCCTCTCCGACTGCCCGTCCATCTGAGGATGATATGCCAAACTAAATCGCAAATCTGTGCCCATAGCTTTTTGCAAACTAACCCAAAATCGTGAAGTGAATCTTGGGTCTCAATCATAAATTATGGATAATGGCATACCATGCAATCTTACAATCTCATTTATGGATATACGAGTAAGACGTTCAAGTGAATAAATTTCTCGTATAGGTAAGAAATGAGCAAACTTGGATAATCTATTGACAATGACCCAAATTGCATCTATACCTTGAGAAACCATGCGAAGACCAGTAACGAAATACATGGTAATATGCTCCCACTTCCATTTTAGAATTTCAAGTGGTTATAATGGACCTTTTGGCACTTGATGCTCCGCATTGACACGTTGCGAAGTTAAACACCTTGAGATAAACTTTGATATCTCTCTCTTCATATTGCTCCACCAAAATGTATGTCGAAGATCACGATACATTTTGGTACTTCCAGAATGGATTGCAAACAGTGTGTTGTGTGCCTCCATCATGATTTTATACTTCAAATTAGAGTCGTTAGGAACACAAAGTCTAAAGTTGACTCTAAGTATTCCTTCTTCATCGATTCTTGCTTCCAAAATAGCACCTTCTTATACTTTCTTCCTCATACGCATCAGCTTCAGGTCTGTAGCTTGAGCAGCATTAACTTTATCGATTAAAGTCGATTCTACTCTTATATTTGACATCATCACGTGGGTCCTTGGAGTCTTTAACTCTATCTCCATCCTTTTATAAGTCATAAAAAATGAGCCTTTGCGTTGACAATATTGCACTCGTACCCGCATATGATCTTTTACTTAATGCGTCAGCTACCACGTTCGCTTTTCAAGGATGGTATTGAATGGTATGATCATAATCTTTTAACAGCTCGAGCGAACGTCATTGCTGCATTTTAACTTCCTTTTAGATGAATAAATATTTGAGGCTTTTATAATCCGTATAGATCTCCACTTTCTCCCTATACAGGTAATGCCTCTAGATTTTAAGCGCAAAAATGACTGCTACAAACTCTAGATCATGAGTAGGATAATTCCTCTCATATTCTTTGAGTTGTCGTGAGGCATAGGCTCTGACTTTTCCATGTTGCATGAGAACACATCCTAACCCTCTGCCTGAAGCGTCGTTGTAGATGACAAATCCCTCCGAACCAGATGGTATTATCAAAACAGGTGCTGAAATGAGTCTCTTCTTGAGTTCTAAAAAACTCTTCTCACATTCCTCGCTCCAACCAAATTTTGTATCATTTCGAGTCAGCTGAGTAAATAGAGTAGTGATTCGAGAAAATCCTTCCATGAATCTCCGATAATAACCAGCTAAGACCAGAAAACTACGTACTTCGGTCACTGACTTAGGTTGCTCCCAGCTTTATATTTCTTCAATCTTCGTTGGGTTAAAAGATATTCCGTGATTTGATATCACATGCCCAAGGAACGCTACTTTCTCAAGCCAAAACTCGCATTTCTTTAACTTGACATATAACTTATTTTCACGAAGCTCTTGGAGTATCAGCCTCAAGTGTTGTTCATGATCTTCACGGCTTTTGGAGTATATGAGGATGTCATCAATAAAAATAACCATTAAATGATCTAAATATTCCTTTAATACTCAGTTCATCATATCCATGAAGGCAGCAGGAGCATTAGTCAATCCAAAAGACATGACTAGGAATTTGTAATGCCCGTACCGTGTTCTGAAAGCAGTCTTAAGAATGTCATCAGTTTTAATCTTTAACTGATAATATCCAGAAGGAAGATCGATCTTTGAAAAGAATTTGGCACCTTACAACTCGTTAAACAGGTCATCAATGTGAAGCAACGGATACCTATTCTTGATGTTGACATGATTTAACTCCCGATAGTCAATGCAAACTCGCATACTCCCATCTTTCTTCTTTTTAAACAGAACAGGAGCACCCCAAGGAGACGTACTAGGACGAATGAAACCGATGTCTAATAATTCCTGTAGTTGGGTTTTTAACTCCTGAAGTTCAATAGGAGTCATTCGATATGGGGCTTTAGAAATGGGTTTTGTACCGGGTTCAAGGTCAATACAAAACTCAATTTCACACTCCAGGGGTAGACCAGGAAGTTCTTTAGGGAATACGTCAGGAAATTTATTAACAATAGAAATATAATTCAAATCTGACGTATTTTTATTTAAATCTGTGACATGGGCTAAGAAAGATTGACATCCATTTTTCAGTAAATGAATGAATTTATGGCTTGATATGACAGTGATTGACTTTAGTGATTTGGTTGCTTGAATTCGAATAATAGGTTGGTTAGGAATATGAAAGCTAACAACCTTACGAAAACAATCAATTTTAGCATAATGAGTGGTTAACAAATCAATCTCTAAAATCACATTAAATGCAAGTATTTTCAAAGAGATAAGATTGACTGGTAACGTGAGGGTGTCGATTTAAATCAAACAAGACTTATAAACAGTGGATGTAATAAAGGTTTCTCCCAATGGAGTTTCAACAAATAAGTCAAAGTCTAATTTTTCTGGAGTTAAATTTAAATGTTGAGCATAAGTAGGTGAAATAAAAGAATGGGTTGAACCGGTATCAAATAAGGTATAGACTTCGTAAGAGTTTATGATTAGCTTACCCGCGATAACTTTGTTTGGGTTCCTTGCTTTTTGAGAGGTCATGACAAACACTCTCCCTTGAACTACCGGCTTTGACTTGTCTGGGAAGACATTTGGTGTCACCATACCAGCTGGACTTGGCTTCACTAGACGATAAAATCGAGCTAGGTGACCTTCTCTTTCGCAATTATAATATGCTTTGGGTTACTGTGTGCAGTTTGGACTGATGTGTCCCTCCCCTCCGCATTTCTAGTATACGACCGGTGGTTGTTCTCTTTCCTTAATAACGGGTGCTGGTGCTGACGTCTTTCCATCATTATTAAATCTCCTCTTCTTCAAATTTCCACTTCTATTGTCTTGGCCAGGATTACAACCGAAGTGGTTGCCATTTCTGGCATGTTAATTTCCTCCACGTTTGTTCTCACCGCTTCGATGACTACTACCACTGGTATTATCGTTTTGTCGATTGCTATCTCTTGGTTGGGTTGACTCATTATCGCGCTCTAATAACTAAGCCCTATTCATAACATCTGAATACAAGCAAAGTTCGTGAGAAATGAGGTATTGACGTATTTAAGGTTTCAAACCTCACAGAAATATTCACGTCATTCGCTCCTCATTATCAGCTAAATGGGATGCAAACCAGGATAACTCGACAAACTTAGCCTCGTATTGCGACACGGTCATATTGTTTTGTTCTAGCTTGATAAATTTTTCCTTCTTCATGTGGCGAATACTTTCAGGAAAGTACTTGTCGTTGAACAGTTCTTGGAACTTCTCCCAAGACATCTTCAGTGTGGCAGGTTGAGTACGCTTTACAGATTTCCACCAATGATCTGCCTCTCCTCGCAACATGAAGGTGGAAAAGGAAACCTTTTGCTCCTCGGAGCATCCTAAGACATCAAATATCTTGGTGATCTGCTTAGTCGACGTCTCTGCCTTAAGTGGTTCTAGCTTTCCTAAAAACTTTGGTGGTCCCAGCTCATGAATTGCTTAGCAGTGATCATCCGAAAGTTTCCTGTATTTTCACCAGCATTTTGAACATGAGTCTATCTTACCTGATGTTGCATAAATTGTAGAAAGCTCCTAAACATCCTGTCGTTCATCATTTGGCCAGTGTTGTTGTTTTCCTGAGGATTATTACCTTCCTAATGCATATTATATTGGTTATTGATCATCGGTGACTCAACGGTCTCATGTGCTCCATTGCTTATCTCAACATTTTAAGGTGTCATTTTCAAACACTGCCACAAAACAAGGGTTAATAGACATGCCACATATTATCCCTATATTCTGACCGACCAATTAAATAACAAATAAACTTAGGTAGGTCATACTAGTGAAGGATTTACCCGTCTCTCCCCTCCTAGTTCTAGCCTTAAATCTCAGCCAGTGATCATATCCATAAACTTTGATAACAACTGTGATGCCCCCAAAATAGGTATACATAACCCCTTCTGAGTCGTCAAATACATGGTACAGAATTCAAATACAAACTTAATTATACAACTGTCGTATAAAATACGACAAAACATAGCTAAGAGTTTTAATACGAATATTATCTCATAGACAATATCCAAACTCAAATGGAGTTCTCATTACATTTATTATCACAGTATTCCATTGAATAGTGAGGACTACTATAGCCACCATCTCGGACCATCACTCCGTTCCCCGACTAGTCCCAGCTATATTCTCATTTCCTAAAGAGAACAATGAAAGAAAAGGGTGAGCTCAACGAGCCCAGTAAAGAATATTATGATTAAGATAATGTAGAATAAATTATCCTTAGCCTTCAACAATATAAAAACTTATAGAATACAATAAATAACAAGTTTAACTGCAACGGAACAAGCATTCCATTAGAAGAGTCAAATAGAACATGATATCTACTATCTTCTATGATTTAAAAGTTCATCATCAATATTTTATCGTTGTAACACAGCTCAATAATCCACATCATCGAATTATCCATGCACTATGGGCCAAGGATATGCATTAGTATCACATCCACGAATTATCCATGCACTACAGGTCAAGGATATATATTCGTTATTATCACCAATGGTCATGATTATACCAACAACTATCCATCAATGCACTACATGTGACGCCCCCAAAATAGGTATACATCACCCATCTTGAGTCACCAAATACATGGTACAAAATTCAAATACAACTTAATAATATAACTGTCGTGTAAAATATGACAAAACATAAACTGAGAGTTTTAAAACGAATATTGTCTTTTAGACATTATTCAACTCAAATGGTGTCCTTAATACAATTATTATCACACTATTTCATAATATAGTGAGGACTACTAATGCTATCATCTGAACCGTCACTCCGTTTCCCGACTAGTCCCGGCTACGTTCTCATTTCCTGAAGAGGACAATCAAAGCAAAAGGGTGAGCTCAACTAGCCTAGTAAGAAATATTATGACTAAGATAATGCAGAATAATTTATCGTTAGCCTTCAACGGTATTAAACTGATAAAATATAACAAACATCAAGTTTAACTGTAGCGGAACAAGCAATCCATTAGAAGAGTCAAGTAGAGAATAAAATCAACTATCTTCTATGACTTAAAAGGTTTTCCATCACTTTTATCGTTGAGACTCAGCTTAATAAATAATCCACATCATCCCTGCACTATAGCCAAGGATATTCATTAGTATCACGACCACAAATTATCCATGCACTACGGGCCAAGGATATTCGTGTATTTATCAATGGTCATGATCATGCCAACAACTGTCCATCAATGCACTATGGGCCAATGAGTACTTTTACCACATTATTTGTAACATTACGATCATGATTATATCGAATAATCCCTGGTCATAATCATACCAAGTCTATCTGTGCACTACAGGCCACAAATGACTTTCAACATAATATAAACATGAGGATGATGACAATGATATAAGAATTCAATAAAACAAGTTCAAGGATAAATTTTTATAGATTTATAATTTAATTTATCAAGAAATCAATAACGTCCAAATTGTCAATATGATAATGCTTTGTGGAGTAAAATTCAAGAATAATATTGTACCAAAAATGATTTGGACCAAAACTGAATCAATTTTTATCATGAATAGTACCCCGGGTGAATAGTACTCGAGTGAATAGTACCTTATGAATAGTACTTTGGGAATAATAACCCTATGAATAGTACTCTGACATAAAAAAGTTAAAACTTATCAAGAATGCTCAGAATAATATTTCCATGAAAAGATACTGGATGAAGCGCAAATATCAAGGATATTCTACTAATTTCATGGAGTATAGAAGCAAAAATTTTAACAAAACGAGTATAGAATTCGAAATCTGAAACGAAATAATATTACTTACATACTATAAAGTATGGAAGAAAAAATTATTTAAAGCGAATATTGAACAAAAATAACATCCCTTACCTTGAAAAGAAGAGTATTCCAACTGGTATAGCGGGGATATTCTTGAAGAAAACTTTCACTGTTTTCTACGCTCAAAGCTTTCTAAAACTCTAAAGAAATACGCTCGAGATTATAGAAGAAGAATTCTCTGATTCTGGTGTGATTTTCAATTCTAACTTAAGCGCCTATTTATAGGAAATTGCTAGAACACCAAAGGAGACTAAATAATAAAATAATATTATTATTTATACAAAATTTCTACGCATGCTTTGTTTAATTGTTGGGCAGCCATTTCTAAAATTTTTTAACAGTCCACATGTTAAAAACAAAAGTGGGTCCCACCCAATTTTAATAAAAATTATTTTATTTTCTAAAACTTCAGTAATTCAAAATAAATAGTCATTTTATCAAAAAAATACGAATTTTATGTCTATTCCACACGAAATCGAATTCTCTACAACTTTGTAGCTTTAAGTTTTTTCAAATTCTAAATAGAAAATATCTGAAATCCACAAACGGATGATTTTTAACACCTTTTAAAATTCATAACAAATCATGCGTTAATTTTTAACGGTTCAAAATTTGTGGACATATACTTAACTTATATACGTATAACATATCAAAAATCACAACGATCTAACGGTCGGATTAAAATTATAACTCACGCAATAGAGCTTTAAGATTAATCCTTTTATTTATAACCACATAAAATAAATATTTTTTTATCCATCATTTATGTCCATATAAAATAGTTATTTTCTTATCATATAAATCAATAATTAATTATTCACAAATAATATTACAGAATCACAATAATGACAACCAGGCCATTCCCAGAAAAGAGGGGGTTTCCAATAAGGATTTCTCCTTACTGGCGCGCAATTAGGTGACCAAACCTCTCCTTGACAGAATTTTCTAGACATTGCCAATAATGCTATCTAATAATATTATTCAAATATTATGAATTATTGATTTGATAATGAGAAATGCTGTGCAGTGACAATTATTGAAATAACAATAATATAAAATATCAACGCAGCAATTATTGAATCAATAAAATAAAATATTGAACAGTAATTACTGTAACAATTATTAAGTAGTGCCTTCTTACGTAATAATCAATAATTCAGTAATATTGTGCAATACTGTGTGCTACTGTGCAACAACGCGTATTACTGTATTTTAACCACCAGGTATTCCAACAGTGCTAACGGTAACGATTACGCCGTTATTTATAAAAACTCAAATTTGTTATTTTTTTCATCCGACAGTTATTTTGTTATGGGGCCCACAAATGGCTGCGCAGTCGTACGAATATTCCCCGACAGAAAGAATATTTCACGACCAAACAAATATTTCCCGACAACATGAATATTTTATAACTACTTGCTTATTTTGTAAAATTTATAAATATTACCCATAACTATAACATTATATCAAATTTACTCCTTAATACTCAAAAATGATATTTATAGAAAATTCATCTTTATTCATAAAAGTTGGAGTCTTACAACCTCCCTTTCTTATAAAATTTTTCCCTCGAAATTAGGGTATGTACCTAGTATGTCGAAGAGGTAAGGATACCTTGATTTCATTTCAGATTCTAACTCCCAGGTCATTTTCTCAACATCGTGGTTTCTCCACAAAACTTTGACTTGAGGTATAACCTTGGAACGTAAAATATGCTCCTTCTTATCCGAGATTTTAACAGGAACCTCTTCATACGTTAAATTTTCCGCTATTTCGTCCGGTTCTAACTCAATAATGTGGTTCAGGTCTTTCACATATTTACATAACATTGATATGTGAAAAATGTTATGAACACGAGACATACTTGGCGGTAAGGTGAGTCTATGGGCCATAGTTCCTACTCTTTCGAGGATTAAAAATGGGCCAATGAATCGATGATTGAGCTTTCCTCTCTTTCCAAATCTCGTAACCCCTTTCTATGGAGCAACACGCAACAACACATGTTCTCCAATATTGAATTCCACGTCCTTTCGATGAAGATCAGCATAACTCTTTTGTCAATCTTGTGAGGTTTTTATACGTTGTCGGATCGTTTGAATCTTTTTCGTAGTCATACATACCAACTCCGGTCCCAACAATATTGTTTCACCCACCTCATCTTAGAATACTGGAGAATGACACTTTCTTCCATACAACGCCTCAAATGGAGCCATGCCAATACTTGCTTGATAACTGTTGTTGTAGAAAAACTCCACCAATGGTAAGAACTTATCCCAACTTCCCTTGAAGTCAGAGTCTTAATAGATCTTTAAGAGTTTGAATAGTTCTCTCTAATTGCCCGTCCATTTGAGGATAATAAGCTGAACTAAATCGTAAATTCGCGCCCATAGCATTTTGCAAACTAACCCAAAATCTTGATGTGGGTTCTCGATCAGAAACTATGGATACTGGCATACCATGCAATCTTACAATCTCGTTTATGTATATACGAGCAAGACGTTCAAGTGTATAAGTTTCTCGTATAGGTATGAAATGAGCCGACTTGGTCAATCTATCAATAATGACCTAAATCGCATCTATGCCTTGAGAAACCTTGGGAAGACCGGTAACGAAATCCATGATAATGTACTCCCACTTCTATTCTAGAATTTTAAGTGGTTACAATGGACCTTTTGGTACTTGATGCTCCGCCTTGACTCGTTAACAAGTTAGACACCTTGAGATAAACTCCGCGATCTCTTTCTTCATATTGCTCCACCAAAATGTATGTCGAAGATCATGATACATTTTGGTACTCCCAAGATGGATTGCGAATGGTGTGTTGTGTGCCTCCATCATGATTTTATACTTTAAATCAGGGTCGTTAGGAACACAAAGTCTGGAGTTGACTCGAAGTATTCCTTCTTCATCAATTCTTACTTCCGGTATAGTACCTTCTTACACTTTCTTCCTCATACGCATCAGCTCCAGGTCTGTAGCTTGAGCAACTTTAACTTTTTCGATTAAAGTCGGTTCTACTCGTATATTTGCTATCATCACATGGGCTCCTGGAGTCTTTAACTCTATCTCTATCCTTTGCAAGTCATATAAAGTGGGCCTTTGTGTTGATAATATCGCACTCTTACCCGCATATGATCTTTTACTCAATGCGTCAGCTACTACGTTTACTTTACTAGGATAGTATTGAATGGTATGATCATAATCTTGTAACAGTTCAAGCCAACATCGTTGTCGCATATTGAGTTCCTTTTGGGTGAAGAAATATTTGAGGCTTTTTTGATCTGTAAAGATCTCCACTTTCTCCCCATACAAGTAATGCCTCCAAATTTAAAGTGTAAAGACAACAGCTGCCAACTCTAGATCATGAGTAGGATAATTCCTCTCAAATTCTTTGAGTTACCGAGAGGCATAGGCTATAACTTTCCCATGTTGCATGAGAACACATCCTAACCCTTTGCCCGAAACATCACTATAGATGACAAATCCCTCCGAGCCAGATGGTATTGTCAGAACAGGTGCTGAAATAAGTCTCCTCTTGAGTTCTTGAAAAATCTTCTCACATTCCACGCTCCAACCAAATTTTGTATCTTTCCGAGTTAGCTGAGTTAATGGAGTAGCAATTCGAGAAAATCATTCAACGAATCTCCGATAATAACCAGCTAAGCCGAGAAGGCTACGTACCTCGGTCACTGATTTAGGTTGCTCCCAGCTTTGAATAGCTTCAATCTATGCCGGGTCAACAGATATTCTATGACTTGATACTACGTGCCCAAGAAATACTACTTCCTCAAGCCAGAACTCGCATTTCTTTAACTTGGCATAAAACTTATTTTCACGAAGCTTTTAGAGTATCAGCCTCAAGTGTTGCTTATGATCTTCACGTCTTTTGGAATATACGAGGACGTCATCAATAAAGACGACCACAAAGTGATCCAAATATTCCTTGAATACTCAGTTCATCATATCCATGAAGGCAGTAGGAGTATTAGCTAATCCAAAAGACATGACTAGAAATTCATAATGTCCGTACCGAGTTCTGAAAGCCTTCTTTGGAATGTCATCGGTTCTAACCTTTAACTAATGATATCCGGAACGAAGATCGATCTTTGAAAATAATTTGGCGCCTTGCAACTGGTCAAATAGGTCATCAATACCTGGCAATGCGTACCTATCCTTGATGGTGACATGATTTAACTCCCGATAATCAATACAAAGTTGCATACTCCCATCTTTCTTCTTCACGAATAGAACAGGAGCACCCCAAGGAGACATACTAGGACAAATGAAACCGATATCTAACAATTCCTCCAATTGGGTCTTTAACTCCTGAATTTCAATAGGAGCCATTCGATATGGGGCTTTGGAAATGAGTTTTGTACCCGGTTCAAGGTCGATACAAAATTCAATTTCTCGCTCTGGTGTAGTCCAGGAAGTTATTCAGGGAATACGTCAGGATTTTTATTAACAATAGAAATATCATTCAAAACTGACGTATTTTTCTTTTAATCCGTGACATGAGCTAAAAAAGCTTAACATCCGATTTTTAATAAACGAATAGTTTTATGGCTTGAGATGACAGTGATTGATTTTAATGGTTTGATTGCTTTAATTCGCATAATAGGTTGGTTAGGAATATGAAAGCTAACAACCTTACGAAAATAATCAATTTTTGCATGATGAGTAGTTAACCAATCAATCCCTAGAATTACCTCAAATGCAAGTATTTTCAATGAAATAAGATTGACAGGTAATGTGAGGGTACCGATTTGAACCAAACAAGACTTATAAACAGTGGATGTAATGAAGGTTTCTCCCAACAGTGTTTCAACAGATAAGTCAAAGTCTAATTTCTCCGGAGTCAAATTTAAACGTTGAGCACAAGTAGGAGAAATAAAAGAATGGGTAGAACCGGTATCAAATAAGGTATAGACTTCACTAGAGTTGATGATAAGCTTACCCGTGATGACCTCGTTCGGGTTCCTTGCTTTCTGGGAGGTCACGACAAACACTCTCCCTTAAACTACCGGCTTTAACTTTTCTGGGATGGCCTTTGGTGCCTCCATCCCAGCTGGACTTGTCTTCGGTGCACGATAAAATTGGGCTAGGTGACCCTCTCTTCCATAATTATAACAAGCTTTGGACTGCATCACGCAGTTTGGACTGATGTGTCCCTCCCCTCCGCATTTGAAGCATATGATATGTGGCCGTTCTCCTTCCTTAACAACGGGTGCTGGTGCTGACGTCTTTCCATCATTGTTGAATCTCATCTTCTTGAAATGTCCAGTCTTGTTGTCTTGGCCATGATTACCACCGAAGTGGTTACCATTTCTGGCATGTTGATTCCCTCCACATTTGTTGTCACCGCTTCAATGACTGCTACCACTGGTATTATTATTTTGTCAGCTGCTCTCTCTTGGTTGGGTTGACTCATTATCATGTTCCAATAACTGAGCCCTATTCACAATATCTGAATACAAGCAAAGTTTATGAGAGATAAGGTATTGACGAATCTCGGGTTTCAAACCTTTTAGAAACATCCGCGTCATTCTCTCCTCATTATCAACTAAGTGGGACGCAAACCGGGATAACTTAGCAAACTTGGCTTCGTACTGTGACACGGTCATGTTGTTTTGCTCAAGTTTAATGAACTCTACCTCTTTCATGTGACGAAAACGTTTAGGAAAGTACTTGTCATTGAATAGTTCTTGGAACTTCTTCCAAGACATCTTCAATGCGGCAGGTTGAGTATGCTTTATAGATTTCCACCAGTAATCTACTTCTGCCCTCAACATGAAGGTGGAAAAGGGAACTTTTTGCTCCTCGGAGCATCCCAAGACATCAAATATCTTAATAATCTGCTTTATCCACGTCTCCGCCTTAAGTGGTTTTGGCTCTCCAAAAAACTCCGGTGGTCCCAGCTCCTTGAATTATTTAGCAGTTATCGTCCAATTGTTGCCAGTGTTTCCACCTGCATTTTGGATAGGAGTCTCTCTTGCCTGATGTTGCATGAATTGCAGAAAGCCTTTGAACATTCCATCGTTCATCATTTGGTCAGTGTTGTTATTTGCATGAGGATTGTTGCATTCCTGATGCACATTATCCTGATTGTTGATCTGTGGAGACTCAACGGTCTCCTGTACTCCATTGCTATTCTCAACATTCTCAGATGTCATTTTTAAATACTGCTATAAAACAAGAGTTAATTGACATGTCACATATTATCCCTATACTCTGACCGACCAATTAAATACCAAATAAACTTAGGTAGGTCATACTAGCGAATGAATTCTCCGTCTCTCCCCTCCTAGTTCTTGTCTCACATCTCAGCCAGGGATCATATCCCTAAGCTCTGATACCAACTGTGACGCCCCCAAAATAGGTATACATCATCGATCTTAAGTCGCCAAATACATGGTATAAAATTTAAATACAACTGTCGTGTAAAATACGACAAAACATAAACTGAGAGTTTTAAAACAAATATTGTCTTCTAAACAGTATTCAACTCAAATGGTGTCATCAATACAATTATTATCATACTATTTCATAGAATAGTGAGGACTACTAATGCTATCATTTGAACAGTCACTCCGTTCCCCGACTAGTCCCGGCTACGTTCTCATTTCCTGAAGAAGACAATGAAATCAAAAGGATGAGCTCAACTAGCCTAGTAAGAAATATGATGACTAAGATAATGCAGAATAATTTATCATTAGCCTTCAACAGTGTTAAACTGATAAAATATAACAAACATCAAGTTTAACTACAGCGGAACAAGTAATCCATTAGAAGAGTCAAGTAGAGAATAAAATCTACTATCTTCTATGATTTAAAAGGTTTTTCATCACTTTTATCACTGAGACTCAGCTTAATAAATAATCCACATCATCTCTGCACTATAGCCAAGGATATTCATTAGTATCACGACCACAAATTATCCATGCACTACAAGCCAAGGATATTCGCGTATTCATCAATGGTCATGATCATGCCAACAACTGTCCATCAATGCACTATGGGCCAATGAGAACTTTTAACACATCATTTGTAACATTACGGTCATGATTATACCGAATAATCCCTGGTCATAATAATACCAAGTCTATCTATGCACTACAGGCCATAGATGACTTTCAACAGAATATAAACATGAGGATGATGACAATAATATAAGAATTCAATAAAACAAGTTCAGGGATAAATTTTTATAGATTTATAATTTAATTTATCAAGAAATCAATAACGTCCAAATTATCAACATGATACTGCTTTGTGGAGTAAAATTCAAGAATAATATTGTACCAAAAATAATTTAGACCGAAACCGAATCAATTTTTATCATGAATAGTACCCCGGGTGAATAGTACTCGAGTGAATAGTACCCCGTGAATAGTACTTCGAAAATAGTAATCCCGTGAATAGTACTCCATCATGAAAAAGTTAAAACTTATCAAGAATTCTCAGAATAATATTTCCATGAAAAGATACTGGATGAAGCGCAAATATCAAGGATATTCTACTAATTTCATTGAGTATAGAAGCCAATATTTTAACAAAACGAGTATAGAATTCTAAATCTGAAACGAAATAATATTACTTACATACTACAAAGTATGGAAGAAAATATTATTTTAAGCGAATATTAAACAAAAATAACATCTATTATCTTGAAAAGAAGAGTATTCCAACTAGTATAGCGGGGATATTCTTGAAGAAAACTTTCACTGTTTTCTACGCTCAAAACTTTCTAAAACTCTAACGAAATACGCTCAAGATTATAGAAGAAGAATTCTCTTATTCTAGTTTGATTTTCAATTCTAACTTAAGCGCCTATTTATAAAAAAATACTAGAATGCCAAAGGAGACTAAATAATAAAATAATATTATTATTTATACAAAATTTCAATGCATGCTTTGTTAAATTGTTGGGCAACCATTTTTGAAATTTTTTGGTAACCCACATGTTAAAAACAAAAGTGGGTCCCACCCAATTTTAATAAAAATCATTTTATTTTTTGAAACTTCAGTTATTCATTATAAATAGTCTTTTTATCAAAAAAATACGAATTTTATGTCCATTCCACATGAAATCAAATTCTCTACAACTTTGTAGCTTCAAGTTTTTTCAAATTCCAAACAGAAAATATCTGAAATCCACAAATGGATAGTTTTTAACACCTTTTAAAATTCATAACAAATCATGCGTTAATTTTTAACGGTTCAAAATTTGTGGACATATACTCAACTTATATATGTATAACATATCCAAAAATCACAACGATCCAACGGTCGGATTAAAATTATAACTCACGCAATAGAGCTTTAAGAACACTAATTTGATTTTTAATACCTCCATTCCGACAAAAATACTGATAAAATACCTCAACATTAATCCTTTCATTTATAACCACATAAAATAAATATTTTCCTAAACATCATTTATGTCCACATAAAATAATTGTTTCAATATCATATAAATTAATAATTAATTATTCACAAATAATATTACAGAATCACAATAATGACAACCAAGCCGTTTCCAGGAAAGAGGGGGCTTTCCAATAAGGATTTCTCCTTACTGGCACGTAATTAGGTGACCAAATATCTCCTTGACAGAACTTTCTAGACATTGCCAATAATGTTATCTAATAATATTATTCAAATAATACGAATTATTGATTTGATAATAGGAAATACTGTGCAGTGACAATTATTGAAACAATAATAATATAAAATATCAATGCAATAATTATTGAATCAATAAAATAAAATATTGAACAGTAATTACTGTAACAATTATTAAGTAGTTCCTTCTTACGTAAGAATCAATAATTTAATAATACTGTGCAATACCGTGTGCTACTATGCAACAAAGCGTATTACTGTATTTTAACCACCAGGTATTCCAACAGTGATAATGGTAACGATTACGCCGTTATTTATAAAAACTCATATTTGTCGTTTTCTTCATCCGACAGTTATTCTGTTTTGGGGCCCATAAATGGTTGCGTCGTTGTACGAATATTTCCCGATAGAAAAAATATTTCACGACCAAACGAATATTCCCTGATAACATGAATATTTTATAACCACTTGCTTATTTTGCAAAATTTATAAATATTATCCATAACTATAACATTATATCAAATTTACTTCTTAATACTCAAAAATGATATTTATAGAAAATTTATCTTTATTCATAAAAGTTGGGGTCTTACACTACGGACCAATGAGGACTTTTACCACATCATTTGTAATATTACGAGTCATGATTATACCGATACATAATACATGGTCATAATCATACCAACAACTGTCCTTCAATGCACTACGGGCCAATGAGGACTTTCATCACAATATAAGCATGAGGATGATGACAATGATATAAGGATTCAATTAAATGAGAGTAAGGATAAATTTTAAAGATTTATAATTTAATTTATTCAGAGTTCAAGAATGTCCAAATTGTCAACATAATACTACTTTGTGTTGTAAAATTCAAGAATAATATTGTACCAAAAATAATTTGGACAAAAAAGAAATTAATTTTTGTCATGAATAGTACCCTGGGTGAATAGTATCCTAGTGAATAGTACTTCAAAAATAGTACTCCGTAAATAGTACCCCGACATTAAAAGACTAAAAATTATCAATAATGTTCATAATAATATTTTCGTGAAAAAATACTAGATGAAGCGCAAATTTCAATGATATTCTACTAAATTCAAGGAGTATAGAAGCAATACTTAACAAAATAAGTTTAGAATTCGAAATCTGAAACGAAATAATATTACTTATATACTGTGACGCCCCCAAATTCAGGTACTTAAAACCTGAACTCGGTGCTTCATGATACCATTTCTATGAGCGGAATAATACTAATAATAATAACAATAATATAGATACCAAAACTTAATTTACATATCAGAGTATAAATCACAGGTACGTGACCTTTAAACATTCATTACATCATCGATAATAAATATCATTGTCTTAATAAACTTTAACTATGACACGAAATATTATAAAACTCATTCAAACAGTTTTCCTTTCCCTTTGTTCTTGCCTGAACCTTCGGGTTGATCGTACTTAGCTGAAAATATTTAAATTTAAAGTAAAAATGAGCATTTGATTGCCCAGCAAGTAATAGCAATAATAAACATTAGCTGAAATGATTTAATATTTTCTTTGTACGACACTTCTATAACGAATCAACTGTTGTGAAGTAAGCTGAACCAATAATAACAACATATCAAATCTATATCAAATTTTTAAAACTACGTATTGACTTTAAATGGAGATCAGTCGACAGACTATGAACATTATTTTCTATTTTCAAAAAGGTATACAGAAATTCATTTACAGATCGTCATAACTTATAGACACGGGGGGTGATCAGCCCGTTATGCCATGTATTGATCAATACTTCATGCAAGAACGATATTATCGTTCATCTTATCCACCTTAGGTGCACAAAAGTTTTCCCATGTTCGGGATGTTCATACTTAGTCGGGAATCCGAACCAAAACAATCTGGTTGGATACAATAAAGTTCTATCTTGTTCAACAATATTTTTAAATTTATGTCTAGGTGAATCAAATAGCTTAGATGACTTTTAAGTCATCGTATACATACTGGAAATAAATAAGTATGTATCAACATGTGATTAAATATAATGATTATCCAAGTGAGGACACTTGTATAACCATATTTAGAAATTAACAAACAGAATAAATATCTGGCACAATAATTATAAAATTCTGAAATATTCTTACTCAAGTCCATTGCATAAAGTAAATGTAAAGGTAGGATACTTTCCTGAGCTGCTGCTTACAATAACGTAACTTAGTTTTATCTTTTATATCGAAACATATCATTAATAAGATCATTCGTTCAATTAGAATAATATATCATAACATATAGTACTGTTGTTTGTAGTCAGCATATAACCTAATCACATTGTCACATATGTTTAACAGTCATTGATTCATAAACAAATACTTATCTAGTCAAATTATATAAGTCTAGATCAATTTCTGAAACATGTCGGTGTACCCGATGACTTTATCAGTCTACACAAATCAAACACTAACATGACCAAATACATTAAACACAGCAAGATCTAGGGTCTCCCAAACATTGTCAGAAATTTCTGGGTTTTTTGGGAATTTTCTAGGTTTTCTAGAAATCAATTTTGTGTTCGAACAGTCTACTTTGACCATCCACTATATTCAATCTATTTGTTATTTAAGGAATATAAAGGCATGTATCCATAGTGCACGTAACAGACTACAACTTAGATATAACAACATAGACAAACTACTTAACATCTGACATATTCATGCTTTAAAAAACCTTGTCAAACACTGATAAAGACTTTCTAGGTTACCCGGATTTGAAAAGTCATGGTCAGTCAATGATGAGCGGAATTTATACCCGCGAATCAGATTTTTTATGACTTAAATAGTTGTATGTTCTCGTAGATTTTATATAGTTTTATATGGTTGTAGTGTTATTATGCTTAATTGATGCAATGCAGAGTTGTTTTACAGCTTACAAGGCATATTGGCCATTTTTCCTGCACTGGCTCCGCAGCGCCAGTGTTACACTTGGAAGTCGCGCCACATCCGGCGCCCCAGCGCCAATGTTAGGCAAAGCTATTGACTTTTGGCGCCTCGCTTGAGCTACATGTGGCGCCCCAACGCCAAGGCCGGCGCCAGACTCGCGCCCCAGTGCCAAATTCGGCGCCCCAGCGCCAATGACCATGCCCCAGCACCACTGGTCCTTCTTTGGCTCATGCTGCAGCGTGAGCTCTGTGTCTTTCATACTAATGTGGCGCCGCAGCACCATCCAGAGAGCTTGTGCTCGCGCCGCAGTGCGAGCTTCGGTGCCCAAGCAGTAATGAGTCTTTAATGACCTAAAAGAAGAGGGGAGCAGTATATAAGCGATGAGCAGCCGCCTGCATTGAAGGGGAGAGAGGAGAACGGAGGGGCTCTACATATTTCATAACACAGACCTTAGAATAGGATAGCTTAGCTTAGGATTTTTCTTCTGTAATTTCACTTTCTTTCTTATGTCTGTAAATATAGATTAGGTAGATTAGGGAGAAGTTTGGCTTTCTTTGGAGCACAAGAGCAACGAGTGACACGGATTGGAAAGCTTGAAAGGAGCGGATTGCGTGGAGTTTGAAGGCGCTTTAACAGAGTTTCTTCTATCCCATTATCCTCTCTAATTTTGTATTCTACAAATGTTGTCTTATTTACTACTTGTATTTGGTTTATTGACTATGAACTGAATATTGGCTCTATGGTTATAATGGATCCCTTTGTTATTTGAAAAAAAAAATGAATGAAATGAGAATAAAAAGAGAAAAGAAGAGTTTATATCGAAAGTTTTGCGGTGGGTCGAGATGGAGCATAAAACACACTCGCCCATAAATGTAGTACCGATATCGAGATGGAGCATAAAATGCACTCGCTAAATATTCTTCATTTTTGTTGTAAAATCTCAGGGGCTTATGTTGATTACGTGGCTTTTACTGCTCAAGTTATTAGATTCACAGGGGTATTCTACACCTAGTGCCCTAAAGTCGTCTGGCTTGAGAGTCACTGATCAAAAGCTCATTCATGGGTAGTTCTGACTAGCCTAAGGCAATTAAGGACTGTTCGAGTCAGATTTTGCTGTCGTCATGCTAGTTTCTTTTGAACTTTTCCTGCATTTGCGTCTTATTCTTAATGCTTGCGGAATGTTTAAGTTGCGGAGTATGCATATTAGTATTAGCAATCGACTGTGCGAACTTATTTGAGCCATGATTAGTTAGGACGGTTGGTCTCCACACACACACACACAGAATGGATTGAATACAGTCTTATGCTTGAAAGTGAATGAACTCTTACTCATATATGTGTTTGCTCTATTCTCTGGGAGTGGCTATGATCAAGCTTTGAAGCTATGATGCTACTAAATTGTTTTTGTTTTCTTTCGGGTATGTTTTATTATTAGTGTTGTGTTAGTTAGTTTGCTCGAGGACAAGCAAAGACTTAAGTTTGGAGGTATTTGATGAGCGGGATTTATACCCGCGAATCAGATATTTTATGACTTAAATAGTTGCCTGTTCTCATAGATTTTATATAGTTTTATATGATTGTAGTGTTATTATGCTTAATTGATGCAATGCAGAGTTGTTTTCCAGCTTACAGGGCATATTGGCCATTTTTCCTGCACTGGCACCGCAGTACCAGTGTTACACTTGGAAGTCGCGCCCCAACGCCACATCCGGCGCCCCAGCTCGAGCCCCAGCGCCAATGCTAGGAAAAGCTACTGACTTTTAGCGCCTCGCTTGAGCTACGTGTCGCACTCCAGCGCCAACGCCGGCGCCAGACTCGCGCCCCAGCGCCAATGACCGCGCCCCAGCATCACTGGCCCTTCTTTGGCTCGCGCTGCAGTGCGAGCTCCGTGTCTTTCATACTAATGTGGCGCCGTAGCGCCATCCAGAGAGCTTGTGCTCACGCCGCAGCGCGAGCTCCGGTGCCCAAGCAGTAATGAGTCTTTAATGACCTAAAAGAAGAGGGGAACAGTATATAAGTGATAAGCAGCCGCCTGCATTGAAGGGGAGAGAGGAGAATGGAGGGGCTCTGCATCTTTCAGAATACAAACCTTAGAATAGGATAGCTGAGCTTATGATTTTTCTTCTGTAATTTCTCTTTCTTTCTTATGTCTGTAAATATAGATTAGGTAGATTAGGGAGAAGTTTGGCTTTCTTTGGAGCACAAGAGCAACGAGCGACACGGATTGGAAAGCTTGAAAGGAACGGATTGCGTGGAGATTGAAGGGGCTTTGACAGAGTTTCTTCTATCCCTTTATCCTCTCTAATTTTGTATTCTATAAATGTTATCTTATTTGCGGCTTGTATTTGGTTTATTGACTATGAACTGAATATTGGCTCTAAGGTTATAATGGATCCCTTTGTTATTTGAATTAACTATCTTTATCGCTTTGGTTGGCACCATATGATTTGGTTTAATATATTTGTGTTTTATGATTCTCGCTAAGACATTAGTGATGATTTTGGTAATCTGCATGATATCGACAGAAGAATTGTAGATTTACACCTAAATATATTGGCATGTGATTGTGGGTTTCGACTACATAAGTTGTGCGTAGAATAGAAATATCTCTGTGCGCCACGTGCGACCTCAATGAGAACTTATGCTTAAATCCTTGTTATGATTGATTCGCATAGACATATGTAGGATTGCATCTAGCTTGGACGTTCTTTTCTGTTCTATTCCCTTTAGGGTGGATCTGGAGAGGATATGTTTTTGCATACCTCGACAGAGGTGCATTAGCAGTTGTGCGTTCTCGGTCGACAAATTGTCGTGACCATTAAGAACAAAGATAGAACGGGTAGCTAGTTTGATGAAACATAACACGCCAAGTGTTCGACAGAATTCCTGTGTGGGGGTGAAGTTGTGGCCTTAGCTTTTATTTCCTTAGATTTCCATTCGTTATCCATTTACATGCTTTGTTAATTAGTTTAGCTAGTTTAAGCACACTTTCATTTACTGCTGTTCGAATAAGACTTTAGCGATTCACAGTCGGTACTTGGTAAATATTAGTCATAGTTCCTCGTGGGTACGACACTCTCCTTATCACTGTATTACTTGTTAGACCGCGTATACTTGCGCTTGTTTAGTGATCGGTTATCCGACCAACAGTCAACGACCTTTGACCATTAATAACTTGCAATAAATACATGATAAAAACATGATTTCAGTTCCAGATCAAAGATATCATAGCATACAACAACTACAAACTTTCAAAACACAAAAATAATTAAAAATCACTGAGATCTGAGGTCTGATATTCATTGTCAGACAACAAAAATAAAATTTTCCAAATTTTTAAAAACTTCAAATTCGAGCCTCTAGATGTTATGGATCTAACATCTAGCAACCCAGATCATCAATATATACTACATACAACATGTTTTAACATTAAAACACAACATCTAACATAGGATCAAAGGTCAGATTTTGTTTAGGGTTTATGCCTCTTTCGAATAAATTCTTGAATCTAGAGTCCTTATCTGTTTATGGAAGTAGTGGGGCTTGTTCTTGGGATTGATCTAGCAATAGAACTCATGGGTTTTAGAGAGAGAATGTCTTGGATGAGTATGAGTGAACAAATGAGGTAAATAATGAACTTTCTCTCTCTTGATCCTTATATAAAACTCATATGCAATGAATTTGGATGTGTAATGGCTGAGAGCTGGAGTTTTCTTAGCTCCTAGCTAGACTAGGGTTGATGACTTGCCAAGATATGGCAAGATTTGCTAGCAATTATTTCAAGAATGAAATAAAAAGTGCATTGTGGTCATTAGCCTTGAAATTTTAATGGCAAGCCTGTCAATTGTCCCAACCCTTAGGGTTTGACCCTTAGGGTTTAACCCTTAGGGTTTACATAAAAAATAACTTTTTTTAGGATTTTGAAATTAGGTTTAAAAATAAAAATTTTGTTTCTTAATTTCCAAATTAGGATTACATAATTAACTTAGGTTTTTTAACTATAGTAGACTTGAAATTAAGTTTAATAATTCACTAATTAGCAATTAGTTTTTCCCATTTAGCAATTAGGATTTTCCATTTGAAAATTAGGGTTTTAAATATAGAAATTAGGGTTTCAAATATAGAAATTAGGGTTTATAAATATTAATTAGGGTTTTCAAAAATTAGGGTTTCCCTAATTAAGGTTAATATCTATAACTCCGGTCGTTAATCACATTATCATTATTACATAACAATCTTGTACTCTAATTTGAGTTTCAAATTAGGGTTTAACATAGTAATGTCAGGTTTTTTAGTGTTTCACTATAATTGACCAATTATCAATCTACACACATACAGTACACATTTATAGCACTAAAATATAATTAATATGATATTATTATTCTCATTCCTTAATCAATCCCATAATTAGGGTTTGGATTCTATATATGAATTATCTTGCACATATAGCATTATTAATTAAGTTATAATAATTGCTTAATTAGTCTGAAATAAATTCATATAATAAAATAATTATTATAATAAATCTATAATCATCTCATATATTATTTAAATAATATATAATCATATTTTCATGAAAAATAAATAATAAACATAGTTCTACTACAAAATTAATTACTATAAGAATATAATTTATAATGATTAATAATTCAAAAAGAAATTATTTATAATTATTCAGGTAATAAATATATTTTCATTTATCACAAATATACATACACTTTACTTAGCACATATTCCCACCTTTAAAATAAAAAAAAATTATATTCAAAATTTCTTATTTATTTATATAGAAAATATCGGGTTATTACATTCACCCTCCCTTATAAAGATTTCGTCCCCGGAATCACCGTTTTAAAACTTATACATACAATGGTACATAGCATACACAATCATTGCAAGTAAATCTCGATCATGTTTGATCGAATTAACTTTAACTATTCAGCATAAAGCTTATTTATCTGATTATACGAAATTTTGTTTTCTAAAAGAGCTCAAATTCCTCCTTTAAAATTTCCTTATAAAATAATTTGCTATATATAGGAAAATCATATATATACGAAAATAAAAGTTATTCGAATAATACCTGGAGTTCTATTCCCAACTGCCACAGTATCCTGGACCGTCATGTTGAAGACTCCCGCAGTTGCTTTTGTTGGTTTGTTGGTTGAAGTCGGTCCTGTGATCGCCAAAGCCCCGCTGCCTTTTATTGTGATTACACTCCCTGCCTCCATTCTCCTTTTTGGACAATCCTTCACTTTATGTTCTGTAGACCTACACAGAAAATACCCACTGTTCATCCTTGGGTTGGGGCAGTTGAGAGAGATATGGCCCTCCCGCCTTCACTTGTAATATACAAACTTACCCTTCAGACACTCACCAGAGTGATTCTTCCCACAGTTCCCACACTGAACTACCTACTTCTTTACACCTTGCTGTTTCACCTGAATATTCCTAAAATTGTTCCACTTTCTTTTCTCACCCCTATTTTCACTATTACTTTCCACCTTTATAGCTCCTTCGACCTTGTCCTTATTCCTTTTCTCCTTGTTGTAGAGGCTCATGGCCTCACTCCCTTTTTCAGCTATGATAACCTTTTCCATGAGTGCTGTAAAAGTGCTTATCTGCAACACTACCACTTTATTATAGATCTAGGGTTTTAATCCCAGCTTGGACCTTCTTTCCTTCCTAGCCTCCTACTTGGTGTGGAGCGAACCTAGCCAATTCAATAAATTTTGCGACATATTCCGCACCAGTCAAGTTATCCTGCTTTAACTCAAGAAATTTCACCTCCATCCTAACCTGCATACTAGCCGAGAGATAGTTTTCAAAAAACAAAGTCTTAAACCTAGCCCAAGTTACCACACCTTCTCCTACACTCGCTTGATTTGCTTCGCACCAAAAGTTCGCCTCCCCTTTCATCATATAGGTGGCAAAAGCGATTTTTTCCCCTCATCTACCTTAGCAATTACGAATGCCTTTTCTATCTCTTTAACCCATATCTAGGCTTCTATAGGGTTAGTTATTCCCCTGAATTCTGGTGGTCCTACTGCCTTGAAGTCTTTAAAATTTGCCAAGTGATTGCATGGCCGGTTTCCTGCGGCTGGTATTCCCTGCTGCATAGCCTGAGCAACCATGTTTACAAAGTTTTGTATCGGGTCATCTGCCCTTTGATTTCGTGTTCGACGTCTTGGCGGCATTATCTGATTACATAAAATCATAATTTAACTTGCATTTTAAACCTTATTGTATAAGTTTAACATGTAACACGAAGTTTTATACAAAACTTATTCCTTTAATCAAACATAGATTCATATTCATTCAACTAAGTCATAGCACTTTACATAACACATACTGCTATCCCTTTATGACCACAAAAGTCGAGATTCTCTACAATAACTTGTACAAAAGTTTGAGAATATTACATTACACACACATACTTATTATAAAATATGCATAATCTAACAGTACTTATACTACTGGTTTACTACGCCTTTTTCTAGATTTTGGATAACCTTTCACTTGATGACCTTCTATCCCACAAATAAAATAGACACCTTGCTTCGGATTAGGACAATGAGGAGAGATATTTGCCTCATGTCCGCAATTGTAGCAAACCTTCTCTCCTTTTCGGCACAAGCCTTCATGTTTCTTATCACAGTTTGTACACTTTTCTATTCGGTTAAGATTCCCTTGGTTATTATCAGGATTTCCTAAGTCACGGTCTTTCATCTTTCTTTTTCCCTTCTTGCTCGGAGCTGCAAATGATTTATTGCTTCTGGCTCCCATTTGATCAATTTGGATTTTAAGCTTATCTTGTTCTTCCATAGTTTCTATTAACGCCTTTCGCAATTGGTTATTTAGCAGCCTTTCTAGTTCCCACAGCTTTTCTAGAGAAGAAACCTTGTTCTTCAGATTCTACACCTCCGTTGATGCTTGATCAGCTCCAACTTTAGTGTCTGAATCACTATCTGTCAATTCTATTATTTCTAGATCTGGTACTATGTTTTCCAATACCGCCACCTCATCAAGGGTGCTTGCACTTCGAGTCTCTATTTCAACTATTGGCTTTGATATTGGCTCCTTCTTTACGATCTGAGGGTATCCTAATTCTTTTCCACCTGACATCTACACACAAATTATCCTTATTAGCATATAGTATACACACATAGCAAACAATAGTTTTATATAAGTTATCTTTTATTTTGTTTAACGATGAATTTATTAAATTCATCTCCTTTTAAACTCTATATAAGTTAATTGTATTCTCAACGTTTCTCCCTATTCTTAGGTTATTGCCTAAGGTCTATTCCACCTAAGGTTTCTAACCCTAAGCTCTGATACCAACCTGAGACGCCCGCAAATTCTGGTACTTGAAACCCGAACTCGGTGCTTCACTATACCATTTCTATGAGCGGAATAATACTAATAATAATAACAATAATATAGATACCAAACTTAATTTACATATCAGAGTCTAAATCCCAGGTACGTGACCTTTAAACATTCATTACTACATAGATAATAAATATTATTGTCTTAATAAACTTTAACTATTATACAGAATATTATAAAACTCATTCGAACAGCTTTCATTTCCCCTTGTTCTTACCTGAACCTTCAGGTTGATCATACTTAGCTGAAAACATTTAAATTTAAAGCAAGAGTGAGTATTTGATTGCCCAGCAAGTAATAGAAACAATAAACATTAGCTGAAAGGATTCAATATTTTCTTTGTACGACACTTCTATAACGAATCAACTGTTGTGAAGTAAGCTGGACCAATAATAACAACATATCAAATCTATAACAAATTTTTGAAACTACGTATTGACTTTAAATGGGGATCAGTCGACAAACTATGAACATCATTTTCTATTTTCAAAAAGGTATACAGAAATTCATATACAGACCGTCACAACTTATAGGCACGGGTGTGTGATCAACCCATTATGTCATGTATTGATCAATACTTCATGCATGAACGATATTATCGTTCATCTTATCCACCTTAGGTGCATAAAAGTTTTCCCATGTTCGGGATGTTCATACTTAGTCGGGAATCCGAACCAAAACAATCTGGTTGGATACAATAAAGTTCTACCTTATTCAACAATATTTTTAAATTTATGTCTAGCTGAATCAAATAGCTTAGACAACTTTTAAGTCATCGTATACATACTAGAAATAAATAAGTATGTATCAACATGTGATTAAATATAATGATTATCCAAGTGATGACACTTGTATAACCATATTTATAAATTAACAAATAGAATAAATATCTGGCACAATAATAATAAAATTCTTAAATATTCTTACTCATGTCCATTGCATAAAGTAAATGCAAAGGTAGGATACTTTCTTGAGCTGCTGCTTACAATAACGCAACTTAGTTTTATCTTTTATTTCGAAATCTATCATTAATAAGATCATTCGTTCGATTAGAATAATATATCATAACACATAGTACTGTTGTTTTTAGTCAGCACATAACCTAATCACATTGTCGCATATGTTTAACAGGTATTGATTCACAAATAAATACTTATCTAGTCAAATTATATAAGTCTAGATCAATTTCTGAAACATGTCGGTGTACCCGATGACTTTATCGGGTAAATATCGAGTCTAAAACTCTATTTTGTAGTTCAATATTCGTTTAGACAATTTAAATATCAATCATATTATCTTTTATAGCCTTATAATAATTTTTAAATAATTATTATAATTTATCATGATTTTTCAAACACTGGAATCATTATTAAATAATTTAAATATTAACTAATTTTATTATCATTAATATTTAATTAATATTAAATTATTAATGAAACAATTACAAAAATATTAAAATTATTTATAATAACTCAAAATATTTTTAAAACATTTTTATTACCCTTAAATGACTTTTAAAACATTTAAAATTATTTTTAAATAATTACTATTAATATTTAAATATTAATGTATTATTTATCAAAATATTAAAAGTCATTAATTATAACTTAAAATATTTTTAAAACATTTATATCCTCTTTAAATGATTTATCAATTAATAAAACTATTTTTAAACTATTTATTTAATATAATTATTAAATAACTCTAATATCATTAATAGTAAATAAATAATAAAATTTACCTTTAGATATTGAAAGTTATATTCTATAACTTAAAGTATTTTTAAATTCTTTATTTTCATTTAAAATAATTTTTCTAATATTAAAATTATTTTTAAACTAATTTATTTAATACATTTATTAAATAACTTAATTATCATTAATGTTAATTTATTAATAAAATTCATCACAAAATATTAAAAGTTATTAAAAATATCTTAAAATATTTTCTTATACCATAATATAATTTTAAATAATTTTTCAGGTATAAAAATCATTTTTAAAAAATTTATTTAATATAACAATTAAATAAATTAAATACCTTTAATATCCCAAAAATATTAATTATTTATGAAATATATTCAAAATTATTAAAAACTAATTTTTAGGCTTTAAAATAATTTTTAGTAATTTATTATGTATTTTTAATAATTTAAAACTAATTTTCTCTAATTATTTAATAAAATAATAATTTTCAAAAATTAAGTGTCGCTAAAGGGCCCTATAGCGGCGAAACTATCGCTATAGGTGTTCTTGAGCTTGCCCAGATCATCATAGTCAATTAATAAGGTACCATGTTTGACCAGTTGTAATTCTTTGATCCTTAAGTTTTATGGGCTGCTAAAGATTTAAGGATGTAGTATTCATGTAATACTACAACCATAATCTGATTTCATGGCCATAATAGATCACAACAAAGAGATATAATCTCTTAAAGTTGTTGTCAAAGGTTGTTCTTCATTTCAGGGTTACCCATAAATGAAGAACAGTTCATGTTCATACTTTTAGGTCCTTATAACTCGCATCATGTACCTTGTTTGTGTGATATAATGATTCTGGTTTGTAGACAACATGTCAATGAACAAATATATTACATAACATCATCATTACAACAACACCATCACAAGATTTGAGCCAGTCAAAGTACTGGGCAGAAAGCTGCCTTTGAAGATTTCTGGGTTGCCCAGAATCTTCATCTGGCATTATGGTCAACCCTACTTTGACCATTATTAATTTCGTTTCTGTTTATGATTTTGGTGTTATAATAGCATGGATAGATAGTCCACATATCAATCTACACAAATCAAACACTAACATGACCAAATACATTAAACACAACAAGATCTAGGGTCTGCCAAACGTTGTCAGAAATTTCTGGGTTTTCTGGGGATTTTCTGGGTTTTCCAGAAATCAACTTCATGGTCGAACAGTCTACTTTGACCATCCACTATATTCAATCTATTTGTGATTTAAGGAATATAAAGGCATGTATCCATAGTGCACGACAGACTACAATTTAGATATAACAACATAGACAAGTGAGTTAACATCTGACATATTCATGCTTTGCAAAACCTTGTCAGACACTAATAAAGACTTTCTAGGTTACCCAGATTTGAAACGTCATGGTCGGTCAACGACCTTTGATCATTAATAACTTGCAATATATACATGATAAAAACATGATTTCAGTTCCAGATCAAAGATATCATAGCATACAACAACTACAAACTTTCAAAACGCAAAAATAATTAAAATTGACTGAGATCTGAGGTCTGACATTCATTGTCAAATTAAAAAAATTAAATTTTCCAGATTTTTAAAAAACTTCAAATCCGAGACTCTAGATGTTATGGATCTAACATCTAGCAACCCAGATCATCAATATATACTACATACAATATGCTTTAACATTAAAATACAATATATAACATAGGATCAAAGGTCAAATTTTGTGTAGGGTTTATACCTCTTTCGAATAAATTCTTGAATCTAGGGTCCTGATCTATTTATGGAAGTAGTGGGGCTTGTTCTTGGGACTGATCTAGCAATATAATTCGTGGGTTTTAGAGAGAGAGTGTCTTGGATGAGTATGAGTGAACAAATGAGGTAAATAATGAACTTTCTCTCTCTTGATCCTTATATAAAACTCATATGCAATGAATTTGGATGTGTAATGGCTGAGAGCTGGAGTTTTCTTAGCTCCTAGCTAGACTAGGGTTGATGACTTGCCAAGATATGGCAAGATTTGCTGGTAATTAATTCAAGAATGAGACAAAAATGGCGTTGTGGTCATTAGCCTTGTTATTTTAATGGCAAGCTTGTCAATTGTCCCAGCCCTTAGGGTTTGACCCTTAGGGTTTGACTCTTTAGGTTTACACACAAAAAATAACTTTTTTAGGATTTTGAAATTAGGTTTAAAAATGCAAATTTTGTTTCTTAATTTCCAAATTAGGGTTCCTTAATTAACTTAGGTTTTCTAATTATATTATACTTGAAATTAAGTATAATAATTCACTAAATAGCTATTAGTTTTTCCTATTTAGCAATTAGAATTTTTCATTTGAAAATTAGGGTTTCAAATATAGAAATTAGGGTTTATAAATATTAATTAGGGTTTCCCTAATTAAGGTTAATATCTATAACTCCGGTCGTTAATCACATTATCACTATTACATAACAATCTTGTACTTTAATTTGAGTTTCAAATTAGGGTTTAGCATAGTAATACCAGATTTTCTAGTGTTTCACTATAATTGATCAATTATCAGTCTACACACATACAATACACATTTATTGCACTAAAATATAATTAATATTATATTATTATTCATATTCCTTAGTCAAAACCCAGAATTAGGGTTCGGATTCCATATCTAAATTATCTTGCGCATATAACATTATTAATTAAGTTATAATAATTACTTAATTAGTCTGAAATAAATTCATATAATAAAATAATTATTATAATAAATCTATAATCATCTCATATATTATTTAAATAATATATAATCATATTTTCATGGAAAATAAATAATAAAAACAGTACTGTAACAATTATTAAGTAGTGCCTTCTTACGTAATAATCAATAATTCAGTAATATTGTGCAATACTGTGTGCTACTGTGCAACAACGCGTATTACTGTATTTTAACCACCAGGTATTCCAACAGTGCTAACGGTAACGATTACGCCGTTATTTATAAAAACTCAAATTTGTTATTTTTTTCATCCGACAGTTATTTTGTTATGGGGCCCACAAATGGCTGCGCAGTCGTACGAATATTCCCCGACAGAAAGAATATTTCACGACCAAACAAATATTTCCCGACAACATGAATATTTTATAACCACTTGCTTATTTTGTAAAATTTATAAATATTACCCATAACTATAACATTATATCAAATTTACTCCTTAATACTCAAAAATGATATTTATAGAAAATTCATCTTTATTCATAAAAGTTGGAGTCTTACAACCTCCCTTTCTTATGAAATTTTTCCCTCGAAATTAGGGTATGTACCTAGTATGTCGAAGAGGTAAGGATACCTTGATTTCATTTCAGATTCTAACTCCCAGGTCATTTTCTCAACATCGTGGTTTCTCCACAAAACTTTGACTTGAGGTATAACCTTGGAACGTAAAATATGCTCCTTCTTATCCGAGATTTTAACAGGAACCTCTTCATACGTTAAATTTTCCGCTATTTCGTCCGGTTCTAACTCAATAATGTGGTTCAGGTCTTTCACATATTTACATAACATTGATATGTGAAAAATGTTATGAACACGAGACATACTTGGCGGTAAGGTGAGTCTATGGGCCACAGTTCCTACTCTTTCGAGGATTAAAAATGGGCCAATGAATCGATGATTGAGCTTTCCTCTCTTTCCAAATCTCGTAACCCCTTTCTATGGAGCAACACGCAACAACACATGTTCTCCAATATTGAATTCCACGTCCTTTCGATGAAGATCAGCATAACTCTTTTGTCAATCTTGTGAGGTTTTTATACGTTGTCGGATCGTTTGAATCTTTTTCGTAGTCATACATACCAACTCCGGTCCCAACAATATTGTTTCACCCACCTCATCTTAGAATACTGGAGAATGACACTTTCTTCCATACAACGCCTCAAATGGAGCCATGCCAATACTTGCTTGATAACTGTTGTTGTAGAAAAACTCCACCAATGGTAAGAACTTATCCCAACTTCCCTTGAAGTCAGAGTCTTAATAGATCTTTAAGAGTTTGAATAGTTCTCTCTAATTGCCCGTCCATTTGAGGATAATAAGCTGAACTAAATCGTAAATTCGTGCCCATAGCATTTTGCAAACTAACCCAAAATCTTGATGTGGGTTCTCGATCAGAAACTATGGATACTGGCATACCATGCAATCTTACAATCTCGTTTATGTATATACGAGCAAGACGTTCAAGTGTATAAGTTTCTCGTATAGGTATGAAATGAGCCGACTTGGTCAATCTATCAATAATGACCCAAATCGCATCTATGCCTTGAGAAACCTTGGGAAGACCGGTAACGAAATCCATGATAATGTACTCCCACTTCTATTCTAGAATTTTAAGTGGTTACAATGGACCTTTTGGTACTTGATGCTCCGCCTTGACTCGTTAACAAGTTAGACACCTTGAGATAAACTCCGCGATCTCTTTCTTCATATTGCTCCACCAAAATGTATGTCGAAGATCATGATATATTTTGGTACTCCCAAGATGGATTGCGAATGGTGTGTTGTGTGCCTCCATCATGATTTTATACTTTAAATCAGGGTCGTTAGGAACACAAAGTCTGGAGTTGACTCGAAGTATTCCTTCTTCATCAATTCTTACTTCCGGTATAGTACCTTATTACACTTTCTTCCTCATACGCATCAGCTCCAGGTCTGTAGCTTGAGCAACTTTAACTTTTTCGATTAAAGTCGGTTCTACTCGTATATTTGCTATCATCACATGGGCTCCTGGAGTCTTTAACTCTATCTCTATCCTTTGCAAGTCATATAAAGTGGGCCTTTGTGTTGATAATATCGCACTCTTACCCGCATATGATCTTTTACTCAATGCGTCAGCTACTACGTTTACTTTACTAGGATATTATTGAATGGTATGATCATAATCTTGTAACAGTTCAAGCCAACATCGTTGTCGCATATTGAGTTTCTTTTGGGTGAAGAAATATTTGAGGCTTTTTTGATCCGTAAAGATCTCCACTTTCTCCCCATACAAGTAATGCCTCCAAATTTAAAGTGTAAAGACAACAGCTGCCAACTCTAGATCATGAGTAGGATAATTCCTCTCAAATTCTTTGAGTTACCGAGAGGCATAGGCTATAACTTTCCCATGTTGCATGAGAACACATCCTAACCCTTTGCCCGAAACATCACTATAGATGACAAATCCCTCCGAGCCAGATGGTATTGTCAGAACAGGTGCTGAAATAAGTCTCCTCTTGAGTTCTTGAAAAATCTTCTCACATTCCACGCTCCAACCAAATTTTGTATCTTTCCGAGTTAGCTGAGTTAATGGAGTAGCAATTCGAGAAAATCATTCAACGAATCTCCGATAATAACCAGCTAAGCCGAGAAGGCTACGTACCTCGGTCACTGATTTAGGTTGCTCCCAGCTTTGAATAGCTTCAATCTATGCGGGTCAACAGATATTCTATGACTTGATACTACGTGCCCAAGAAATACTACTTCCTCAAGCCAGAACTCGCATTTCTTTAACTTGGCATAAAACTTATTTTCACGAAGCTTTTAGAGTATCAGCCTCAAGTGTTGCTTATGATCTTCACGTCTTTTGGAATATACGAGGACGTCATCAATAAAGACGACCACAAAGTGATCCAAATATTCCTTGAATACTCAGTTCATCATATCCATGAAGGCAGTAGGAGTATTAGCTAATCCAAAAGACATGACTAGAAATTCATAATGTCCGTACCGAGTTCTGAAAGCCTTCTTTGGAATGTCATCGGTTCTAACCTTTAACTAATGATATCCGGAACGAAGATCGATCTTTGAAAATAATTTGGCGCCTTGCAACTGGTCAAATAGGTCATCAATACCTGGCAATGCGTACCTATCCTTGATGGTGACATGATTTAACTCCCGATAATCAATACAAAGTTGCATACTCCCATCTTTCTTCTTCACGAATAGAACAGGAGCACCCCAAGGAGACATACTAGGACAAATGAAACCGATATCTAACAATTCCTCCAATTGGGTCTTTAACTCCTGAATTTCAATAGGAGCCATTCGATATGGGGCTTTGGAAATGAGTTTTGTACCCGGTTCAAGGTCGATACAAAATTCAATTTCTCGCTCTGGTGTAGTCCAGGAAGTTATTCAGGGAATACGTCAGGATTTTTATTAACAATAGAAATATCATTCAAAACTGACGTATTTTTCTTTTAATCCGTGACATGAGCTAAAAAAGCTTAACATCCGTTTTTTAATAAACGAATAGTTTTATGGCTTGAGATGACAGTGATTGATTTTAATGGTTTGGTTGCTTTAATTCGCATAATAGGTTGGTTAGGAATATGAAAGCTAACAACCTTACGAAAATAATCAATTTTTGCATGATGAGTAGTTAACCAATCAATCCCTATAATTACCTCAAATGCAAGTATTTTCAATGAAATAAGATTGACAGGTAATGTGAGGGTACCGATTTGAACCAAACAAGACTTATAAACAGTGGATGTAATGAAGGTTTCTCCCAACAGTGTTTCAACAGATAAGTCAAAGTCTAATTTCTCCGGAGTAAAATTTAAACGTTGAGCGCAAGTAGGAGAAATAAAAGAATGGGTAGAACCGGTATCAAATAAGGTATAGACTTCACTAGAGTTGATGATAAGCTTACCCGTGATGACCTCGTTTGGGTTCCTTGCTTTCTGGGAGGTCACGACAAACACTCTCCCTTAAACTACCGGCTTTAACTTTTCTGGGATGGCCTTTGGTGCCTCCATCCCAGCTGGACTTGTCTTCGGTGCACGATAAAATTGGGCTAGGTGACCCTCTCTTCCATAATTATAACAAGCTTTGGACTGCATCACGCAGTTTGGACTGATGTGTCCCTCCCCTCCGCATTTGAAGCATATGATATGTGGCCGTTCTCCTTCCTTAACAACGGGTGCTGGTGCTGACGTCTTTCCATCATTGTTGAATCTCATCTTCTTGAAATGTCCAGTCTTGTTGTCTTGGCCATGATTACCACCGAAGTGGTTACCATTTCTGGCATGTTGATTCCCTCCACATTTGTTGTCACCGCTTCAATGACTGCTACCACTGGTATTATTATTTTGTCAGCTGCTCTCTCTTGGTTGGGTTGACTCATTATCATGTTCCAATAACTGAGCCCTATTCACAATATCTGAATACAAGCAAAGTTTATGAGAGATAAGGTATTGACGAATCTCAGGTTTCAAACCTTTTAGAAACATCCGCGTCATTCTCTCCTCATTATCAACTAAGTGGGACGCAAACCGGGATAACTTAGCAAACTTGGCTTCGTACTGTGACACGGTCATGTTGTTTTGCTCAAGTTTAATGAACTCTACCTCTTTCATGTGACGAAAACGTTTAGGAAAGTACTTGTCATTGAATAGTTCTTGGAACTTCTTCCAAGACATCTTCAATGCGGCAGGTTGAGTATGCTTTATAGATTTCCACCAGTAATCTACTTCTGCCCTCAACATGAAGGTGGAAAAGGGAACTTTTTGCTCCTCGGAGCATCCCAAGACATCAAATATCTTAATAATCTGCTTTATCCACGTCTCCGCCTTAAGTGGTTTTGGCTCTCCAAAAAACTCCGGTGGTCCCAACTCCTTGAATTATTTAGCAGTTATCGTCCAAGAGTTGCCAGTGTTTCCACCTGTATTTTGGATAGGAGTCTCTCTTGCCTGATGTTGCATGAATTGCAGAAAGCCTTTGAAAATTCCATCGTTCATCATTTGGTCAGTGTTGTTATTTGCATGAGGATTGTTGCATTCCTGATGCACATTATCCTGATTGTTGATCTGTGGCGACTCAACGGTCTCCTGTACTCCATTGCTATTCTCAACATTCTCAGATGTCATTTTTAAATACTGCTATAAAACAAGAGTTAATTGACATGTCACATATTATCCCTATACTCTGACCGACCAATTAAATACCAAATAAACTTAGGTAGGTCATACTAGCGAATGAATTCTCCGTCTCTCCCCTCCTAGTTCTTGTCTCACATCTCAGCCAGGGATCATATCCCTAAGCTCTGATACCAACTGTGACGCCCCCAAAATAGGTATACATCATCCATCTTAAGTCGCCAAATACATGGTATAAAATTCAAATACAACTGTCGTGTAAAATACGACAAAACATAAACTGAGAGTTTTAAAACAAATATTGTCTTCTAAACAGTATTCAACTCAAATGGTGTCATCAATACAATCATTATCATACTATTTCATAGAATAGTGAGGACTACTAATGCTATCATTTGAACAGTCACTCCGTTCCCCGACTAGTCCCGGCTACGTTCTCATTTCCTGAAGAAGACAATGAAATCAAAAGGATGAGCTCAACTAGTCTAGTAAGAAATATGATGACTAAGATAATGCAGAATAATTTATCATTAGCCTTCAACAGTGTTAAACTGATAAAATATAACAAACATCAAGTTTAACTACAGCGGAACAAGTAATCCATTAGAAGAGTCAAGTAGAGAATAAAATCTACTATCTTCTATGATTTAAAAGGTTTTTCATCACTTTTATCGCTGAGACTCAGCTTAATAAATAATCCACATCATCTCTGCACTATAGCCAAGGATATTCATTAGTATCACGACCACAAATTATCCATGCACTACAAGCCAAGGATATTCGCGTATTTATCAATGGTCATGATCATGCCAACAACTGTCCATCAATGCACTATGGGCCAATGAGAACTTTTAACACATCATTTGTAACATTACGGTCATGATTATACCGAATAATCCCTGGTCATAATAATACCAAGTCTATCTATGCACTACAGGCCACAGATGACTTTCAACAGAATATAAACATGAGGATGATGACAATAATATAAGAATTCAATAAAACAAGTTCAGGGATAAATTTTTATAGATTTATAATTTAATTTATCAAGAAATCAATAACGTCCAAATTATCAACATGATACTGCTTTGTGGAGTAAAATTCAAGAATAATATTGTACCAAAAATAATTTAGACCGAAACCGAATCAATTTTTATCATGAATAGTACCCCGGGTGAATAGTACTCGAGTGAATAGTACCCCGTGAATAGTACTTCGAAAGTAGTAATCCCGTGAATAGTACTCCATCATGAAAAAGTTAAAACTTATCAAGAATTCTCAGAATAATATTTCCATGAAAAGATACTGGATGAAGCGCAAATATCAAGGATATTCTACTAATTTCATTGAGTATAGAAGCCAATATTTTAACAAAACGAGTATAGAATTCTAAATCTGAAACGAAATAATATTACTTACATACTACAAAGTATGGAAGAAAATATTATTTTAAGCGAATATTAAACAAAAATAACATCTATTATCTTGAAAAGAAGAGTATTCCAACTAGTATAGCGGGGATATTCTTGAAGAAAACTTTCACTGTTTTCTACGCTCAAAACTTTCTAAAACTCTAACGAAATACGCTCAAGATTATAGAAGAAGAATTCTCTTATTCTAGTTTGATTTTCAATTCTAACTTAAGCGCCTATTTATAAAGAAATACTAGAATGCCAAAGGAGACTAAATAATAAAATAATATTATTATTTATACAAAATTTCAATGCATGCTTTGTTAAATTGTTGGGCAACCATTTTTGAAATTTTTTGGTAACCCACATGTTAAAAACAAAAGTGGGTCCCACCCAATTTTAATAAAAATCATTTTATTTTTTGAAACTTCAGTTATTCATTATAAATAGTCTTTTTATCAAAAAAAATACGAATTTTATGTCCATTCCACATGAAATCAAATTCTCTACAACTTTGTAGCTTCAAGTTTTTTCAAATTCCAAACAGAAAATATCTGAAATCCACAAATGGATAGTTTTTAACACCTTTTAAAATTCATAACAAATCATGCGTTAATTTTTAACGGTTCAAAATTTGTGGACATATACTCAACTTATATATGTATAACATATCCAAAAATCACAACGATCCAACGGTCGGATTAAAATTATAACTCACGCAATAGAGCTTTAAGAACACTAATTTGATTTTTAATACCTCCATTCCGACAAAAATACTGATAAAATACCTCAACATTAATCCTTTCATTTATAACCACATAAAATAAATATTTTCCTAAACATCATTTATGTCCACATAAAATAATTGTTTCAATATCATATAAATTAATAATTAATTATTCACAAATAATATTACAGAATCACAATAATGACAACCAAGCCGTTTCCAGGAAAGAGGGGGCTTTCCAATAAGGATTTCTCCTTACTGGCACGTAATTAGGTGACCAAACCTCTCAAACCTCTCCTTGACAGAATTTTCTAGACATTGCCAATAATGTTATCTAATAATATTATTCAAATAATACGAATTATTGATTTGATAATAGGAAATACTGTGCAGTGACAATTATTGAAACAATAATAATATAAAATATCAATGCAACAATTATTGAATCAATAAAATAAAATATTGAACAGTAATTACTGTAACAATTATTAAGTAGTTCCTTCTTACGTAAGAATCAATAATTTAATAATACTGTGCAATACCGTGTGCTACTATGCAACAAAGCGTATTACTGTATTTTAACCACCAGGTATTCCAACAGTGATAATGGTAACGATTACGCCGTTATTTATAAAAACTCATATTTGTCGTTTTCTTCATCCGACAGTTATTCTGTTTTGGGGCCCATAAATGGTTGCGTCGTTGTACGAATATTTCCCGATAGAAAAAATATTTCACAACCAAACGAATATTCCCTGATAACATGAATATTTTATAACCACTTGCTTATTTTGCAAAATTTATAAATATTATCCATAACTATAACATTATATCAAATTTACTTCTTAATACTCAAAAATGATATTTATAGAAAATTTATCTTTATTCATAAAAGTTGGGGTCTTACACTACGGACCAATGAGAACTTTTATCACATCATTTGTAATATTACGAGTCATGATTATACTGATACATAATACATGGTCATAATCATACCAACAACTGTCCTTCAATGCACTACGGGCCAATGAGGACTTTCATCACAATATAAGCATGAGGATGATGACAATGATATAAGGATTCAATTAAATGAGAGTAAGGATAAATTTTAAAGATTTATAATTTAATTTATTCAGAGTTCAAGAATGTCCAAATTGTCAACATAATACTACTTTGTGTTGTAAAATTCAAGAATAATATTGTACCAAAAATAATTTGGACAAAAAAGAAATTAATTTTTGTCATGAATAGTACCCTGGGTGAATAGTATCCTAGTGAATAGTACTTCAAAAATAGTACTCCGTAAATAGTATCCCGACATTAAAAGACTAAAAATTATCAATAATGTTCATAATAATATTTTCGTGAAAAAATACTAGATGAAGCGCAAATTTCAATGATATTCTACTAAATTCAAGGAGTATAGAAGCAATACTTAACAAAATAAGTTTAGAATTTGAAATCTGAAACGAAATAATATTACTTATATACTGTGACGCCCCCAAATTCAGGTACTTAAAACCTGAACTCGGTGCTTCATGATACCATTTCTATGAGCGGAATAATACTAATAATAATAACAATAATATAGATACCAAAACTTAATTTACATATCAGAGTATAAATCACAGGTACGTGACCTTTAAACATTCATTACATCATCGATAATAAATATCATTGTCTTAATAAACTTTAACTATGACACGAAATATTATAAAACTCATTCAAACAGTTTTCCTTTCCCCTTGTTCTTGCCTGAACCTTCGGGTTGATCATACTTAGCTGAAAATATTTAAATTTAAAGTAAAAATGAGCATTTGATTGCCCAGCAAGTAATAGCAATAAAAAACATGAGCTGAAATGATTTAATATTTTCTTTGTACGACACTTCTATAACGAATCAACTGTTGTGAAGTAAGCTGAACCAATAATAACAACATATCAAATCTATATCAAATTTTTAAAACTACGTATTGACTTTAAATGGAGATCAGTCGACAGACTATGAACATTATTTTCTATTTTCAAAAAGGTATACAGAAATTCATTTACAGACCGTCACAACTTATAGACACGGGGGTTGATCAGCCCGTTATACCATGTATTGATCAATACTTCATGCAAGAACGATATTATCGTTCATCTTATCCACCTTAGGTGCACAAAAGTTTTCCCATGTTCGGGATGTTCATACGTAGTCGGGAATCCGAACCAAAACAATCTGGTTGGATACAATAAAGTTCTATCTTGTTCAACAATATTTTTAAATTTATGTCTAGGTGAATCAAATAGCTTAGACGACTTTTAAGTCATCGTATACATACTGGAAATAAATAAGTATGTATCAACATGTGATTAAATATAATGATTATCCAAGTGATGACACTTGTATAACCATATTTATAAATTAACAAACAGAATAAATATCTGGCACACTAATAATAAAATTCTTAAATATTCTTACTCATGTCCATTGCATAAAGTAAATGCAAAGGTAGGATACTTTCTCGAGCTGCTGCTTACAATAACGCAACTTAGTTTTATCTTTTATTTCGAAATCTATCATTAATAAGATCATTCGTTCGATTAGAATAATATATCATAACACATAGTACTGTTGTTTTTAGTCAGCACATAACCTAATCACATTGTCGCATATGTTTAACAGGTATTGATTCACAAATAAATACTTATCTAGTCAAATTATATAAGTCTAGATCAATTTCTGAAACATGTCGGTGTACCCGATGACTTTATCGGGTAAATATCGAGTCTAAAACTCTATTTTGTAGTTCAATATTCGTTTAGACAATTTAAATATCAATCATATTATCTTTTATAGCCTTATAATAATTTTTAAATAATTATTATAATTTATCATGATTTTTCAAACACTGGAATCATTATTAAATAATTTAAATATTAACTAATTTTATTATCATTAATATTTAATTAATATTAAATTATTAATGAAACAATTACAAAAATATTAAAGTTATTTATAATAACTCAAAATATTTTTAAAACATTTTTATTACCCTTAAATGACTTTTAAAACATTTAAAATTATTTTTAAATAATTACTATTAATATTTAAATATTAATGTATTATTTATCAAAATATTAAAAGTCATTAATTATAACTTAAAATATTTTTAAAACATTTATATCCTCTTTAAATGATTTATCAATTAATAAAACTATTTTTAAACTATTTATTTAATATAATTATTAAATAACTCTAATATCATTAATAGTAAATAAATAATAAAATTTACCTTTAGATATTGAAAGTTATATTCTATAACTTAAAGTATTTTTAAATTCTTTATTTTCATTTAAAATAATTTTTCTAATATTAAAATTATTTTTAAACTAATTTATTTAATACATTTATTAAATAACTTAATTATCATTAATGTTAATTTATTAATAAAATTCATCACAAAATATTAAAAGTTATTAAAAATATCTTAAAATATTTTCTTATACCATAATATAATTTTAAATAATTTTTCAGGTATAAAAATCATTTTTAAATAATTTATTTAATATAACAATTAAATAAATTAAATACCTTTAATATCCCAAAAATATTAATTATTTATGAAATATATTCAAAATTATTAAAAACTAATTTTTAGGCTTTAAAATAATTTTTAGTAATTTATTATGTATTTTTAATAATTTAAAACTAATTTTCTCTAATTATTTAATAAAATAATAATTTTCAAAAATTAAGTGTCGCTAAAGGGCCCTATAGCGGCGAAACTATCGCTATAGGTGTTCTTGAGCTTGCCCAGATCATCATAGTCAATTAATAAGGTACCATGTTTGACCAGTTGTAATTCTTTGATCCTTAAGTTTTATGGGCTGCTAAAGATTTAAGGATGTAGTATTCATGTAATACTACAACCATAATCTGATTTCATGGCCATAATAGATCACAACAAAGAGATATAATCTCTCAAAGTTGTTGTCAAAGGTTGTTCTTCATTTCAGGGTTACCCATAAATGAAGAACAGTTCATGTTCATACTTTTAGGTCCTTATAACTCGCATCATGTACCTTGTTTGTGTGATATAATGATTCTGGTTTGTAGACAACATGTCAATGAACAAATATATTACATAACATCATCATTACAACAACACCATCACAAGATTTGAGCCAGTCAAAGTACTGGGCAGAAAGCTGCCTTTGAAGATTTCTGGGTTGCCCAGAATCTTCATCCGGCATTATGGTCAACCCTACTTTGACCATTATTAATTTCGTTTCTGTTTATGATTTTGGTGTTATAATAGCATGGATAGATAGTCCACATATCAATCTACACAAATCAAACACTAACATGACCAAATACATTAAACACAACAAGATCTAGGGTCTGCCAAACGTTGTCAGAAATTTCTGGGTTTTCTGGGGATTTTCTGGGTTTTCCAGAAATCAACTTCATGGTCGAACAGTCTACTTTGACCATCCACTATATTCAATCTATTTGTGATTTAAGGAATATAAAGGCATGTATCCATAGTGCACGACAGACTACAATTTAGATATAACAACATAGACAAGTGAGTTAACATCTGACATATTCATGCTTTGCAAAACCTTGTCAGACACTAATAAAGACTTTCTAGGTTACCCAGATTTGAAACGTCATGGTCGGTCAACGACCTTTGATCATTAATAACTTGCAATATATACATGATAAAAACATGATTTCAGTTCCAGATCAAAGATATCATAGCATACAACAACTACAAACTTTCAAAACGCAAAAATAATTAAAATTGACTGAGATCTGAGGTCTGACATTCATTGTCAAATTAAAAAAATTAAATTTTCCAGATTTTTAAAAACTTCAAATCCGAGACTCTAGATGTTATGGATCTAACATCTAGCAACCCAAATCATCAATATATACTACATACAATATGCTTTAACATTAAAATACAATATATAACATAGGATCAAAGGTCAAATTTTGTGTAGGGTTTATACCTCTTTCGAATAAATTCTTGAATCTAGGGTCCTGATCTATTTATGGAAGTAGTGGGGCTTGTTCTTGGGACTGATCTAGCAATATAATTCGTGGGTTTTAGAGAGAGAGTGTCTTGGATGAGTATGAGTGAACAAATGAGGTAAATAATGAACTTTCTCTCTCTTGATCCTTATATAAAACTCATATGCAATGAATTTGGATGTGTAATGGCTGAGAGCTGGAGTTTTCTTAGCTCCTAGCTAGACTAGGGTTGATGACTTGCCAAGATATGGCAAGATTTGCTGGTATTTAATTCAAGAATGAGACAAAAATGGCGTTGTGGTCATTAGCCTTGTTATTTTAATGGCAAGCTTGTCAATTGTCCCAGCCCTTAGGGTTTGACCCTTAGGGTTTGACTCTTTAGGTTTACACACAAAAAATAACTTTTTAAGGATTTTGAAATTAGGTTTAAAAATGCAAATTTTGTTTCTTAATTTCCAAATTAGGGTTCCTTAATTAACTTAGGTTTTCTAATTATATTATACTTGAAATTAAGTATAATAATTCACTAAATAGCTATTAGTTTTTCCTATTTAGCAATTAGGATTTTTCATTTGAAAATTAGGGTTTCAAATATAGAAATTAGGATTTATAAATATTAATTAGGGTTTCCCTAATTAAGGTTAATATCTATAACTCCGGTCGTTAATCACAGTATCACTATTACATAACAATCTTGTACTTTAATTTGAGTTTCAAATTAGGGTTTAGCATAGTAATACCAGATTTTCTAGTGTTTCACTATAATTGATCAATTATCAGTCTACACACATACAATACACATTTATTGCACTAAAATATAATTAATATTATATTATTATTCATATTCCTTAGTCAAAACCCAGAATTAGGGTTCGGATTCCATATCTAAATTATCTTGCACATATAACATTATTAATTAAGTTATAATAATTACTTAATTAGTCTGAAATAAATTCATATAATAAAATAATTATTATAATAAATCTATAATCATCTCATATATTATTTAAATAATATATAATCATATTTTCATGGAAAATAAATAATAAAAACAGTTCTACTACAAAATTAATTACTATAAGAATATAATTTATAATGATTAATAATTCAAAAAAATTTATTTATAATTATTCAGGTAATAAATATATTTTCATTTATCACAAATATATATTCACTTTACTTGGCACATATTCCCACATTTAAAATAAAAAAAAATTATTTGCAAAATTTCTTATTTATTTATATAAAAAATATCGGGTTATTACATATACTACAGAGTATGAAAAAATAATATTATTTCTTACAAATTTTGAACAAAAATAATATCCCTTACCTTAAAAGGAGAGTACTTTTGAATGGTATATCGAAGATATTCTTGAAGAAAACTTACACTGTTTTCTACACTTCAATAAAAACCCCTCTATTAATTTCAACTCACTTGGCTTCACAAAACACATTTTTAACAATATTTATTCATCATTAATATTATAACTCGTAATATTAACAACTAGATCATTCACAGGAAATATGAGGCCTTCCGATAAGGATTTCTCCTTATTGGCGCGCAATTAGGTGACAAAACCCCTTTCCTCGACAGAACTTTCTAGACATTGTCAATAATGAAAATAATAATATTAATAACTTTGTCATCTCAATTATTGATTTAATAATATAAAATATTGTGATAATAATTGAATCAGTAATGCGAGATACTATGCAACAATTACTGTGGCAATAATTGAATAAAACTGAGTGACTTCTCATGTAAGCATCAATAATCAAAGATATTGTACAATACCGTGTGCTACTATGCAACCACGCGTATTACTGTACATTTATCATCGGATATTTCAATAGTTAACGGTAAAGCTTTCGCCATTATTTTTATAAAAAGATATTTTTGTCGTTTTCTAACTCCAACAATAATTCTATTATGGGGTCCACCAATAATTGTGTCGTCATACTAATATTTCCTGATAAAACGAATATTCCTCGACCAAACAAATATTTTATGATAACTTACTTACTTTGCAAAATTTGTATATATTACCCACAATTATAACATTATATCAAATCCACACCTTATTACTCAAAATGATATTCCTATGCTACAATCGATTAAAATATGGTTATCTAAACACTTCTCCATAAATGACTTGGGAGAAACATCCTATATTTTGGGGGTAAAGAACTATAGAGATAGATCTAAAAGGATGCTTGATTTTTCCCAAGGAACGTACATTATGTGACGCCCCCAAATTCGGGTTCTCTAACCTCGGATACAGTACTCACGATCCATCATCAACATACACATTCTATAACTATTGTGGAATAATAAACATATATTGTTCATCATAATAAAGTCTAGCACCATAATTCCAAGGTTCTATTAACCTTAACTTACATATACCTTTAATATTATAAAAGGTTCACTTAATCAAATTTCAATAAAGTAAAATAACACTTAAACAATCTCATTGACTATTCCTGCACTTTTCCTTTTCATTTGTCCCTCTTGGACGTCTCTGACTTTGCTGAAATAAACGTCATGATATAGCAAGGGTAAGCAACTAATTTGCTTAGTAAGTTTAAATAAAAAGGGATATATCGTGATTAGAAAAGAATTTAGCTTTCAAGGTTCAACAATAAGAATCGATTATGAAAGATCATGAATTAATTCTCAATAATTGAATACTCGAATAATTGAATATTAGGTGCTGAGTGGTTCGAAATAACCATGAACATACACTAATGTTGTCAGTATTTAAACTGATCCTTTTAATTAGTTTTGGTAATCAACGGAATCAACCTTTCATACCCAGGTACTTAAGCAATAATTATTTTTCAGTATCATGCTTTAATAAAATTGTTCTTTTTCTCAGTCAAGAGTTCTTATCACAACAATAGATTAAGAACATCTTTTAAAACACATTTGATTTATCAAAGTTAGACATGCTTGATCTAGTTGATACAACTAGCATAGATCTATCTCATAAACAGTTCATAAATAATTTTTTTTAATTAATTCATAGTTCAATAATAATAGAACATGAATTCGATTGCACAAAATGCGATTAAAAATAATCATTAAGAATGTGGAGTAATCAACAATAATTATCCACTAACATGCTACGAAAATAATAACTTGAGTTTGAGTTAGAGAACTTGCCTCGTTTGCGATCTACTTCTACGAAATTAAATTTATCCAGTTAAGCAGTTTAATCTATCTTCCTTTGAAAGACCTATAATTGATCTTTAAATTAGTAAATCATATAATATCATTACTATAACACCCCCAAATCCGGGTATCCGTTACCCCGGACCTGGTGCATCACGATACTATCATCGTCTAACTATTAATAACTTTCATTTATAATTTAATGAATACAACTTAGCTTTAATACTAATTAATATATTAATTCCTTTTTATTCCCAGGATCTATTAATCGATCCCAAAACCTTCTTAAGTCAATTCCCAATCTTGGTCGTTTACCATTCTTGTCTGTACATCATATTCGATGTTATACTTAATAAGATGCAGAATAAATAAAATTTTTCTGAATTCTTTATTCATTCCCCTATATCACAACCTTCATCATTTACATATCTTTGAATCAAATTTATTCTATGCTTCGATTCATCAGAGTTACATTATAAAATTTACATCTCAATTTGATATTCTTTATATATCGAATAGTACGATTTTACAACTCTACAAGAGTAAAATAACTATTAAGTACATCATCTAAAACCTAAAACATGGTGTAGACACTCAAAATTTTATGCACACCTGTTACTGACATTGCTGGAGGGAAGATTCGTCTGTTAGAGAAAACCCTGGAAGATAGCTCACATCGTTTGGATACTACCGAAAGTTCAATCTCAACCCCGGAGCACACACCGGGAGTAACAGTTCCAACCTCGGCGATAACCCCGAGGCCTGCAATTTCAATACCGAAAATTCCACCGGAGAAAACCGACTCATCCCGGAGATAACCCCGAGATATTTAGTCTCAGTCCCAACACTGGGAATAACAGATTCCAACCTTGGAGATAACCCCAAGGAAGGCAATTGCAGTTTCAGAGATAACCCCAAAAATGCTTGCTTTAAATGTATGCAATCAGCTTCAACCTCAGCGCTTACACTAAGGCACTCAGTACAAGACCTGGCAATAACACCAGGAACACAGGCACACCTCAGAGATGACACTGAGGACCTTCAACACTTGCAGTAGTCCAATCTCAGAGATAACCTTGAGCAACGTCTGCTTTATCAGCCCAAATCAGAGATAACCCCGGTGAGGGGCAAAGTCGTCATCATGCCACCTTGACACCACATCATGCCGTCTCAACAGTTCAGATATACATTTCTACACAGCAATATCCCACAAGAGCCAAGGAAAACCAATCCCGAGTGACTATTACGCAGGGAAACAGATAGAATTTGAAGCTTGAAGATCGGAGGGCATCGTCCCATCTTCCTGACTTCGTACAACCTCTAATCCCATGTCATTGTGTAACTCTCAACAATGGCGGTCCGAAATAGGTCTTACATACCTTAGTCGGATGCTCGGATTGCAATTCTAAAAGTTCGAACGGACATCACGTTGCATGCGTGTGTGTACATTGAGACGATGGGACCTGCGAAGCCCGGGGCACCCCGGGCAACCGCAGTTACACCTTCGGCTCCCCCCTCTATAAATAGAGGGCTTGGGGTAGCAATTTTAAAATGTGAAAAGGCGAGGAAGCCCTATCTAATTTGCTTTGTACACACCCTAAATTGAGTGCTTTCTCATTTTAAACACTTGTAAGCTCATATATAGCAACTTTTTACTGGCGGGAGCCGAGTGTTCATCCATTTCAAGTTATTGAAGTCTTCTTTGGCAGCCCACTATAAGCCTTCTTACACAATTTAAAGCCTTTCTCTTCATCTTTGCACACACTATTCTTCACTTTGAGAGTCGTGTTGCGTGTGTAGGCCCGGACTTCAGTCCGTGGTTTCATTTTAGTTTGTATATAAATACTTATATATATATATATATTCATATATGGACTAACATTATTGAGTTATGCCTCGATTGAGCCTAGACTTATGTTTTGAGCGTTTAATGGCTTTCGTATATATATATACTTTTACATAAACTGTGTGTCGAACTCTGTTCGATGAGCCTAGACTCACGTCTGGTGCGTTTAAATGCTTTTGTATATATATATACTTATATATATGAACTATGTCGAACTTTGTTCGATGAGCCTGAATTTTACATTCGGTGCGTTTACTGCTTTAGTATATATATACTTGTATATATTAACTGTTGTTGGACTTTGTCCGATGAGCCTGGAATTTATATCCGGTGCGTTTACACGCTTATATATATATATATATATATATATATATATATATATATATATTACATTTTGTCCCGCCTGGAGTTTCCTCCGTGGCGGTTGATCGCTTTTACAGCTTTATTTACATTTCTGATCCCCCATTGAGGTGCTTCGTGGTGGTCGATCATGTCTGTATATATATATTTATAGCTTTTATATACATATACCTGCTTACTGCGTTTATATCAATTGCGGCATCATGTGAGCCTAGGAATCATGTGATCAAAGATTCGGTCCACTAAATCTAGATTCGGTTCCCGTGATGGACTTTTTTCAGCTGTAAGCAACTTCTAAATTTATTCCTGGTGTTCGAATTTCCTCTGATGGTTTCCATATCCATGAGGAGTTCAGCACTACTTTGTACATTATTTTCTCAAAGATGCTTCGCATCTCGAAAATAAAAATAATCAAACCGAACATTGAATAAAATGGAAGGATTAAAGGCCTCAATTACTATTGAGCACAGGGTTTGAAAAACCTCTTTTTACAAAACCTCACTGCTATATCTTGTTTATTGGTACGAATGAGGCATAGCACTACTTCCAAATAACAGCACATTGACCCACACACACACACACACATTCATATAACAGTTTATTGAAAAGTGGCGGTCACCATGGCAACATGGTTGTCGGGGGGTGCCTAACACATTCCCTCTGCATAAGTAAGTCTCCGGACCCTAATGAATCTCGATTTCATAAACCCGTTTAGCAGTGTCACATCACTGGGTCAATGTGCAAACCTTTTCTCGGTTATGTTGATACAACCAGTTAAAAAACTAATTGGCGACTCTTAACAGTCCATCGTCGACATTATACATGTCAGACCTTTTTCACTTATTTTTTCAAACAAATCTCACCTAACATGAGAACACAGAAAAATAGGTAACGAAAAGGGACAAATAAAATTCCGACGTCGACAGGTGGCGACTCTGCTGGGGACACCAGTAAGAGGACTTAAGCCGCTATTACAAGCTTTTCAAAACAGTTATATGCTTGTGTGTGGATGTTGCAGTTATATTTATGATGAATGTGTACAAATGCATTTTTTACTTCACTGCAATATATCTATCTATGATATTAGTGCTTCGCACATGTCATCATTTTCATAAACGGTGAGACACGTTGTATGTGAATGTATGCTGTGTGGTTCCTCCACCAAGAAGCTATCCTGCCGGTGTTTGATTACTGGATTCGTAGGAAGACTAATTCCAATGAGGCTCAAGAAAGGCACCACCCAAATTCGCTCCAGTTGAAAGACCGGATTAACTTCCTGTTGAGTAAATTGCGATGATTTGGGAACCTTCATGCCAAAAAGCCGTGAGAGAAACCTAAAATAGGTCAGCCTCTGATAAACCAAACGCGGAAGAAAGTCTCTTCATGCTTTCTCTTTTCAAATTACTTGTAAAGTCAATTACTTGTAATTTACATTCCATATTCATCTCCATTTAATGAGAAATATGAAGAAATATGTGCATATACATATTTAAATTAACATGCTATCCTGTATTAAAAACAGCTAACATCCATTTTGCAGGATCATAATTCTAAAACGGACACATCACATAGCATGTAAACATTTACACCATCCCTAAAAATAAACTATGCAAGTTTTGTCACAAGGAAGCATTCGGACCTATTAATAGGTCAAAATCAAAAAAGGCCGCGAGCCTACAGCCAATCATGTCTTCGTCTGACCAGTCTAATCCCGTTTCTTGGGAAGAATTTAACGGATTAAGCAAACAAATTACAGATTTGACCGTTCTGCTTAAAAAACTACATCAATCTACTCAAGGTACGAAGATACCCGTACATGCTGAATCCTCTACACAAGGAGGAACCCAAGGTTCTGATAAAGCCATTACAGTACTTGAAATGCAGTTGGATACAACCAACAAAAGTTATGATGCCGCCCATCTCACAAGAGATCCAGACATCGGTGGCATCAGAAGGAATGTTCTTCAAATAGAAGAAACCCTTCATTCTATCAAAGGAATTGGAGCACACGGGAGTGTCTCCTATGCCGATCTTTATATATTCCCTGGTGTTCATTATCTAGAGAAGTTCAAAACTCCTAACTTCGAAAAGTATGATGGGTTAGGAGATCCTTACACCCATTTGAAGGTGTTCATTGGAGAACTTGGATCTTATGCAGAGGATAAGAAGCTCAGAATGCAGCTGTTCCAAAAGAGTCTGACTGGAGAAGCCCGTTCGTGGTATACTAGATTAGACAACTTAAAGATTCATAGCTGGGAAGAGCTAACTCACGCCTTCCTCACACAATACAGTTTCCAGTCTCAGATGGCTACTGACCGGTACCAGATTACCAAGGTCAAGAAACAGTCCAATGAGTCTTTCAAAGAGTATGCTCAAAGGTGGAGGCACCTTGCTGCTCAAGTAATTCCTTCTATGACAGAGTCAGAAATGGTTATGACCTTTATCGACATACAAGAAGCTCCTTTCTATGAAATAGTCTTAGCTGGCATTGGTTAACCATTTTCTGAAATAATCAAACATGGAGAAATGGCTGAGATGGGATTGAAGTCAGGAAAGATTCAAGACCTAGCCGCTCTCAAAGCTGTTGCTGAGCACATCCAATCCGGAAATTATAGAAACAACCCCCGGAGGGTCCATAAAAAGAAAGAGGAGGATGTTTTCTTGATGCTCCAAGGTCAGAAAGGCAATCAGAATATGCCTATCCAACGGAGAAATTGCACTCCTTTTCAAGCGCAGTCTTCAAACCCTCCAATGTCAAAAGGTGGAGAAGTCAAACGCCCTCAAGTGTTCACACCCCTAGGGGACTCAGTCGAGAACATTCTTACTCTTCTGACAACTCAAAAGAAAATCACGCATCTTCTTCCACCAGTCAGCCCTAATGGGAGGGGTTTCAATGCTGCTCAGAAATGTGCTTATCATGCCGGGGCACCTGGACATATTACTCAAGATTATTGGACCATGAAACCCAAGATCCAAGATTTGATAGACAATGGTGAGATCGTGGTCACCAAACCAGATCAACCTCACGTGCAAGACAACCCTCTTCCTCCACTCAAAGAGGAAGATGCCAAAATGATTAATTAGAGAAATGGATAGAGTTCCAATTTTAACTGTGAAGCATCTCAAATCATCAAAGACGGTGTTGACAAGTGGGATTATGAAAAGTTTTAGTTTACGATGGAGCGGAAGATTAAAGCTTTGTGTAAGCAAATTGAGCAATTGGCTGAACTGGTGACCTATCAGCATCAAGTCACACGCCAATTAATTAGCCAGGAGCATGCTAGTCTCCTTTCCTTGTTTATGAATACTCCATCGTCACCTTCAAAACATGAAACATTTGAGGACAAAGTAACGAAGAGAGCAACTGCCAAAGCCCGTCAGGATTTTGCCAATAGAAGAGAATTTACATACCTGGGCCAACCTATGGAGGAGATACTTTAGATGCTAATAAATGAAGGAAGAATCACATCCCTCATACCTCCAATTAATCCCCGTTCAGGACGGTTTAATCCTGATAGAGTATGTCAGTATCACGGAAGAATGATGGGCACTCCGCCACCTTATTCAGAATCTAATCGATAGTGGTGTCCTACAACTGGCAGACAACGATACCGTGCTATTTGAGAATGAAAATATTTTCCTACCAAATGGAAAGGACTGGTAGCAGTTATATCCACTGAGGCTTATAGGACAGTTAAACCATTCACAATTCAACTTAAAGGAATTAACAATCCTTTGAAAGTGGCTGCTCTAGAGCTAATCAACCTACCATTCCAACCACAATATCCTATTGTCAGCTTACAAAAAGTTCCCTGGAATTATGGAGAAGATGAAGGATCTACATCTCATACAACTACTGCAGTGTTGAAGGAAAATCCACTGTATCTTCCCTAACGGGTGATGAAGCCTACTATTAAATCAAAAGGAAAAATTCCCATGGAGAAGATTGAGAAATTCCTCCGTGCTATGTGTCATAATGAAGCCAAGGTGGTTCTAAGCTTAAGAGAAGCTCCACATCAAATTTCAATATTAGACTTGGTTTTAACTTCCGAGGATCACCGGAAGATTCTACTAAAAGTTTTGGAAGAATCCTACTTGCCAAAATCAGTGGATGTGGAAAAATTTTAACATCTGGTTGATCACATTTTCCACAACAATGTGATCTCTTTTACTGATGATGACATACCGCCCGAAGGGACTGGTCATTGCAAGCCGTTACACATTGCGATTTTTTCCTCTTGATACATGTTAGCTGGAGTCTTGATAGATGGAGGTTCGTCTCTGAATATCTGTCCTTATGCTACATTACTAAAGATGAATGTCAATCTCAAGCGAATCCGAAGTAGCCATACAATCATCAAAGCTTTTGATGGATCCTGCCGGAATTCAGTAGGAGAGATTGAGCTGCCAATTGAGATTGGTCCCCATACATTTTGTGTATCTTTTCATGTGCTCAAAATAGATACAGGATATAACCTGCTTCTAGGGAGACCGTGGATTCATATGGCCGGGGCAGTCCCCTCCACTCTTCATCAGCAACTTAAATACATTATCAACAATAGCCTAGTCATAGTCAATGCTGAACCAAAATATCCTCAACATGGTGACCTTCCACTCATCAATGTCAATTCCGATGTTGAGCCGGTCAATTTTCATGCTTTGGAAGTAAGCAACACTCAATACCATGCTATTGGAACGCCATTTCCCGTACCCAAGATTTTTGCCGAAGTTATGGCAGCTACTCAAGAAATGATGTCATTAGGACACCAGCCGGGACAAGGGCTGGGTAAAGAGCATCAGGGTATTAAGCACCTAATCGAAGTGTCCAGTCAAACTGGGACAGCCGGACTAGGCTATTCTGTCAGTTCTAGTCACAGGAATCCACATAAGTATAAGCAGATTCCTTCAATGTCAGCCACACGACGATTATCTCCATTTGTAAATCTAAAGTCTGCACAAACTCCGGTAAAGGTGCCAGCCAACGTAATGACTATGTTATTTCCTAAGCCGATACCGGTAAAGGATAAGGAAGTCTTTGTTCCAGATCCCAAGGTGGAAGAAAAGGATTGAAGAATCAAATAAGACATCGTCCGAATGCTGTCAGGCATACGCATCATTGTCCATGATGAACATACAAACAGATACACCCCAGACAATGATTACCCAGATATAATGGTCATCATTCGGGAGAAGGAGGACAATGACAACCCCTCCATCACTGTTGTCCATCAGGACTTTGCCCTTGTTAATTGGACCAACACTCCTTGCATTGGTCGACAAGGGTAAAATGGGCAAGACTTCTTTTTGCCCTATAGATATCATAACTGCTTACTTTTCTGTATAGTATTAGCAGTTGTTTTGTTCGTACATGCTAACACTTTGCATGATTAAACAGCTTCATATATATTAAGTGAAACATATTTTGTTTCAGGACTCTAAACTTAGATGTACCTGTACTTGCTGATAAGATGCCTCTTCTCCATAAGGATTGTAACTTTGATGAAAAGTTGGACTCAGACTTGATGGAAATACAAGAGGACATTGAGGTGCCTCCGGAGATCAAAGAATGGGTCGAAGATAAACCTAAACCTAACCTTGATCAAACCACCTCTTTTAATCTCGGAACCTTAGAAAACCCTAAGTTAATCCAGATTGGTTCAGACCTTACCCCAAACTAGAGGAATGACATGGTTACACTACTAACCCAATTGCAGGATGTGTTTGCATGGTCTCATGAGGATATGGTGGGTTTGTTCACTGACATTGTTCTTCATCGCCTTCCCATCAAAGAGGGATTCAAGCCAGTCAAGCAGAAACTCAGGCGATTGAAACCTGAGTGGAGTTTAAAGGTGAAAGAAGAAATTTTGAAACAATTTCAAGCTGGTATTATCATGGTGCCCACATATCCTGAATGGATATCGAACATCGTTCCAGTGCCTAAGCCTGGAGGAAAGGTGCGAGTTTGCGTGGATTATCGGGATCTGAATAAAGCTTGCCTTAAAGATAGATTTCCCATGCCATTTATCCACATTATCATTAACATTACTGCTCAATACGACATGTACTCCTTCGTCGATTGCTTCGCGGGGTACCATCAGATCATGGTTGCTGAAGAGGATCGTGAGAAAACTGTATTCATCATGCCTTGGGAAACCTTCTGCTATAGACGATTGTCGTTCGGCCTCATCAATGCTGGAGCTACCTATCAGAGAGCTATGATGGCTCTTTTTCAAGACTTAATGCATAAGGAGATAGAGATCTACGTTGATGACATCATTATCAAATCCTGAAGGGAGCAAAACCATTTCGACCATCTCAAAAAGGTTTTCAACAGGTTGCGCAAGTACAACTTGAAGTTGAATCCAGCCAAGTGCGCCTTTGGCGTTAAATCAGGAAAGTTGCTAGGATTCCTAGTCAGCCATAAAGGGATTGAGCTGGATCCCACCAAAATCCAGGCCATTACGAAAATGCCCATTCCTCAGACAGAGAAGGAAATACGGGGATTTTTGGGAAGAGTCAACTTCATTAGTAGGTTCATTTCTCAACTCACAGCAACCTGTGAGCCTATCTTCAAGCTGTTAAGGAAGAACTCCTCCATGAAATGGAATGATGAGTGTCAGAAGGCCTTCCTTACAATCAAAGATCATCTAGTCAAAGCTCCTATTTTGGTACCACCTAGGGATGATGTTCCCCTGTTCATGAACCTATCCATAAATGGCAATGCCATAAGCTGCATGTCGGGTCAGAAATACGATAGAGGCCAAGAACGAGCTATCTATTACCTCGGCAAAAGATTCAGCAGCTGTGAACACAAGTACACTCTGAATGAGAAGACTTGTTGTGCTTTAGCATGGGCTTCCATGAGGTTACAACATTACCTCCATGGGCACACAACCTATCTCATATCCCGCGTGGATCCTCTCAAGTATGTGTTCAGTAAGCCCATATTGAATTGTCGACTGTCCATATGGCAGTTGATTCTGCAACAATTTGACATTGTTTACGTGACGCAAAAGTCTATTAAAGGTCAAGGAATCTTGAATCAACTGGCCGTTGTACCTTCAGGGGATTTCAAACCCTTGGAAACATACTTCCCCGATGAAGGGGTAATGACAATTTAGCAACACCATCAGTACGATACACATTAAATATGGAACATGTATTTTGATGGAGTTGTTAATATGGAAGGTTCTTAAGCTGGAGCAGTTCTAGTATCCGGTACGGGAGAGCAGTATCCCGTCGCCGTCAAATTGTAGTTTAGCAGCACCAACAACACAACTGAGTATGAAGGCGATATCATGGGGCTAAAATTTGCCCGTTCAATGGGCTTTAGGCGGTTAACTGTCTTTGGTGATTCAGAGTTAGTAGTCAAACAATCCATGGAAATCTATCAAACCAAATAGCTACAGTTGTTGCCTTACCATCGGCAAGTTTTACAGATGGCTTCAGAGTTCGAAGAATCTCTTTTCTACACATTCCTCGTAATAGGAATGACTTTGCAGACGCATTAGCAACTTTGGCATCCATGATTCATATACCTGACAAGGAACACATGACAAGCGTCACATTAGCCCTGCAAAAGGCACCAGCCTATGGGAACTATGTTGGATAAGTATCGGATAAGCTACCTCCCATCCAATAACCTTGGTATCATCATATCAAGGAGTACTTACGAGATGGATCTACACCCGCTGAGGCGAGCCTGACTGAGAAAAGGCAGATTCATCGACTAGCCGTGAAATTTTACCTAAGCGGAGATGCACTCTACAAGAGAGATGAAGGACTAGGTCTCCTCAGATGCCTGGATAAGGATCAATCTCAGAGACTCGTGGATGATGTCCATGGTGGAGTATGTGGCCCACATATGAGCGACCCTTTACTTGTAAAGAAGATCCTCATAACAGGACATTATTGGCTTTCTCTCAAGGCTGACTGCGATGACCACGTCAAGAGATGTTATCAGTGCCAAATTCATGGGAATGTTATCCACGCCCCTCCACGGGAGCTCCACAATATGAGTTCGCCTTGGCCCTTCTCAATGTGGAGAATGGACATGATCGGGACCATCGAGCCTAAAGCCATTAATGGACATCACTTTATCTTCACCATGATCGACTACTTTACCAAATGGGTAGAAGCAGCCTCCTTCCCCAGGGTTACCAAAGAAGTCATCATTGCTTTCATCAGAAACAATGTCATCTGTCGATATGGACAACCAGAGGTGATTGTATCAGATAATGCTAAGAACCTCAACAACAAAATGATGGATGAGTTATGCAGTAAATTCCACATCAAACACCTTAACTCCGTCATCTACCGTCCAAAGATGAATGGTGCTGTTAAAGCGGCTAACAAAAACATCAAAAAGATCATGCAAAAGATGTCCGCCAACCACAAAGGTTGGCCTGACCTATTGCCTCTTACTCTGTTATCCTACAGAACATCAATGCACACTTCAACTGGGACAACCCCCTACGCATTAACCTATTGGATGGAAGCAGTACTCCCCATAGAAGTAGAAATAGAATCCCTCAGAGTGTTGATAGACGCTCAGCTGGATGAAAACCAATGGGTATAAGACAGGTATCACCAATTGTCTCTAATAGATGAAAGGCGAACCACGGCTATCTTCCATAGTCAGTTATATCAACAAAGGATCGCCAGATCCTACAACAGAAAAGTCTGGCTACGGTAATTTAAACAACATGACTTGGTTTGGAAGAAGATCATCGACAACCAAGATCAGTCTAAGGGAAAATTCACCCCTAACTGGGAAGGCCCGTTTATTGTCAAGGAAATATTGACAGGAGGTGCTCTCAGATTGCAGGAAATAGACGGCGATGAATTTTCACAACTCATCAACTCAGACACCGTGAAACGGTACTATGTCTGAAGTTACCATCAAGCAAATATCCTGGTATTGGATCATCAGATCGCCAGTCATTGCGGTTCTTTAACCCTTTACCACATATAACTCTTTTCCACACTTTGCCCCTCAAGGAAACATACTCTTTAAGCCAACAGCCTCGCTTCACTGCGCTCTTACAACTTTGGTCATCCCACTAGGGATTGAACCTCTCGTATTTACAGATTGTCCCCCCAAACATGGGATCAAACTTTTCACACCTGCTGTTTATCCTCAACCTAGGATCAAACTTTCTCTTCCCTGCAGTCTATCTTGCACATGGGATTAAACTTTCTTCCCCACAGTTTGACCTATACATGGGATTAATCTTTCTTCCCCGCAGTTTACCTTGCATATGGGATCACGCTTTTCAACTCGCCTTGAGGGGAAAACTACGTCGACCTGATCTCCTTGATACACGGGAGTACGTAGGCAACCATATTTTATATGGCCCGGTCGTAATAAAACAAAAACAACAAAAACACTTCTACACACTTTTCCTTACAAAAATAAAAACAAACAAAAAATATTCCTACACCCTTTTCTGTAACATACAACGTTAAACCTCTTACACCAGGTTCGAACTACGTAGATCTGATCTCCTCTTCAATAGGAGTACGTAGGCAGCCATTCATGGTTCGATCTAACCCCTACCAAAACACAAATACTTGTCAACGGTACTGGGATCAACCTTCAATCCATTACATTTCATTTGGCTTCAGACCAAAAGGGATGAAATTACCTGAACTCCTCCTAAAAAGGAGATTCGGCGACCATCTAAGATGCGGTTGTTCCTCAAAGAGCAACACCAATCCATAAGAGATGGAATTAACTAGGCTCCTCCTAAATACGAGTACTGGCGACCATCTGTGGTCCGGTCAATCTCAGAGAGGAAAGCCACACTCCTCTCCATATTTCCATACAGAAACCAGTCCCAAGACACTAAAGATGGTGGGGATATACACAGATCCATGATCCATTCTGAACTATCCAGAGACAACTCAATGTTCATCCAGCAAGGAGGAGGTCAGAATATATCAAGATCACAAGCCCTAAAGAAGTAGGCCAATATCAAGCAAGTATCCAAGCATATCTAAAAGTGAAATGATCAAAAATATATTTCCCTGCTATATATAATACTGTTTGATATACACAATGTAAACTTTACATGACAAAATGGCTAAGCTAGTCTGTGCAGGAAAATACAAGGCTCTTTGCAGATCAGTATGCATGCGAGCTAGCAGATCTAACATAGCATCTCTTTCAAGAGAATGAGGTAATTCTATGGTCTCCTGTATAAGGATATCTACACGAGTCAGCAAGTCCGAGGCCACCTGTATGGTGACGCGATGCTCATCGATATATGCACTTATCTCGGCAAGCATGTCAGTGGTAAGGGACCTCACTGTAGTACTATCTATGATATCTACATCCCGGGTAGATATGGCTCTATCCTGCTCAACTATCAATGCATCTCTGGCCGATCTAGCCTCATCCCGCTCAACAGCAGCGGCATCTCTACAAGCTAATGCCTCGTCCCTCTCTAAAAGAGTTGCGTCTCTCCCATCAAGAGCTGTCAACATCAGGGCTCTAGCCTGATCTCTCTCAAAGGTCATCAGATGAAGACTCTGCTCAAAGTACTGTCCTGAATGCTGAATCACGACAGTGCTAGTACTGGGAGAATCTAAGAGAGCTACTGGCAACCCAGTAAATGCCTCCTCCTCAGTGTGAGAATCAATGTCCTCCATGGGCTCTCCACCATCTGAAGCAATTCTCGGCACTGTGGATACTACCGCAGTCGATGAAGTCTCTATCTCTATCCACGCATAATACTCTAGCGAATAACCCAGATGGCTAACAGAAAAAATAGCTATCTCACGCTGATCCCAATAAGCATACACACGGGATTGGTCCTCTGCTAATAGATGGCGAGAAGCTAAGCGCTAACCTGATGCCCCATCAAAAGAATGAAAATCCTGGAACTGGTCAAACTGCGACATCACGGCCAGTGGGTGGTAGGTAGTCATACCCCTCAAACCAGCCAGAGGGAGATAATCCATGCCCGGAGCATGAGTGATGAAACTATACGGTGAACTGAGCCCTGAACATAACAAGATAGCAAACGGATCTACAATCCTGGCTAAGAAAATGGACCAAGATGCAAGATATGTACACTCCGTAGGCTAGAAGGAATACGACATAGCTATATCATGGGTGAAACAATACCCGTATCGACGGAAGGTCCCAATCGATACCACATGTACAGCATAACTGAACTGCCTGTGAATACCCTTGTAGGGTAAGTGCTACAGAATATGGTCGACCTCAGTGTCTTTGACATGATCATCGGAATAATGGTACGACCCTCCCTGAGAGCTCTCACTGCTATAATAACGTCGATGTCCAACTCGTCCGTGTATCGTGGCATGTACACGTATGATAATACGCACAGCATCAATGCATTCACTCTGGTCAAATGCCACTGGTCCTCTAGTATGGTGAAATCCCCAGAATATCGAGCATAGCTGTCCTCATAGCCAAATCTGTCAATCAAAAAATACTGGGATATCACGTGGCCATATGTGATCTCATCTTGCATAACTCTCCACCTCAGCCCGGTGAGAGTCATAAACTGACGGCTCATGTCACCAATGGCCATATGCAAGCAAGGTCTGTCAAGTGGCAGCATCGTCAAACGTGCATACTCCTCCAAAATTGGAGTCAACTCCTAGGTCCCAAATCGGAAAACCTGCCCCTCCGATACCTAGTGCTCCAGTATGCCCTCCACAAATCCTGCAGGAACCTGAAACATCAAAAGGGTCATGGTATGCTGTAACAGCTGATCTACGGTCACCCTATCTGGGGGTGACATACTATCATACCAATATCTCAGATGGGATGCTACCAATAATGGTGGGGTGTGATCTATGAGGCTGAATGTCGAAGAAGACATCTGTGTGGGCCGTATCATAATACCATCCAGGGGTCAATGCTGAATATCTCTGGATATACATACATATGCATAACATGATACATGCATAACAGATAATAGATGGCAATATGATATAGGGAATAGAAAATTGTACATATATTCCTAAGTATATCATCATCTATATACATCACTCTGTACAGCTAAAAATACAGGGAAATAGGGCACAGACGCCCTACTACTAACAAAGGCCTATCAAAAGATATAACGAGAATGGGACATAGCCACCCAATTGCTAATAGAGGCCTATCAAAAGAGATAACGAGAATACACATAAGAAGAAGACAATGGTGTCAATATCTACGTCGTCAATCCTGTCCACCTGATGTAACTCCTCTTGAGTCACTAGATCTCTATCAACAGGGATATCAGGCCTATACAATGGAGGATCTGCGCCGACAAAGCCAAATGGGTCATCTGAGGGGCCAGCTCCTGCGCTGGAAGGATCAAACGAATCTGCCTCTACCGGATCTCTGTTCAAATGTCGGATAAAAAATGTGCCCGGTCCAGTCGCTGGGTCAAGATGTCAATATGTGTCACATGAGTTAGATCTCGAACATAGGCTAGCCAATCCGTCATCATCACGGATCTTGGAACCATATCCCCCATGAACTGAGTGGCGCGGGTCTGGGCTCCAATGGTACGAGGGATCCCCCAATGCTGGAATACATATTGAGTGCAAGGGCCCTCTGACAATGCAAAGTAGTCAAAACCCAACAATGGGATATCAATGACGGGTGACTGCGACACAGGCCAATAACGCCTGGCAGGAGGCAAGATCAGTATAAGGATCTCTCATGTGGTTCTCCTAATAGCATGCTCTCCTAAATAGAGCTCCCATCCTCCATCTGTGAAGAGAGGAACCCAATGGGTGGAAATCACGTACTCGACACCAGTCGGGAACCCATCCTCAAATCTAGTGGCCAAGTGCTCCCCAAAATATGGAATCCATGTGATGACATCCGTTGTCAACAACTCCAACTGTAGGCGACAATGAGTGAAACCCTCAGCTACGGGGACCTCTGCCAGTATGGAATGATGCCATCACCATCCTCGTGGGTAGGTATCCAATCCTAATACACTCACAGGACGTAAACATAGGACCCTCTCATAGGCCCAAAATTGCCAACACAAAGGCAAACATCTGCTGTCAGTTAAAACTCTTAACATGTACATGGTAAATGACAAGAGAAATACTTACTAGCAGAAATGGGTAAAATCCTAACCAAGCCTCGGTCAAGCCCTGCGAGTGCATACGCATGCCCCTGAGGAAATAGGAAAAGGTGTAGGAGCCCCAATCATACTCTCTAATACATTCCATATGTCGCGTGGCGCTGATCAAAGCAAATGACACCGTAGAAAAGTTATCTGCTATGAAGCAGCCCCTAATTGTGACACCCCCAAATCCGGGTACTTCATTTCCACCGAATTTGGTGTTCACTATCCAAAACATTACATCTAACTACCCATAATCAAAGAATAAAGACATTAAATAATTTAAACAATAATCTCTCCTATTAAAGGGTTACATCATCTCAACACAATCCTAGATAATCTAACCTTTAATTTATTACATTAGTTTGCGGAAAATATTATAAAAGATAAAACAAGTCTTATAACATCATGCATATAAATAAACTTTAACTAATTCTTCATCACTTGGACATCTTGCCCTTTCCCTTGCTAGTAGAAGGCTCATCACCTCTTTCGACTTTAGCTGCATTGTTAATTACAAGAGTGAGCAAACAATTGCTCACTGATATAAAGAATAGCAATAATAATCATATGAGAATGAACAACGAACGATGTACAATAATGTACTTGTTCTACAAATAGAAACAGAAAACAAGTTCGAACTTTAATATCTGAGGGTCTTAAGACCACGAACTATGTCCACGGTGTTTAGGTATTATTACCTTAACCTTAACAGTCATTAGACTATACAGACTCTTCATAACGTACTCAGAGGGATCAACCCTTTGTACCATGTATTGTGCACAAACATCTAAACGTTACACGTACAAAATCCCCTATGTTAGGGTTGTTCATCTCAGTTTGAATTAAGAATTTATGCACTAAAGAAAGTTTAGTTTGGAACTAGCTTATCAGTGTTTCTAGAATTTAAGAACGCTTATTTAATTTCCATCAGTAAAGGTTTAATACAAGAATGTATAACTGAACAAGGCTATTAAAGTCAAAGATCGGATATTAACAATATATAACTGAATAAACATGATACACATGCAAAGTACTATGTTCAAAAGAGTTAGGACAATCTCATTTAAATTGACGTATTAGAACAATGTATGCTTTGTATAATAATTAGAAAAGTGAAATTTGCTCAATGTAACGATTAGATTACAAGAGCTTAATCAATTGTATGTAAGAATAGAATCAATAATATTTCTCGATAGAATTTAAGAACTTGCATTCAATAATAAAAGAATGAAGTTAGAAAGCTTGCTCAATGTAAGAGTTAAGGTTTAGAAACTTGCACAATTATAAAAATAGAATTAGAGAACTTGCCTTGTTTGTAAGCTACACAAGTGTAAAATAATCTCCAATTACCCTACACACATCATTAAAATCGCAACAACAATTAGCTGAATGAATATTAGCTTTACAGGTTTAAACCTTCATTTAGGTCATAACCCAACCTAGCACCTAACCATGTAGGTTAACATACTTAACGAATCTGAAATCGCATTACAAGCCAACATAACCTAGTCATTCATCTCTAACTTTTGAAAACATCTCTTTTAGTTTCATTATATAACTCAATTAACAATCACTTAAAACTCTTTTACACTCTGCATTACAACACATTACAATCTGTTATTGTAGTCCACTTTATGTTTTAACATCCTTTATATGCATGCAAAACTAACCCAAGTCCGTTACGCATGACCTGCAGTTAAGCAGACTTCACTGTCTGTGGCTGGCTACTCGCGCGGCTGCGTAAGTAATACACTGGGCTATCGTGTGCCCGCATAACGCCGTGCGCCCGCGCCCAAATGATGCGCGCCCGCGCACTAACCGTGCGCCAGACAGCGTTCCCGCGCGATGCACCAGACTCAGTTTTTACATACGCGAACTACTACTCTGTTAAAGGCCAAAAATCCCAATTCAACAGAATTTATCCCAAATTCAACATCTAAAACTTTGTAATATTATAGTTACACATGCTAAACACCATTCAATATACAAAACATTATATACACACCATTTTGAGGAATCAAAACCATAGTTTTTCCAAATTTTCTTCATTTTTACACTTTTAACGAATTTGATTGCCACAAACTCGTTTCTTAATCAATTGACATGATTTAAACTTCGTTGTTTTTCATTTCTTAAAATATTAACATAATCCAATAACAAACTACAGATTATTACACATATAAAGCATCAATTTTTGTACTTTCTAAGTCATATAATAAGAACATAAACACTGTTGTTTTATTTTCTTCCTCCACTCAATTTTACACGAATTTGATAACAAATAACAAGTTTACATGATAATTAACAGAGTTTTTCAATTCTAAATGAACATATATACATCACAATTCACGTGATTTTTAACTTGTATCAAATATACATATATATACCACCAAACTAACAATAAAAATAGAAATAGTTTATACCTTGATTATATGCTAGCAAAAGATGGTAGAATCCTTCCTCAACCCTTAACAATTCGCAGAGATCACACTCAAGTTCTCTCTAACCCTCTGTGTTTCTCCTCTCTGTGTCTCTATGCTATCAAGCTTTAGGGAAAATAAAACGCGAAATATAACTGTCCTCCCACTAACCCACGCAACTTTAGTTAAAAAAATATAAAAAGTTTGCGTCAATTGAATAATGCCAAAGGCCACAAGGTCTTGTTTGGCTAACCAAAAGCTCCCTCAAATTAAATTATTATTATATTATTATATTATATAGTTTCTAGTTGTCACACTTTAGATAATTTAAATAACTTAGTTTAGTTAATTTAAATAACTTATATAATAATAATAAAATTCTTATTATCATTATACTTATAATTAATAAATAATTATATATCTAATTTAATTAATAAAATAGACACAACACTTTATTTAATTTATTTTCCTTTAAATCAAACAATTCATTTAATTTAATTATCTTCTTAAATATTAAGCAATTGATTTAATTTAATTATTTTCTTAAATTAAATCCTTCAAATAACATTATCATTATTCAACTCAATTAACATTAATTAATTTAATTACTAAATTAATTCACCATAATTCATCCATTATTTATTTCCTCAATAAATAAATTATTTAAAATATTTATTTAATTCAATAAATTTTTAAATTAAATTATAAATTTCTCGATCGTTACATCCTTCCCTCCATAAAAGGATTCTGTCCCCAGAATCACAACTCGACAAATTCATTCGTCACATTCTCCCCTCCTTAACAAGATTTTATCCCCAGAATCGCTATATAAGATCAAGCAAATAACTGAGGATAATTCTTCATCATAACGCTTTTAAGCTCCCACGTACCTTCCTTAGCATTGTGGCTCCTCCAGATCACCTTAACAGAAGGTATCACTTTATTCTTCAGTACTTACTCTTTTCTGTCAATAATTTGAACAGGGACTTCCTCGTAGGACAAATATTTCTCAAACTGCAGAGGCTCATATTCTATAACATGTTTATAGTCTTGCTTATATGGTCTCAACACCGAGACATGGAAAATATTATGGATATGTTCCAACTCCGGAGGTAAAGCTACCTCGTATGCCACTTCACTAACCCGTCGAAGCACTTCGAAAGGTCCTATAAACCTAGGACTCAATTTTCCTTTCTTACCAAATCGAATTTTCCCCTTCTAGGGAGATACTTTCAAGAAAACATAACTACCAACATCGAATTCCCAATTTTGTCGGTGTCGATCGGCATATTTCTTCTGTCTATCCTGTGCGGCTATCAATCTTGCTTGAATCATCTTGACGATCTCGACGGTTTATTGTACCAACTCTGGACCTAAAAGTTGACGTTCACCTACCTTATCCCAGCATAACGGAGTTCTGTATTTTCTGTCGTATAACGCTTCATAAGGCAACATGCCAATACTTGCGTGATAACTATTATTATATAAAAATTCAACCAATGGTAAATGATCGTCCCAATTTCCCTTGAAATCCATAATACATGCTCTGATCATATCTTCTAGTGTTTGGATTGTTCTCTCACTTTGTCCGTCTGTTCGAGGATGGTACACTATGCTCATTCTCAGCTGTGTTCCCAAACATTTTTGTAATCGCTTCCAGAAAATTTGATGTGAAACGTGGATCTCTGTTCGACACAATGGACACAGGTACACCGTGTCTTGAAATAATTTCCTTCACATACAGTTTTGCCAATCGATATAGGTTAAATCTAATCTTGATTGGGAAAAAGTGTGCTAACTTCGTCAGTCGATCGACAATCACCCAAACGACGTCGTAACCTTGCTGAGTTGTAGGAATACCTACCACAAAATCCATTGTGATATGCCCCCACTTCCATTCTGGTATCTCCAACAGTTGCAATAATTCGCTTGGCCTTTGATGTTTAGCTTTAACTTTCTGACACGTTAAACATTTTGCCACGCATTCGGCCACATCGTTTTTCATATTCGGCCACCAAAAATGATATCTAAGATCCTGATACATTTTCGTACTCCAAGGGTGAATCGAATATTTTGAGTTGTGTGCTTTACTCAGAATCTCCTCTTTAACTTCCGGTACTGGTGGAACCCAAATTCTCCCTTCGAATCTAATTAACCCGTCTGAATCGATTTTGAATTTGCTTTCCTCCCCTTGAGATATATTCTGTTTTATCTTTTCATAGTCTTTATCCTGAAGTTGTGCATTCTTCACCTTATCTACCAACGTTGAATCGTTTCCTATCTAGAATAACTTTTCGTCAGATTCTGTCAGATATTTAATTTCCAATTCCATCTTAATCATTTTCGATACAAACTTCTCCTGAACTGTCAACATCATTAACTTCTCTTGTCCCTTCCTACTTAAAGCATCAGCAACAACATTCGCCTTTCCAGGATGATAAAAAATCTCGTAATCATAGTCTTTGATTAGCTTCAACCATCTTCTCTGCCTCATATTTAAATCTTTTTATGTAAAGATATACTTCAGACTTTTATGGTCAGTATATATTGATGAGTGGGATTTATACCCGCGAATTAGTTCCTTTGATGCTTAGGTTGTTGCCTGTTTTCAATCTTTTATGTAGCTTTTTTGTATTTATATTAGTGCGTGTAAGTTCAAATTCTCTACAGGCTTGCTTTGCAGATTGTCCAGCTTCTTGGTCATTTTTCCTGTACTGGCACCGCAGCTCCAGGAGATCACGCCCCATCGCCAATGCCAGGCAAACCTACTGACCTTTGGTGCTTTGCTTCAATTGCATGTGGCACCACGATGCCATTCACGGCGCCAGTCCCGCGCCCCAGCGCCATTCACGACGCTTTTGCGCCAATGCCAGGCATAACTACTGACCTTTTGCGCTATGCTTGTACTGCATCTCGCTTCACGGCACCAAGGCCGGCACCAGATTCGCACCCCAGTGCCAATTACCGCGCCCCAGCGCTACTGACCAGCGCGAGCTCCGTGTCTTCCATACTAACGTGGCGCCGCAGCGCCATCCATAGAGCTATTGCTCGCGCCACCGCTTAAGCTCTGTGTCCAGGCAAAGAGGGGGGCTTGTGTTTGACCTAAAAAAGAAAGGAGACACATATATAAGAGGAGCAACCGCCTGCATCAAAAAGAAAGAAGAGAGCAATATCTCATAACACAAAACTTAGAATAAGATAGCTTAGGTTAGTTTTTCTTTGTAATTTTTCTTGCTTTCCCTTAGTTGATGTCTGTACATATAGATTAGGTAGATTAGGGAGAGGTCTGAGATTTCTTTGGCGCTCAAGATCAACGAGCGGCACGGATTAAAAAGCTTGAAAGGAATGGATTTCTTGGTGACTGAAGAACTTTCACAGAGTTCCTTCTTATCAATTTATTTCCTCTAATTTTGTATATTCTATAAATGTTGTCTTATTTGCTACTTGTATTTGGTTTATTAACTATGAACTGAATATTGGCTCTAAGGTTATAATGGATCCCTTTGTTATTTGAATTGATTGTCTTTATCTCTTTGGTTGGCACCATATGATTTGGTTTAATATATTTGTGCTTTATGATTCTCGCTAAGACATTAGTGATGATTTTGGTAATCTGCATGATATCGACAGAAGAATTGTAGATTTACACCTAAATATATTAACATGTGCTTGTGGGTTTCGACTGCATAAGTTGCGCGTAGAATAGACATATCTCTGTGTGCCACGTGCGACCTAATAGAGAACTTATGCTTAAATCCTTGTTATGATTGATTCGCATAGACATATGTAGGATTGCATCTAGCTTAGACGTTCTTTTCTATTCTATTCCCTTTAGGGTGGATCTGGAGAGGATATGTTTGTGCATACCTCGACAGAGGTGCATTGTAACAACCCGATATTTTCTACATAAATAAATAATAAATTTTGCGTATAAATTTTTTTTATTTATTTATTTAAGGATGAGGATTTGTACAAGATAATGTGTATGTGTATTTATGTGGTAAATAAAAATATATTTATTACATAAATATTTACAAATAAATTTTATTTTAGAATTATTGATTATTATAAAGTACATTCTTATAATAATTAATTTTATAATAGAAATGTTTTTACTAATTATTTTCCATGAATATATAGTCATATATTATTTAAATAATATATGGAGTGATTTTTAGAATAATTATAATAATTATTTTATTATATGAATTTTAGTACAGGTTATTAAGTTAATTATTTTACCTTAATTATTAAGGTTCAATATGGCAGATAAATCAGATATGGAATCCAAACCCTAATTTTGGATTATTGTCAAGATATGAGAATAATAATATAATATTAATTATATTTTGATTTTTCAGTGCTATGATTATGTACTGTATTTCCGTATTGATAATGGTAGGTCAATTACGATGTATTATGTCCAAACCCTAGTAATAATGTTAAACCCTAATCTGAGATCCAAATTAGAATGCAAGATTGTTTTATAAGTGTGTTATATAATTAATGATGTGTATTTTATAATGATTTGATTAAATTAGGTAAACCCTAATTATAATCTAAAAAGCCCTAAATAATTTTTGGAAATGAGGAACCCTAATTTGAAATTTAAATTAGAGTTCGAGATTGGTTGTAATTGTGTTAATATGATTAATTAGCAAGTTTTATAATTACAATTGTTAATTTTAGAAACCCTAATTACAAAATTTTAATCTTATTTATTAAATTGTTAATTCTAATTAGTAAAGTGTTAACCCTAATTATCAAATGGGTGCCTTAATTGATAAATTAATGATCTTAATTAGCAAGGTAATTATGTTTATTTTATCTTAAACCCTAATTGCTTTATTAGCAAGGTTATTTATATTAGTGTTATTAAACCCTAATATACATGTATAATTATAATTTTAAACTAATTAACAAAACCCTAATTATAAATTCTAGAAACTAAATTTGTTTTATTTTAAACCCTAATTGTAAAACCTAGAAATTCCTTTTGTGCTATGTACTAAACCTTAGGGTTAAACCCTAAGGGTTTATCAAGATTACAAGATTGCCCTTAATTGTATTTTAGAAATGACAAAAATGCCTTTTGATTATTTAGTGAGCTAACTTGCAAAATTGGCAAATATCTTTAGTTGGTTACCAACTATGTTAACAAATTGTGACTTATAATCTCAGCAACAAGCATCATACATCAGCCATTCATGCACCTTGTTGGTCTATATATAGATCAGAAGAGAGAGAAATAACAATTGTTACTTACATTTTTCACAACACTCAAACTAAGCTCTCTCTCTCTCTCTAACCTCCAAAATATAGAAGTATATCAGTCCCAAATCAAAGCCCCACGTTCACCATAAACAGATCAGCAACACAAAATCAGAAATTTTTCAAAGAAAGGTATAAAACCCTAGCATAATTTTTGTCCATCGATTCTGCGTTAGATGTTAATTTTTATTGTTAAAATATGTTGGTTGTAGTCCATTTTGAAGATATGGGTTGCTAAATGTTGGATCCATAACATTTAGAAGCTCGGATTTGTATTTTTCAAAAATCTGGAAAATTTGTTCTTAGAGGTCTGACAACGGATGTCAGACCTTATATCTCTACGATATGTTACGAATTTTGTGTTTTGAAACTTTGTAGTTGTAGTCTGATATGTTCTCTTGGATATGGGCTTGGAATCAGGCTTAGATTGTATGTATATTGCAAGTTATGGAAGGTCAAACTGCGTTGACCGACCATGACTTGCAAGGTTTCTGAGTAACCCAGAACGTGATTAGTTGTGCCTGACAAGAAGTTTGTCGTCCCATATCTTGCATGTTTTTGGCTGATTTGTTTGTGTTAGTATTTTCAGATTGTACTCTTGTATGCGTGCTACATATTCATGCTCATAAATCACCTAAGAGATAAACAGAATGATCCTAATCTATGGTCAAACTAGGCCACTCACTCACGGATAGAGTTTCTGGGAAAACCCAGAAACCGTATGAACATTAGTTCTGTAAATGTTTGACCAGATTCTAGATTATAATTTTGATGTAGTTAGGTCGGTTTGATGGTTGATAATTGTACCTTGTCATGTATACTACAACCCTAAACAATTAAATCACATTAACAGTAACTAGAACGTATAGGAATTTAAGCTACAAAATGGACCTAGAAGCTGACTGGGTTTCTGGAAAACCCAGAAAGTTCTGACAATGATTTTGGATGGCCAGATCTTTGTGCTATGTGTTTGTAGGACTGATTTGATGGTTGATTCATGTAGTATTACATAAACACTACATGATCAATCCATAAGATTGTCCAGAACATGTGTAGACTGAAAGTTAAAGCCGGTCAAAGTAGGTACCTTAGCCACTGAATGACAGTGTTCTTGGCCCTCAAGAACACCTATTGCGACAAAAATCGTCGCTAAAGCCTTTAGCGACAGATTTAATTAATTTAATTTCCTAAATTCATAAAAATGCTTTAAAAATAGAAAATAAATTCTAAAAATTACAAATATAGTTTTAAAAATTATTTTAAATTCCGAAAATTAGTTTTTAATTATTTTGAATATATTTCATAAGTATTTAATATTTTTGGAATATTAAAAGTATTTAATTTATTTAATTATAATATTAAATAAATTATTTAAAAATGATTTTAATATTGAAAAAATCATTTAAAATTATATTATGGTATAAGAAAATAATTTAAGTTATTTTTGATAACTTTCAATATTTTGTGATGAAATTTCATTAATTAATTATTATTAATGATATTAAAGTTATTTAATAATTTAGTTTAAAAATGATTTTAATATTATAAAAATCATTTTTAAATGAAAATAAAGTGTTTAAAGATATTTTAAGTTATAAAACATAACTTTTAATATTTAAAGAATAATTTTATTAATAATTAAATATTAATGATTATTAAGTATTATTATTAATGATAATAAATTTATTTAATAATTATATTAAATAAATAGTTTATAAATTATTTTATTAATTTAAAAATCATTTAAAAGGGATATAAATGAATTAAAAATATTTTAAGTTATGAATAATGACTTTTAATATTTTGATAAATAGAACATTAATACCTTAATAATTAATGGTAATTATTTAAAAATGATTTTAAATGTTTTAAAAATCATTTAAGGGTAATATTGATACTTTAAAAATATTTTGAGTTATTATAAATAACTTTAATATTTTGGAAATTATTTCATTAATAGTTTAATATCAATTAAATATTAATGATAATATATTTGATTAGTATTTAAATCATTTTAATAATGATTATGAGGTTTGAAAATTCATGATAAATTATAATAAAGGATTTAAAATTATTATAAGTCATTTAAAAATAATATGACTGATACGTACGAATATTGAGTTACAGAAAAGAGTCTTAGACTCGATAATTACCCGATGAAGCCGTCGGTAGACCGACATATTTCAAAAATTGATCTGGACTTAGATAATTTAATTAGATATGTGATTATTTGTGATTCAATGGTTGTTAAACCTATGTGCCAATGTGATTAGGGTATGTGCTGACTGTAATAAGCAGTGTTATGTGTTATAGTATGTTGTTCTAATCGAACGAATGATCTGATTAATGATAGGTCGCGAGATAAGCGATAAATCTAAATTACAAACTGTAAGCAGCGCTTCAGGCAAGTATCTATCCTTTGCATTTTTTTTATGCAATGGACATGAGTAAGAATGTTTCTAAACTATATTATTACTGTACAGATTATTAACCTTATATTATATACGCTCATTGCTTATCAACATGTTAGTATATGGTAGTTCAGATATATATATTTTGTTCGTTAATTTCTGTAAATGGTTATACAAGTGTCCCCACTTGGATAATCATTGTATTTAATCACAAGTTGATATACCTTTGTCAATTACCCGTATATATATATATATATATATATATATATATATATATATATATATATATATATATATTATTGAAACAAGATAAAACCTTTAATTTGGAACCCAGACAAGTATGAACATCCCTACACGGGAAAACTTTTATGCACCCAAGGTGGAACAGAGTGAACGATCCTATCGTTCTTGTAATGTAGTATTGATCAATGCAGGGCATAACGGGCTGATCACCCCCCGTGCCCGTAAGTTATGTCGGTTTACAGATGAATTTCTGTTTAACCTTTTCAAAAATAAAAACAATGTTCATGGCATGTCACCATAACCCCAGTTGTAGTCATTATGTAGTTTCAAAAATTTGAAAGAGAGTTGTTATGTTATTATTATCGGTTCAGAATACTTCACAACTATTAACTTGTTGTAGAAGAATAGTACAAAGAAAATATTTAAATCCTTTCAGCTTATATAAATAATTGTTATTGCTTGTTGGGCACTCAAATGCTCATCCTTGCTTAAATTTAAATGTTTTCAGCTAAGTGCGAATGACCAGAGAGCTCTGCTAAGAACAAAGGAAAAGGGAAGGTTGCTGAATGAACGAATTACTATCTTATGTAATAGTTGATATTAATATCAAGACAGTTATGATATATATTATCTATCATGGGTTGTAATGAATTTTTAAAGGTTACGTACTTGGGAGCTAGACTCTGATAATTATGTAAATTAGGTTTGACTTTTATATTATTGTTATTATTATTAGTATTATTCCGCTCATAGAAATGGTATCGTGAAAAACCGAGTTCGGGTTTCAAGTACCCGAGTTTGGGGTCCTCACAGGTTGGTATCAGAGCTATAGGGTTAGAAACCTTAGGTGGATTAGACCTTAGGCTATAACCTTAAAATAGAGGGAAACGTTGAAAATACAAATAACTTATATAGAGTTTAAAAAGAGATGAATTGACTAAATTCATCGTCAAACTAAATAAAAGATAACTTGTATAAAACTCTTATTTGTTGTGTGTATATACTATATGCTAATCAGGATAATTTATGTGCGTAGATGTCAGGTGACAAAGGATTCGATTACCCTCGGATCGTAAAGAAGGAGTCAATATCGAAGCCGATAGCTGACATAGAGGCTCACAATGAAAATAACTCAGAAGATGTGGTTATTGTGGAAAATATAGTACCAGATCCGGAGATGGTGGAGCTGACAGATAGTGATTCAGACACTAAAGTTGTAGCTGATCAAGCATCAACAGAGGTGCAGAATCTGAAGAACAAGGTTTCTTCTTTGGAAAGGCTGTGGGAGATAGAAAAGTTGTTGAATAGTTAGTTGCGTCAAGCGTTAATAGAAACAATGGAAGGACAAGATAAGCTTAAAATCCAAATTGGTCAGATGGGGCCACAAGCAGCACATCGTGTGCAGCTCCGGACAAGAAGGGGAAAAGAAAGATAGAAGACCATGACTTAGGAAAATCCAATAAGAAGAAATGGAAAAGAATATATTATCTTTGCGGCTATGAAGGACATACCACTCCGTATTGTCCTGACTACAAAAAAGGAGCATATTTTATCTGTGGGATAGAAGGTCATCAGGCTAAAAGTTGTCCAATGAAAAAGAATAATAAATAAGTAGTATAGGTTCTATTTTGATGTAGGTGTGTTTAATGTAATATGTGCGCTAAGTATGTCTGTGAAAGGTAATGTTTCTAACTTTTGTGTTAAGCCAAGTCTGTAAATCTCGATTTTTGTAGTCACAAAGGGATGAATCATGTTTAAAGCATTATGTGCTATGCTATGTAAAATATTCATTAAATGAATATAAATTTATGTTTGAGAAATAAAACAAGTTTAGAATATTATACTTATTTGATAAGGTTTAGAATGTAAGTTATATTATGATTTTATTTAATCAGATAATGCCGCCAAGACGTCGAACTCGCAACCAAAGGGCAGAAAAGTCTGTCAATAATATTGAGGGACAACAACAAGCTGATCCAATGCAGTAATTTGCAAACATGTTAGCTCAGGCTATGCAACAGGGAATACCAGTCGCTGGAAACCAACCGGACAACTGCTTAGCGAACTTCAAAGACTTTAAGGCTGTAGGACCACCGGAATTCAAAGGTACAACTGACCTTGTTGAAGCCCAAACTTGGGTTAAGGAAATTGAAAAAGCATTCGTGGTAGCTAGGGTATTTGAGGGGCAAAAGACCGCTTTTTTCACCTACATGATGAAGGGTGAGGCAAATTTTTGGTGGGAAGCGAATCAGGCAAGGGCAGGAGAAGGTGTAGTCACATGGGATAGATTTAAAATTTTATTTTTCAAAAACTATTTTTCACCAAGTATGCAGGCGAGGATGGAGGTTAAATTTTTAGAGTTGAAGCAGGAGAATATGACGGTGTCTGAATACGCCGCCAAATTCAATGAGTTAGCTAGGTTTGCCCCACATCAAGTCGATACGGAGGCTAGGAAAGCGAGAAGGTTTGAGCTGGGATTGAAACCCTGGCTCTACAACAAAGAAGCGGTGTTGTAAATTCCTACATTTGCAGCACTCATGGAGAAAGAGATCATAGCTGAGGAGGGAAGTGAGGCCATGAACGTTTACAATAAGGAGATGAAGAATAAGGGTAAGACTGAAGGAGCTGGAAAAGTAGGAGTTAATAGTGGGAGCAGGAGTGGAGATAGCAAGAGGAAGGTAAGCAGTTTTGCAAGTGTACAAGTGAAACAGGAAGGTGTTAAGAAACAGATAGTGCCATGTAAGTCATGTGGGAAGAATCACTCGGGGGAGTGTTTGAAAGGAAAATTTGTTTGTTACAAGTACGGGCAGGAGGGTCATATCTCTCCCAACTGCCCCAATCCTAGGATGAATAGTGGATGTTTTATATGCAGATCGACAGAGCACAAGGTGAAGGATTGTCCGAAGAGGAGGGTAGAGGTAGGAAGTGTGAACATGGGCACTGGCAGTGGGACTTTAGCAATCACCGGACCGACTTCGTCAAGCAAGCCAACAAAATCTACTGCGAGGGTCTACAACATGACGGTTCAGGATACGGCAGCAGCTGGCACTGGAACTCCATGTATTATTCGTATGCCTTTTATTTTCTTATACATGATTTTCCTATATATAGTAAATTATTTTATAAAGAAAGTTTGAGGAGGAATTTGAGTTCTTTTAGAAATAAATTTTTCTGTTTAATCAGAAAGACAAGCTTTATGTGAACAGTTAAAGATCAGTTCGATCAAAGTTGATCGAGAACTACTTGCGATGATTGTGTATGTTATGTACCCTTGTATGTATAGGTTTTAAAACGGTGATTCCGGGGACGGAATCTTTATAAGGGAGGGTGAATGTAACAACCCGATACTTTCTACATAAATAAATAAGAAATTTTGCGTATACATTTTTTTATTTAATTATTTAAGGATGATGATTTGTACAAGATAATGTGTATGTGTATTTATGTGGTAAATAAAAATATATTTATTACATAAATATTTACAAATAAATTTTATTTTAGAATTATTGATTATTATAAAGTACATTCTTATAATAATTAATTTTATAATAGAAATGTTTTTACTAATTATTTTCCATGAATATATAGTCATATATTATTTAAATAATATATGGAGTGATTTTTAGAATAATTATAATACTTATTTTATTATATAAATTTTAGTATAGGTTATTAAGTTAATTATTTTACCTTAATTATTAAGGTTAAATATGGCAGATAAATCAGATATGGAATCCAAACCCTAATTTTGGATTATTGTCAAGGTATGAGAATAATAATATAATATTAATTATATTTTAATTTTTCAGTGCTATGATTATGTACTGTATTTCTGTATTGATAATGGTAGGTCAATTACGCTGTATTATGACCAAACTCTAGTAATAATGTTAAACCCTAATCTGAGATCCAAATTAGAGTGCAAGATTGTTTTATAAGTGTGTTATATAATTAATGATGTGTATTTTATAATGATTTGATTAAATTAGGTAAACCCTAATTATAATCTAAAAAGCCCTAAATAATTTTTGGAAATGAGGAACCCTAATTTGAAATTTAAATTAGAGTTCGAGATTGGTTATAATTGTGTTAATATGATTAATTAGCAAGTTTTATAATTACAATTGTTAATTTTAGAAACCCTAATTATAAAATTTTAATCCTAATTATTAAATTGTTAATTCTAATTAGTAAATTGTTAACCCTAATTATCAAATGGGTGCCTTAATTGATAAATTAGTGATCTTAATTAGCAAGGTAATTATGTTTATTTTATCTTAAACCCTAATTGCTTTATTAGCAAGGTTATTTATATTAGTGTTATTAAACCCTAATATGCATGTATAATTAGAATTTTAAACTAATTAACAAAACCCTAATTATAAATTCTAGAAACTAATTTTGTTTTATTTTAAACCCTAATTGTAAAACCTAGAAATTCCTTTTGTGCTATGTACTAAACCTTAGGGTTAAACCCTAAGGGTTTATCAAGATTACAAGATTGCCCTTAATTGTATTTTGGAAATAACAAAAATGCCTTTTGATTATTTAGTGAGCTAACTTGCAAAATTGGCAAATATCTTTAGTTGGTTACAAACTATGTTGACAAATTGTGACTTATAATCTCGGCAACAAGCATCATACATCAGCCATTCATGCACCTTCTTGGTCTATATATAGATTAGAAGAGAGAGAAATAACAATTGTTACTTACATTTTTCACAACACTCAAACTAAGCTCTCTCTCTCTCTCTAACCTCCAAAATATACAAGTATATCAGTCCCAAATCAAAGCCCCACGTTCACCATAAACAGATCAGCAACACAAAATCAGAAATTTTTCAAAGAAAGGTATAAAACCCTAGCATAATTTTTGTCCATCGATTCTGTGTTAGATGTTAATTTTTATTGTTAAAATATGTTGGTTGTAGTCCATTTTGAAGATCTGGGTTGCTAAATGTTGGATCCATAACATTTAGAAGCTCGGATTTGTGTTTTTCAAAAATCTGGAAAATTTGTTCTTAGAGGTTTGACAACGAATGTCAGACCTTATATCTCTATGATATGTTACGAATTTTGTGTTTTGAAACTTTGTAGTTGTAGTCTGATATGTTCTCTTGGATCTGGGCTTGGAATCAGGCTTAGATTGTATGTATATTGCAAGTTATGGAAGGTCAAACTGCGTTGACCGACCATGAGTTGCAAGGTTTCTGGGTAACCCAGAACGTGATTAGCAGCGTCTGACAAGAAGTTTGTGGTCCCAGATCTTGCATGTTTTTGGCTGATTTGTTTGTGTTAGTATTTTCAGATTGTACTCTTGTATGCGTGCTACATATTCATGCTCATAAATCACCTAAGAGATAAACAGAATGATCCTAATCTATGGTCAAACTAGGCCACTCACTCACGGATAGAGTTTCTGGGAAAACCCAGAAACCGTATGAACATTAGTTCTGTAAATGTTTGACCAGATTCTAGATTATAATTTTGATGTAGTTAGGTCGGTTTGATGGTTGATAATTGTACCTTGTCATGTATACTACAACCCTAAACAATTAAATCACATTAACAGTAACTAGAACGTATAGGAATTTAAGCTACAAAATGGACCTAGAAGCTGACTGGGTTTCTGGAAAACCCAGAAAGTTCTGACAACGATGTTGGATGGCCAGATCTTTGTGCTATGTGTTTGTAGGACTGATTTGATGGTTGATTCATGTAGTATTACATAAACACTACATGATCAATCTGTAAGATTGTCCAGGACATGTGTAGATTGAAAGTTAAAGCCGATCAAAGTAGGTACCTTAGCCACTAAATGTCAGTGTTCTTGGCCCTCAAGAACACCTATTGCGACAGAAATCGTCGCTAAAGCCTTTAGCGACGGATTTAATTAATTTAATTTTCTAAATTCCGAAAAATGCTATAAAAATAGAAAATAAATTCTAAAAATTACAAAAATAGTTTTAAAAATTATTTTAAATTCTGAAAATTAGTTTTTAATTATTTTGAATATATTTCATAAGTATTAAATATTTTTGGAATATTAAAAGTATTTAATTTATTTAATTATAATATTAAATAAATTATTTAAAAATAATTTTAATATTGAAAAAATCATTTAAAATTATATTATGGTATAAGAAAATAATTTAAGTTATTTTTGATAACTTTAAATATTTTGTGATGAAATTTCATTAATTAATTATTATTCATGATATTAAAGTTATTTAATAATTTAGTTTAAAAATAATTTTAATATTATTAAAATCATTTTTAAATGAAAATAAAGTGTTTAAAGATATTTTAAGTCATAAAACATAACTTTTAATATTTAAAGAATAATTTCATTAATAATTAAATATTAATGATTATTAAGTTATTATTAATGATATTAAATTTATTTAATAATTATATTAAATAAATAGTTTATAAATGGTTTTATTAATTTAAAAATCATTTAAAAGGGATATAAATGAATTAAAAATATTTTAAGTTATGAATAATGACTTTTAATATTTTGATAAATAGAACATTAATACCTTAATAATTAATGGTAATTATTTAAAAATGATTTTAAATGTTTTAAAAATCATTTAAGGGTAATATTAATACTTTAAAAATATTTTGTGTTATTATAAATAACTTTAATATTTTGAAAATGATTTCATTAATAGTTTAATATCAATTAAATATTAATGATAATAGATTTGATTAGTATTTAAATCATTTTAATAATGATTATGAGGTTTGAAAATTCAAGATAAATTATAATAAAGGATTTAAAATTATAATAAGTCATTTAAAAATAATATGACTGATACGTACGAATATTGAGTTAGAGAAAAGAGTCTTAGACTCGATAATTACCCGATGAAGCCATCGGTAGACCGACATATTTCAGAAATTGATCTGGACTTAGATAATTTAATTAGATATGTGATTATTTATGATTCAATGGTTGTTAAACCTATGTGCCAATGTGATTAGGGTATGTGCTGACTGCAATAAGCAGTGTTATGTGTTATAGTATGTTGTTCTAATCGAACGAATGATCCGATTAATGATAGGTCGCGAGATAAGCGATAAATCTAAATTACAAACTGTAAGCAGCGCTTCAGGTAAGTATCTAACCTTTGCATTTTCTTTATGCAATGGACATGAGTAAGAATGTTTCTAAACTATATTATTACTGTACAGATTATTAACCTTATATTATATACGCTCATTGCTTATCAACATGTTAGTATATGGTAGTTCAGATATATATATTTTGTTCGTTAATTTCTGTAAATGGTTATACAAGTGTCCCCACTTGGATAATCATTGTATTTAATCACATGTTGATATACCTTTATCAATTACACGTATATATATATATATATATATATATATATATATATATATATATATATATATATATATATGTTGAATTATAGATTATTTTTGAAACAAGATAAAACCTTTGATTTGGAACCCAGACAAGTATGAACATCCCTACACGGGAAAACTTTTATGCACCCAAGGTGGAACAGAGTGAACGATCCAATCGTTCTTGTAATGTTGTATTGATCAATGCAGGGCATAACGGGCTGATCACCCCCCGTGCCCGTAAGTTATGTCGGTTTACAGATGAATTTCTATTTAACCTTTTCGAAAATAAAAATAATGTTCATGGCATGTCACCATAACCCCAGTTATAGTCATTATGTAGTTTCAAAATTTTGAAAGAGAGTTGTTATGTTATTATTATCGGTTCAGAATACTTCACAACTATTAACTTGTTGTAGAAGAATAGTACAAAGAAAATATTTAAATCCTTTCATCTTATATATATATATATATATATATATATATATATATATATATATAATTGATATTGCTTGCTGGGCACTCAAATGCTCATCCTTGCTTAAATTTAAATGTTTTTAGCTAAGTGCGAACGACCAGAGAGCTCTGCTAAGAACAAAGAAAAAGGGAAGGTTACTGAATGAACGAATTACTATCTTGTGTAATAGTTGATATTAATATTAAGACAGTTATGATATATATTATCTATCATGGATTGTAATGAATGTTTAAAGGTTACGTACTTGGGAGCTAGACTTTGATAATTATGTAAATTAGGTTTGACTTTTATATTATTATTATTATTATTCGTATTATTCCGCTCATAAAAATGGTATTGTGAATAACCGAGTTCAGGTTTCAAGTACCCGAGTTTGGGGTCCTCACATGCATTAGCACATGTGCGTTCTCGGTTGATAAATTGTCGTGACCATTAAGACCAAAGAGAGAAAGGGTAGGTAGTTTGATGAAGCATAACACGCCAGGTGTTCAACAGAATGCCTGTGTGGGGGTAAAGTTGTGACCTTAGCTTGTATTTCCTTATATTTCCATTCGTTATCTATTTACTTGCTTTGTTAATTAGTTTAATTAGATAATTCACACTTCCATTTACTGCTGTTCGAATAAGGCTTTACCGATAAACAATCGGTACTTGGTAAATATTAGTTATAGTTCCTCGTGGGTACGACACTCTCCTTATCACTGTATTACTTGTTAGACCGCGTATACTTGCGCGTGTTTAGTGATCGGTTTTTTGACCAACAAGTTTTTGGCGCTGTTGCCGGGGAACTATCATTCTAATATTGACCAATATTGATTTAAATCAATTTAGTCTTACTTTGAACTTGTATATATTTATTTCTTTTATTTTTTTGATCTTCCTTTCTTTTTGTTTTTAAGTCTACAGATTATGGACAATCAATGTTATCAATAGTCTTATAAGGGGACAACACAACCGAGCTCGGAAGAAGGACTCGAGAGATTACAACTTTAAATTGCTAATGCCTTGAGGTTTTCTGACAATCTCGAGTGTCAGTCCACTCATAACGCCTACTGTCAGGAACGAGCTGACTTTGAACCGATTCCCTACCATCCAACCTGCCAGAGTTATCTAAACTCATGGGACTACAGTCAAGAGCACTATTATGATCCGAATCATGCCTCTCAATTTGACTATCAGTCTCCGCCGTATTATGAGTTGACGTCTCAACCAAATGGGAACTTTTATGAGACCTCAGAATGAGAAGAAGAGAACCAGCTAGAGGAGCTTCTCACTGACTTTATTCAGAGAAATGAGGTTTGGATGGCAAGCCAAGAAGCCGCATTGCACAGCCTTGAGAAGCAATTGGGGCAACTCGTTAATGCTATCACAAATCCACCGCAAGGCAATCTCCCGGTCGTAATTGATCTCGACGATGATGTAGTAGAGCATTGCATGGTGGATACGCAAGGAAAATGTAATTAGTCTCGTATAGTTGTTGAGGAAGACGTTATAGTGAAAACTAGCCAACTGGTGGAGTCTGAAGTTGGTGACAAAAGGATCACCAGTGGTTATATCATTAATCCCGACTGTGGAAATCCGTGAGGACCCAATTGCGCACAAAGAACGCTTTCAACTTAATGAAATAAGCGAATTGGTGGATAATTCTAGTGGCGAGCGATTCTTTGTGCCGAATGATGACTGGATGGATGAGGAGAACGAGGATGACCAATCATCCATGTCTGCCAAGAATCCAAACAAATTGACTAATAGGCGGCATGAAAAGGTCATTTTCGCTTATGAGCCAGATTCAACGGCGTCGGTATAGTCAAGTTGACAACTTTAAAACAAGCGCTTGGTGGGGAGGCACCCTCATCTTGGTATAAATTTTATTTGTTTTCTTTACATATGTCTAGTTCACTTTGTAGTTCGTTATTATATTATTTGGAATAATGCTTATTTGTTTTGTAGTGTAGTTTTTGTTCTTGTCTTGGCAATTACAGATAACATATAGAAAAATTTTAGAAAATGGCACAAAAGAGGCAACGCCTTAGCATGGGAGGATCATCGCCCGCGGAACCACCAACGCCATGGGACAGCACAAAATTTATTAGCGATGAGACATGGTTCCCGGAGCCTCCTGTCTTCCCACCCTACCCTCCCCCATCACTACCCGCCGAGGCTGACGAGGACGAGACCGCTGCTGAGTGAGGCACTTCAGGGAAGCCCTCTTGTATCGTTTGCTTTATGTTTACCAATGAGGGCATTGCTCACCTCAAGTTTGGGTGTGCTTTTAGCTATTATCTATCTATTTCTGTACTGCAATGACTAGATTGCATACTTTAGTACCTTATTATGTTTTTATCATCAGTATTATGGTGCAGTCATTTTGAACTGCAGGATTATGCTTTAATTATTATGCCATGAACTATTTTTGGTTTTTATTTTTAATGCTTTGATTATTATCAGCATATTTGTGGTTTATAGCCATCTTTTTGGGGCTTTTACTGATTAGATGCTTGTGCCATTTGAATGGCCTTTTTACCCTATTTTGAGCTGCTATTTAGCAAGGGTGTTATAGTTTTCAGTAATTTTTGATTGTGGCTGATGACAAGCGTCAAGTATCTATGCCTATCTCTTAGAGTTGTGTCAAGCATGTTTGAGCTAGGGGTTATTCAATTGATAAGTTTAGACTGTTATTGATCTGTCCTTCTTAGCACGCACCGGCCAACTGTATTTAACTAGTTATTTTTCAAATTTAGTTCGTGTGTTTATTGCTTTGAAAATTTGTTCACTCTTATAAACTTTCATTTGTATAAGGTAAAACAAGACTTAGACATTTATACAGTTTTGGATCTTGGATTCTAGCATGTTGACATATAAAAAAAATGAAAAGAAAAATGAATGAAATGAGAATAAAAAGAGAAAAGAAGAGTTTATATCGAAAGTTTTGCGGTGGGTCGAGATGGAGCGTAAAACGCACTCACCCATAAATGCAGGACCGATATCGAGATGGAGCATAGAATGCACTCGCTAAATATTCTTCGTTTTTGTTGTAAAATCTCAGTGGCTTATGTTGATTGCGTGGCCTTTACTGCTCGAGTTATTAGATTCACAGAGGTGTTCTACACCTAGTGCCCTAAAGTCGTCTGGCTTGGGAGTTACTGATCAAAAGCTCATTCATGGGTAGTTCTGAATAGCCTAAGGTAATTAAGGACTGTCCGAGTCAGATTTTACTGTCGTCATGCTAGAGTCTTTTGATCTTTTCCTGCATTTGCATCTTATTCTTAATGCTTGTTGAATGTTTAAGTTACGGAGTTTGCTCATTGGTATTAGCAATCGACTGTGCGAGCTTATTTGAGCTATGATTAGTTAGGACGGTTGGTCTCCACACACACACATAGAATGGATCGAATAGAGTCTTATACTTGAAATTGAATGAACCCTTATTCATATCTGTGTTTGCCATGTTCTCTGGGAGTAGCTATGATCGAGCTTTGAGGCCATGATACTACTTTACTGTTTTATTTTTCTTTCGCGTGTGTTTTACTATTGTTAGTGTTATGTTAGATAGTTTGCTTTAGGACAAGCAAAAGCTTAAGTGTGGGGGTATTTGATGACTGGGATTTATACCCGCGAATTAGTCCCTTTGTTGCTTAGGTTGTTGCCTGTTTTCAATCTTTTATGTAGCTTTTCTGTATTTATATTAGTGCGTGTAAGTTCAAATTCTCTACAGGCTTGCTTTGCAGATTGTCCAGCTTTTTGGTCATTTTTCCTGTACTGGCGCCGCAACGCCAGGAGATCGCGCCCCAATGCCAATGGCAGGCAAACCTACTGACCTTGGGCGCTTTGCTTGAACAACATGTGGCGTCATGCCGCCATTTACGCCGCCAGTCTCGTGCCCTAGCGCCATTCACAACGCCTTTGCACCAATGGCAGGCATAACTACTGACCTTTTGCGATGTGCTTGTACTGCATCTCGCGCCACGGCGCCAAGGCCGGCACCAGATTCGCGCCCCAGTGCCACAGATGGCGCCCCAACGCCAATTACTGCGCCCCAGCGCCACTGACCCTTCTTTGGCTCTCCGTGTCTTTCATACTAATGTGGCGCCGCAGCGCCATCCATAGAGCTATTGCTCACGCCGCAGTGCAAGCTCCGTGTCCCGGCAAAGAGGGGGGCTTGTGTTTGACCTAAAAAAGAAAGGAGACACATATATAAGAGGAGCAGCCGCTTGCGTCAAAAAGAAAGAAGAGCGCAATATCTCATAACACAAAACTTAGAATAGGATAGCTTAGGTTAGTTTTTCTTTGTAATTTTTCTTGCTTTCCCTTAGTTAATGTCTGTACATATAGATTAGGTAGATTAGGGAGAGGTCTGAGATTTCTTTGGAGCTCAAGAGCAACGAGTTGCACGGATTGGAAAGCTTGAAAGGAGCAGATTGCTTGGTGACTGAAGGGCTTTGACAAAGTTCCTTCTTATCCATTTATTTTCTCTAATTTTGTATTCTATAAAATGTTGTCTTATTTGCTACTTGTATTTGGTTTATTAACTATGAACTGAATATTGGCTCTAAGGTTATAATGGATCCCTTTGTTATTTGAATTAACTGTCTTTATCTCTTTGGTTGGCACCATATGATTTGGTTTAATATATTTGTGCTTTATGATTCTCGCGAAGACATTAGTGATGGTTTTGGTAATCTGCATGATATCGACAGAAGAATTGTAGATTTACACCTAAATATATTAGCATGTGATTGTGGGTTTCGACTGTATAAGTTGCGCATAGAATAGACATATCTCTGTGTGCCACGTGCGACCTAATAGAGAACTTATGCTTAAATCCTTGTTATGATTGATTCGCATAGACATATGTAGGATTGCATCTAGCTTGGACGTTCTTTTCTGTTCTATTCCCTTTAGGGTGGATCTGGAGGGGATATGTTTGTGCATACCTCGATAGAGGTGCATTAGCACATGTTCGTTCTCGGTCGACAAATTGTCGTGACCATTAAGACCAAAGAGAGAAAGGGTAGGTAGTTTGATGAAGCATAACACGCCAGGTGTTCGATAGAATGCCTGTGTGGGGGTGAAGTTGTGACCTTAGCTTGTATTTCCTTAGATTTCCATTCGTTATCCATTTACTTGCTTTGTTAATTAGTTTAATTAGATAATTCACACTTCCATTTACTGCTGTTCGAATAAGGCTTTAGCGATAAACAATCGGTACTTGGTAAATATTAGTTATAGTTCCTCGTGGGTACGACACTCTCCTTATCACTGTATTACTTATTAGAGCGCGTATACTTGCGCGTGTTTAGTGATCGGTTTTCCGACCAACATAGATCTCACACCTCTCTCCATAAAGATAATGTCTCCAAAACATCAGGGCAAACACTACCGCAGCCAACTCTAAGTCATGAGTCGGATACCCTTTCTCGTAATCTTTTAATTGACGTGATGCATACGCAATAACTTTGTCGTTCTACATAAGCACACAGCCTAGTCCTTTATGCAATGTGACACTATACACCACAAAATTCCCTGTATCATCAGGAAATGATAACACAGGTGCCGAACTCAACCTCTTCTTTAATTCTTGAAAACTTTCCTCACACTTTTCTGTCCAAACAAACTTAACTGTTTTCCTAGTTAAATTCGTCAACGGAGTCGCGATCTTGGAAAAGTCTTGAATAAAACTTATGTAGTAACCTGCTAATCCTAAGAAACTCCTTATCTCTGACAGTGTCTTCGGCTGATCCCAGTTTACTACAGCTTCAACTTTTGATGGATCTACCGAAATTATGTCCTTATCAATAACGTGTCCGAGAAACTGTACACGTTTCAACCAAAATTCACATTTTGAGAACTTAGCATACAACTTCTCTTTTCTCAGTGTTTCCAACGTCACTCTTAAATGTTCAACATGTTCTTCCTTCGTCTTAGAATACACCAGGATATCATCAATAAACACCACCACAAATTTATCTAAGAATGGTTTAAACACCCTGTTCATCAAATTCATGAACGCTGCAGGTACATTGGTTAAACCAAATGACATAACCAAAAACTCGTAATGACCATACCGAGTTTTGAATGCAGTCTTCAGTACGTCTTCTGGCCTCACCTTTAGCTCATGATAACCACTTCTCAAGTCTATCTTTGAGAAATACCTCGCTCCCTTCAACTGATAGAACAGGTCGTCGATTCTTGGTAACGGATACTTATTTTTAATTGTGACCTTATTCAATTCTCTATAATCAATGCAGAGCCGCATCGATCCATCTTTCTTCTTAACAAACAAAACCGGTGCTCCCCATGGCGAAACACTCAGCTGGATATACTTCTTGTCGAGCAATTCTTGCAGTTGCACCATCAACTCTTTCATCTCTACAGGGGCCATTCTGTATGGTGCCTTAGATATCGGACCCATTCCTGGTACCAAATTAATAACAAACTCAATTTGTCGATATGGCGGAAGACCCGATAAATCGTCTGGAAATACGTCTGTAAAATCTCTTATGATCGGTATTTTTTCTAACTTCGCACTTTTCTTCTGTGTATCAACTGTGTAGGTTAGGTATCCTACACATCATTGTCTCAACAACTTCTTGGCTTGCATCATCGTCAGACAACTTGCTTGTCGAGGTGACTTGCTGTCAAAGAACTCAACCTTTGACGGAGTTATAAGGTTAACACACTTCCTTTGGCAATCAATTACTACTCCATAATTGAATAACCAATCCATTCCAAGTATAATATCGAATTCACCAAGTCTAATTAGTATCGAATCTACCATCATCTCATAACCTTTTAAATCCACTCTACAATTCCTATATATGAATTTAACAGGAATCACTTCCCTATTCGCAATCTCTATACTTAAGAGAAATTCTAATTCTTCCTGAGGTAAATCTAAATTCTGAGCAAATTCATTGGATATAAATGAACAAGTAGCACCCGAATCAAACAGTACATAAGGATTAGTACCATTAATCGGAATGATACCTGACACCACATCCTTTGACTGAACAGCATCCTGCACAGTCATATTGAAAGTTGTGGCAGTAGGTCGGCTTGTCTAGCTGGTCCATAGTTAATGCACCACAACCGTTGTTGTTTCCCATTCTGCCACTTGCACTTCCCGCTGGCTTCTTAGGGCAATCACGAGCCATGTGATCCTTAGAACCGCAGGTAAAACATAATCCTTTCTTAGGACTAAAATAGTTCAGCGCAATGTGTCCCTCCTGACCACAGTTGAAACACACCTGCCTTCCCTTCAAACATACCCCAGCATGGTTCTTCCCGCACGTAGCATAAGCTTCAAACTTTTTCTTCTGCTGACTTTCTTGTTGTCCTCCCGTAGTCGAATTATCGTTCCACTTTCTCTTCTGATTGTTACTTTCAACATTACTCCCACCAGCCTTATTCTCGTTATCATTCTTCCTCTTCTTTTGTTATTGGTTGTACTTAGTCAAAGCATCGCTTCCACCTTCTGCGATAATTACCTTTTCCAGTACAGCCGCAAACGTATTTAACTGGAACATTGAAACCTACTTTAAAGCCAGGGCTTCAATCCTTCTTCGAACCTTCTCGCTTTACGCTCATCGGTATTGACTTGATAAGTGGCAAACCTTGCCAACTCGTTAAACTTCACAGCATATTTTGGCACTGTCATTGTTCCTTGCTTCAGCTCCAGAAATTGTACTTCCAACTGATTCTGAGAACTTACTGGAAAGTACATTTTGAAAAACATCTCCTTAAATCTATCCCACGCTATTACTCCTTGTCCCCCACGAACCTTATTTGCCTGCCACCAGTAGCTAGCTTTAGACTTCAGCATGAACGTTGCGAACACAGTCTTCTGATCTTCGTTAATTCTAGCAACGTCAAACACCTTCCCCATTTCCATGATCCAAGTTTGGGCTTCCACTGGATTCATAGACCCTTGAAACTCTAGCGGTCCAACCGCTTTGAATTCCTTAAAAGTCGTAGCTTGAGCTTATGGTTGATTCGTAAGCGCACCCGTCAACAGAGCTACCAATTGTTGAACCGGATTAGCGTTAGCCTCATTGTTATTGTTAGTAGACCCCTCAAGAGGTGGTTCTTGACGTGGTTGTCTTCTTCTAGGAGTCATTTTCTATTAGAATATACGCTTATTAGTTCATCACTCAACTTCTTAAGTATTTGAAGTTCAACTTAAACGTTCCAAGATTAAAGCTTTAACACATAACATTTCAAATAAACTCTAATATTTTATTTGTTCATAACGCTTTTAAAACATGCTAAAGATAGCATAACTGCTATAAACATCCACTTTCCTGAACTAGACAAGTTTCAGGATTACATACTCATACTATCCCTTTATTCATCTCAAAATAAGGGATTCACAATTTATTTATTCACATAATTAACCACATATTATTATCACTCTTATTTTCTATCTACGCATATTAAGACGTCGTAAGGCTTATCGACGCTCCTCCTCCATGATACGATACGCTGTTCTACAATCCATCACGAACCACGGCGAGTCTTCAAACTGAGGTGGGTAATAATGGACTCGATCCTAGTCCCTATCAATCGCAGAATTAAAAGCATAATCCATCTCCTTCATCTTGGCTTTCTTCACTTGGACTTTAGCCTTAGCACGATTTGCACGTTGAGTCGCCTTCATCCAAGCGTCCTCTACTCTTGCACGCTTAGTTGATTCCTCCTTGAAATCATCTTTTATCTTCTCCATGTCCGTCTTTATTTTCTCGTTCACTGCCAACAGATCTTCATGATGACCCTTAGTATGAACTAGGTCCCACTCTGTGTTTACAAGTTTTGAGTTAAGTTCCTGAATCTCTGCATCTTTCTGCTCCATCGAAGCATGATGCATCTCAACCATCTCCTTCAGTTCCTCTACATCATCCTGTAACTCTATGTTACGGTCGTACAAACCATCATACAACTTAGCTGATACGGAGTTTGGTGGAAACTCCACAGGATCCTCTTCCTCATCATCCTCCTCTATCTCCTCAAGACTATCCTCCTCGGGATTGGTCACAGGGCCATCCTCCTAGATCAACTATTCCCGCACTACATGAATATCCCGGGGTTCCTCATCTCAAGGTAACTGAGGTATCACCTCCCTAGCTGGACTAAATCCTCCTTCGTTAGACATCCTGTCAACAAAATATTTTAAGTTTTACTTAACATTATCGATACTCGCGAGCACATAAGTTATTAACACAGCACATAATGTATTTTATTATTTAGCTTCAATGGATGCCTTACTCCACTTCTTAAAACCCGATAAGAGTTGCACACCTCTATGTTTTCTATTTCCTTAAAGGTTACTTCCTAAGGTTTTCCCACCTAAGGTTCATAACCTAAAGCTTTGATACCAACCTGTGACACCCCAAAATTCGGGTACTTCATTTCCAACGAATTTGTTGTTCACTATCCAAAAAATTACATCTAACTACCCATAATCAAAGGATAAAGACATTAAATAATTTAAACAATAATTTCTCCCATTAAAGGGTTACATCATCTCAACACATCCCAAGTAATCTAACCTTTAATTTATTACATCAATTTACGGAAAACATTATAAAAGATAAAACAAGTCTTATAACATCATGCATATAAATAAACTTTAACTAATTCTTCATCACTTGGACATCTTTCCCTTTTTCTTGCTAGTAGATGGCTCATCACCTCTTTCGACTTTAGCTGCATTGTTAATTGCAAGAGTGAGCAAACAATTGCTCACTGATATAAAGCATAGCAATAATAATCATATGAGAATGAACAATGAACGATGTACAATAATTAACTTGTTCCACGAATTGAAACAGAAAACAAGTTTGAACTTTAATATCTGACGGTCTTAAGACCACGAACTATGTCCACGTTGTTTAGGTATTATTACCTTAACCTTAACAGTCATTAGAGTGTATAGACTCTTCTTAACGTACTCAGGGGGATCAGCTCTTTGTACCATGTATTGTGCACAAACATCTAAATATTACACGTACAAAATCCCCTATGTTAGGGTTGTTCGTCTCAGTTTGAATTTAGAATTTCTGCACTAAATAAAGTTTAGTTTGGAACTAGCTTATCAGTGCTTCTAGAATTTTAGAACGCTTATTCAATTTCCATCAATAAAGGATTAATATAAGAATATATAACTGAACAAGGCTATTAAAGTCAAAGATCGGATATTAACAATATATAACTGAATAAACATGATACACATGCAAAGTACTATGTTCAAAAGAGTTAGAACAATCTCATTTAAATCGACATATTAGAACAATGTATGCTTTGTATAATAATTAGAAAAGTGAAATTTGCTCGATGTAACGAATTAGATTACAAGAGTTTAATCAATCGTATGTAAGAATAGAATCAATAATATTGCTCGATAGAATTTAAGAACTTGCATTCATTAATAAAAGAATGAAGTTAGAAAGCTTGCTCAATGTAAGAGTTAAGGTTTAGAAACTTGCACAATTATGAAAATAGAATTAGAGAACTTGCCTTGTTTGTAAGCTACATAAGTGTAAAATAATCTCCAATTACCCTACACGCATCATTAAAATCGCAACAACAATTAGCTATATGAATATTAGCTTTAGGGGTTTAAACCTTCATTTAGATCATAACCCAACCTAGCACCTAACCATGTAGGTTAACATACTTAACGAATCTGAAATCGCATTACAAGCCAACATAACCTAGTCGTTCATCTCTAACTTTTGAAAACATATCTTTTAGTTTCATTATATAACTCAATTAACAATCACTTAAAACTCTTTTACACTTTGCATTACAACACATTATAATCTGTTATTGTAGTCCACTTTATGTTTTAACATCCTTTACATGCATGCAAAACTAACCTAAGTCCGTTACGCATGACCTGCAATTAAGCAGACTTCACTATCTGTGGCTGGCTACTCGTGCGGCCGCGCGAGTAATACACTGGGCTATCGCGCGCCCACATAACGTTGTGCGTTCGCGCCCAAATGTTGTGCGCCCACATGCTAACTGCGCGCCAGACAGCGTGCCCGCGCGATGCACCAGACTCAGTTTTTACAGACGCGAACTACTACTCTATTAAAGGCCAAAAATCCCAATTCAACAGAATTTATCCCAAATTCAACATCTTAAACTTTGTAATATTATAGTTACACATGCTAAACACCATTCAATATACAAAACATTATATACACACCATTTTGAGGAATTAAAACCATAGTTTTTCAAATTTTTCTTCATTTTTACACTTTTAACGAATTTGATTGCCACAAACTCGTTTCTTAATCAATTAACATGATTTAAACTTCGTTGTTTTTCGTTTCTTAACATATTAACATAATCCAATAACAAACTACAGATTATTACACATATAGAGCATCAATTTTTGTACTTTCTAAGTCATATAATAAGAACATAAACACTGTTATTTTATTTTCTTCCTCCACTCAATTTTTCACGAATTTGATAACAAATAACAAATTTACCTGATAATTAACAGAGTTTTTCAATTTTAAATGAACATATATACATCACAATTCACGTGATTTTCAACTTGTATCAAATATACATATATATACCACCAAACTAACAATAAAAATAGAAATAGTTTATACCTTGATTATATGCTAGCAAAAGATGGTAGAATCCTTCCTCAACCCTTAACAATCCGCAGAGATCACACTCAAGTTCTCTCTAACCCTCTGTGTTTCTCCTCTCTGTGTCTCTATGCTATCAAGCTTTAGGGAAAATAAGACGCGAAATATAACTGTCCTCCCACTAACCCACGCAACTTCAATTAAAAAAATATAAAAAGTTTGCGTCAATTGAATAATGCCAAAGGCCACAAGGCCTTGTTTGGCTAACCAAAAGCTCCCTCAAATTAAATTATTATTATATTATACAGTTTCCAATTGTCACACTTTAGATAATTTAAATAACTTAGTTTAGTTAATTTAAATAACTTATATAATAATAATAAAATTTTTATTATCATTATACTTATAATTAATAAATAATTATATATCTAATTTAATTAATAAATTAGACACAACACTTTATTTAATTTATTTTCCTTTAAATCAAACAATTCATTTAATTTAATTATCTTCTTAAATATTAAGCAATTGATTTAATTTAATCATTTTCTTAAATTAAATCCTTCAAATAACATTATCATTATTCTACTTAATTAACATTAATTAATTTAATTACTAAATTAATTCACCATAATTCATCCATTATTTATTTCCTCAATAAATAAATTATTTAAAATATTTATTTTATTCAATAAATTTTTAAATTAAATTACAAATTTCTCGATCGTTACATTAATGATCATCAGGAACTATCGCCAAAGAATGTGATCCTTGATTCTGACATCAGCTGGTATGGGCTCACTCAATAGCTCACTCATAGCATCTACGCTCAAAGGACCCATACGGACAGTCCTGCCCTTGAGCGCCTCCGCCGAAACTCCTAACAAGGATTTGACGGTAGTCGGGGTAATATCCGTCGTGCAAGGTACTGGCGCCCCTCCAAACTCCATACCTGTGATAAATCGCCAATCCATCGGTGTCATCATCACCTCACGGTCCAGTAAATGGAAAGACTGAGTTTGGTGAAACCAGCGCTCAGACAATGCCCTGAGGTAACCCTAGGGATAACGACGGGAAAGGATGGAAAAGAATGCTCCAAATCCCCAATCATGCACAATCGCTCTATAGACAGGATGCAGAGCTTGGTACATAGAGTGAATGTTGAACCAATTCCCTTGAGGCTGTGTAAAGCTGGGAACCTACAAAATGTAGATCGACATCAGAATCCTTTACTCCTCATTAATAGGAAAGAAGGAATATTAAGATCTAAATTTTATACCTCGTTAGCGTGCAAATACATCGAGGGATGCCTACTCAAATCACCCAGAAGCTCTGGGTTTGCCACCTGAATACTCGGGAGGTCCCTCTGGAGAATATACACAGCAGGAGTGGGGTCCGCAACTGGAACATCCTCCTCCTCATCCTCGACATCTGGTACATCAACCCAGACTGGACGTATCACCGCCTCCACCAACCAATGAGGTTGTCTAATGGAACGGGGTTGAGGCACTTCAAAAACCCTCCTCCGTACACCAGAAGTGGTCCTATGGGAACTACTCGGCTGATCCGGATCCATAATATCTGGATAACAAGTCTCCAAATCACCTCAGAAGGGGTGTGATATCTTCTAACCTGGAGCTTTTCAAAATGCATTTAATGACTACATGCATGCATGCATTATTTTAACATATATCTACAATAGAGTTAAATATGCATGACTACTCAATGCCTACGTTTTAGAAAAAATTTTAATAGTTACCTCTATAAATAGAAATATCCACATGTATATAGGCATGACTAGGTGGCCATTCAGTAGCCCACCTGTCCACAGTCATATAACTACTATTTACATTAAAAAAATCAGAGTCATCAATCCATAAGGGTTGCCTAATTACCCGGATTACTTTGCTTCTTCACCTTTGCTCGTTTGTCCTCAAATAGGATAAGAAATAGCAGAAAAAAGGGTACCAATTTGACTGTTTCAAAAGTTAAATTTTTCTGCATCATTATGTTCAACATGGTTTAATACTGACATTTACTATGTTGAATATTTTTTATCAAGTCATTTGAGCATACATAATCAATATTATGTGCTTAGATGCATTTCATGTGATAAGTCATTTTCCAACGGATAAAAACTGGAAAAGAGTACATGCATACGTTAACAGGGCAGTGTAGAACACTTGAACGGTGACAAAATTTGCATAAAGACGTCCAAACTCAGCAGATCTGAAGAAGTGCTCTCAGATTTCCTTCATGGCGTAACTTGAAAATGACTTATGAAAGCAACCTGCAGGCATTTAGTAGCCATGGCTGGCCGCAGGTCCACCTGCTACTACTGCAGGTGTACCTGCGACACCCCTACATGGGTCCCACCCCCTCTGGCTCGGTCCAATTTGAGTTGCAAAGGAGTTCTCACAAGCTAAAAAGGCCAAATCAGGGATAAAAACACTACGTGATTGAGCGGAATAGCCAGAAATCTTGGTTTTTTTGGGCCCGACTGTGGCTTTCATATCACTCATTAGTATTCGCCTGAACAAAACGTATACTATATCGATGATCCAAGTCATTGCATATCACATTCGGCAATACCGCACAGAGGTCCAATGCCGTCAATTTAGGGTCGTTGCCCTAATCTCCACAAATGGATCCCTGACAGGGGTTACAACGCATGGTTATTTGTCCACAAACAGATCCCCGACGGGGGGTTACAATGCATGTTCTGTTGATACACGCATCAGTGATGATCAAATGGATCCCCGATGGGGGTTGCAACGCATATTCCACTGATACACACATCAGCGATGACCAAATAGATCCCCGACGGGGGTTACAACATATATTCCACTGATACACACATTAGCGATGATCAAATGGATCCCCGACGGGGGTTATAACTCATATTCCACTGATACACACATCAATGATGATCAAATTGATCCCCGACGGGGGTTACAATGCATATTCCACTGATATACACATTAGCGATGATCAAACAGATCCCCGACAGGGGTTACAACGCATATTCTGCTGATACACACATCAGCGATGATCAAGCAGATCCCCGAAGGGGGTTATAATGCATACTTTCCATTGATGCACATGTTAACGAAGATCAAACAGCCTTGACGTCAGTTAAGTCGTTGGCAGATCAACCCAATGTCGCATCGAAAACCATCTGATGAGTTCATCAGCTGATGCACACATCAACAAAGGTCAAGCAGCCTTGACATTCATCCTCAGCAGGGAGTTCATCCATTGATATACACGTCAGCAGAGGATCAAATGGATCCCCGACGGGGGGTTACAGCTCGTACTTTCCATTGATGCACATGTCAACGAAGGTCAAGCAGCCTTGACGTCAGTTCAGTCGTTGGCAGATCAACCCAACATCGCATCAGAAACCATCTGATGAGTTCATCAGCTGATGCACACATTAACAAAGGTCAAGCAGCCTTGACATTCATCCCTAGTAGGGAGTTTATCCATTGATATACACGTCAGTAGATGATCAAATGGATCCCCGGCGGGGGGTTACAACGCGTGGTCAACTGTTGGTTCACACGTCAACGAAGGTCGGGCAGCCCTGACAACACATATTGTTGGCAGTAAATCTAACAGAACATTGATATGTCCTGGCGATACAAACCAGTGAGGATCAACATCATTGGGGAGGGTCGATGATGGAATATGTTATACACATCCTCAAACAGACAAAGTTTTATCCCCACAGATCTCTTATACACGAGAGACACATCTTTGGAGTAAAGTCTGTATCCAGGATTAAGGACTTTGGTGATAGCCTCAACGTCAACATCCTAATAGGTTTGGATCATACATCCAAGTTTGCCGTTGTGACGCCCCCAAATCCGAGTTCTCAACCCCGGGTTTGGTGCTCACTATCCATCATCAACATAAGCATTCTATATACTATTGCGGAATAATAAACATACGTTGTTCATTATAATAAAGTCTTATACAATACCCCAAGGTCTATTACCTTAACATAAATATACCTTACTTAAGTTACATAAAGTAACACAAAAGGTTTACATAAACATCAAACATAGTATTTCATGATACTTAAACATTTATAATAACTATTCTTGGACCTTTCCCTTGCCCTTGTCCTTCTTACTTGAACTCTCTGGCTTAGCTGAAATAAATGTCATGATATAGCAAGGGTAAGCAACTAATTTGCTTAGCAAGTTTAAGTACAAAGAAGATATATCATGATTAGCAAGAAATTTATCGTTCAATGTTCAACAATAGAAATTAATTGCGAAAGAACATGAATTAAGTCTTGATAACTAAATATTCGAATAACAGATACTGAGTGGTCATAATGACCATGAACATATGCTAAGGTTGTCAGTATTTAAACTGGTCCTTTTAATAAGTTTTGGTAATCAAGGGGATCAGCCTTTCATACCCGGTGTATTATGCATAAACACTTAATTTACGAGCAATAATTGTTTTTCAATAATGCTTTAATCAAATTGTTCTTTTTCTCAGTCTTGAGTCCTTACCAAATCAATTGGTGAAGAAAAGCTTTTAACAACATATTTGATTTAACAAATTTAAATATATTTGATCTAGCCGATACAATGAGCATAGATCCATATCATAAACAGTGTATGAATAAAAGAACTTTAACTAATTCACAGTTCAATAATAATAGAATAGGAATTTAATTGCACTGAGTGCGATTATCAATAATCAATATGGATGTGAATAATAAACAATAATTATTCACTAACATGCTTTGAAAAGAATAACTCAAGTTTGAGTTAGAGAACTTGCCTCGACTGCGATCTACTGCTACACAATTTAATTTAATCTCTTTATTGTAAAGACCTATCATTGTTAAGATTGATCTTACAATCAGCATATCATACTTTATATTATAATACAATTACTCTATCAGCAATTTACTTATCCACATAATCAATTACCTGAAAACATTCTTATTAATATCATTCTTTGATAATGTATTATTTTCTTTGTCATATTTCTTATGATTTAACACTTAATCTTTCCTTTTATTAGCTCTTCTTTATAATCTAGTAAGATGAATACTAACATCATAGTCTAGATTATACAAACATGCAATCCAGCCACCTGGATTGACTAATCCAGCAAACTGAATTCAACAAACTTCCAATCCAGCAAGACTGGATTCTAAATCCTTCAATCCATCAAACTGGATTCTAAATCTTTCAATCCAGCAAACTGGATTCAACATTTTTTTCCAATCCAGCAAGCTGGTTTCCATATCTCTTTTACGAAAATACCAAATCAACTTATTATTTTTCTATCCTTTGGCCATACTTATATACATGTATTTCATACACAAAAAGTATTTTTCCGTAATTTTTCAATTTCTTTTACTATTTTTCAAAAATCATTTTTAGTGCGTGGCTTAAGAAATTAGCCCCATCATGCTCAACTCCAGAAATTCCCATCTCTTGGCATAATCTCATACATGTTAGCGTGACCCTCCAGTTTAAATTTCGTGGCCATCGGAGTTATAGAACTGCGGTTATAGCGATTTTCGTCCGAAAAACCTAAATATTGAAATGATCATAACTTGGTCATTTTAAGTCGGAATGAGCTCATTTTTGGACAGGAGCTACTTTATGACATATATTTTAATGTCCCAAAAGGCCAGAATTTATTTCATATTTTAAGTGGCCGAAATTGCCCTTTCAAAATTTTGGGCAGACCCCGTTTTGGGATTTTTAGATTTTACCTACTTTGCTAAATTCAGTCCATACGGAAATCTACAACTCCTTTTTAGGTGATTCCACTTGGGTTTGAAAGATAACTCATCATATTACTCTCCCAAATTTTTCCAGAATTTTTAAATACCAGAAAAATGACGAAAATACCCCTTGCTTTGACTGACCAAAAACAGTTTAGTTTTCTTTCGAAAGACCAAACTGTTTTTGCTAAAACAGTTGCTACCACTTGTGTATTCAACATTTTTGAATGCTACCACTTGGGTTTAGTAGTTAACTTACATATCTAGCACCCCTCTTTGACGGATCACAAAAAGAAGGTGTAGATCAAAAACGGTCGTCGATCAAAGGATGTGAAAAAAAACTAGAGTTTTCTTACAAAACAAAACTAGTTTCTTTTCTATCCTTTTGATTCACTTTCTAACACTCAAATATGTTAGATCCATACATGAAACTATGTAAAACATGTAGATAGAGGGTTTTAGACCTCTAGATCATAAACCTTAGATAACCAAAATCAACCAAAATAAAAAGAATAAGTTAGATTAGTTTTCACCTTGATTTTTGGGCACACCTTCTTTCCCTTCCAAAGTATAGGATGAACTTAGGGTGCATCAATGGTGGATTTTCTTCCTCTTTCTCTCCTCTTCCCCACCGAACTCTCTCTCTCTCTCTCTCTCTCTCTCTCTCTTATGCTTTGCTTGGTTAACTAAAGAAAAAGTAAGATGAGATAAAATAAAAGATGAAAGAGAAGAAAGTTTAATGGGTTGGACAAAAATATATAGATACATTAGTATATCTATATCTAATCCACTAACATATCTCCTCTCTCTCTCTCTCTTAATTATTATAAGATTACTTACTAATATGTTGGCTCCATAAACAAAATGACACCTAGCCCATTAAGTAAATATCTTTTGGAATTTGGGAGCTTGTAATGATGACATTCACTCCCCCTTTCTCTCCTTATCCTTGGCCGGCCAAGTGGCCTTCTTATCCCCAAATCTTGCTTTTGCTTTTATGGAAAAATCTAGCATACAAAATGTCTAAAGTACCCTCATCAATTGGGCTACAAGTTGGGTCATTATAAAAGATGTTTTGGGCTTTCCACAACTAACCTATTGGACTTTTAATTAACTAGTTTAACTTACTAATTAATATGAACTTGGGCCTCCACCCTTAAATAATTATGTTACTAGCATACTTGCCCATTAAATTCAATAGTGGGCTAGCTCAACAATCAAATTATCTACAAGTTCAATACTTAAATAATTATTGGGCTTGTTTAAACTACTAGCCATCCTTAGTAATATTAACCCTATTATCTCATGAACTATTACTCATTATTATTGATATCTACACATTCACATCAATCAATAATGTTAATTAACTTACATAACCCAATTAGACTTGTCTTATTCAAGTTTATTGAGTACTTACTTAGGGTTTAACCTCTTAAATCTATTTCCTAGATTATTAAAATACTTAAGTTAGTTCACTAACTTATATAACTTATTAGTTAGACTTTCTTTAAATATTATATCATACTAACCACATAATCATGTCATCATCCATAAAATATTATTGATTAGGTAATACTTATTTACAATGTATCACAGAAATTCTTGGTTTTTACATTCCCCCCTCCTTATAAGAATTCCGTCCTCGAAATTCCATTACGGTTACTTAAAAAGATTGGGAAATTCTTTCCTCATCTTTTCCTCGAGTTCCCACGTAGCTTCTTCAGCATTGTGGTTCCTCCAGAGCACTTTAACAGAATGTATAACCTTATTTCTCAATTTCTGCTCTTTCCTATCCAAAATTTCTATAGGAACCTCCTCGTACGATAAGTCTTTCTCGACTTGAATCGGCTCGTATGATATCACATGCTTGTAATCCGGCTTGTACGGACGCAACACTGACACATGAAACACATTATGAATATGTTCCAGTTCAGGAGGTAGAGCTACCTCATACGCGACTTCCCCTATCGTCTTCAGTATTTCAAACGGTCCAATAAATCTTGGACTCAGTTTACCTTTCTTCCCAAATCTTATCTTTCCCTTCCAAGGAGATACCTTTAGAAATACATAGCTTCCCACTTCGAAATCTCTTTTCTTGCGATGAATATCTACGTACTTCTTTTGTCGATCTTGAGCTGCTACTAGTCGAGCTCTTATCACTTTGATAATCTCCACCGTCTGCTGAACCAATTCTGGCCCCAACAATCTTCTTTCACCTACCTCGTCCCAACATAAGGGCGTTCTGCACTTTCTCCCATACAGGGCTTCATACGGTGGCATACCAATGCTTGCATGATAACTATTGTTATATGCAAACTCCACCAACGGAAGATGATCTTCCCAGCTTCCGTTGAAATCCATCACACAGGCTCTGAGCATATCCTCTAAGGTTTGAATCGTTCTCTCACTTTGCCCATCTGTCTGTGGATGATACGCAGTACTCAACCTTAATTGTGTTCCCATTCTTTCTTGAAGACTTCTCCAAAAGTTTGAAGTGAAGCGCGGATCTCTATCAGACACGATTGATACGGGCACTCCATGTCTCGCAATAATTTCCTTGATATACAATTTTGCTAGCTGATCCAAATTATACCTAATCTTGATCGGCAAAAAGTGTGCTGACTTTGTAAGACGGTCGACAATTACCCATATAGCATCGTAACCCTTTTGTGTTGCTGGAAGTCCTACCACAAAATCCATCGTGACGTGCTCCCATTTCCATTCTGGAATTTCTAACGGCTGTAATAATCCACTTGGTCGTTGATGCTCTGCCTTGACTCTTTGACAAGTTAAACAGCGACTGACGCATTCAGCAACCTCTCTCTTCATGTTTGGCCACCAATAATGTTGATGCAAATCTTGATACATCTTCGTACTTCCTGGGTGTATTGAGTATCTCGTATTGTGCGCTTCTTGAAGAATCTCGCCTCGTAACTCTGGTACTGCAGGCACCCAAATTCTTCCTTCAAATCTCATCAATCCAGTACCATCGATCTTATACTTCAGCTCTTCGCCTTCAGCCAACCGCTTCTTTATGTTATCACATTCTTCATCATTCCCTTGTGATTCTTTCACCTTGTCTAATAAAGTTGGACTTGCTTCCATTTCTATTATGTTATCTGAATTCTTCGGATTTTTCACCTCCAACTCCATTTTCTCCATTTCTCTTACTAACTCTTCCTGGTTTGTTAATACAAACAATTTTTCTTGGCTCTTTCTGCTTAAAGCATCTGCCACCACATTAGCCTTTCCCGGATGATATAGAATATCACAATCATAGTCCTTGATCAATTCCAACCATCTTCTCTGCCTCATGTTTAATTCCTTTTGTGTAAAGATGTACTTCAGACTCTTGTGATCTGTGTATATCTCACACTTTTCTCCGTAGAGATAATGTCTCCAAATCTTAAGGGCAAATATTACCGCAGCCAACTCAAGGTCATGGGTAGGGTATCCCTTCTCATAGTCTTTTAACTGTCGGGACGCGTACGCAATGACTTTACCATTCTGCATTAATACGCAACCTAGTCCTTTGTGTGACGCATCACTATACACTGTAAAACCTCCCGTACTATCTGGTAAAGATAACACAGGTGCTTCACTTAGTCGCTTCTTTAATTCCTGAAAACTTTGTTCACATTTTTCCGTCCATACATACTTAACGGTCTTCCTTGTCAGATTAGTTAATGGCGTTGCTAATTTCGAGAAATCCTGAATAAATCTTCGATAATATCCTGCCAATCCCAAGAAACTTCTAATCTCTGTCGGTGTTTTCGGTTGTCTCCAATTTTTCACCGCTTCTACTTTTGCTGGATCAACAGAAATTCCCTCGTTATCGATGACATGCCCCAGAAATTGAACTCTCTTCAACCAGAACTCACACTTTGAAAATTTAGCATATAACTTCTCTTTCCTTAAGGTTTCCAACACAATTCGTAGATGTTCAGCATGCTCCTCTTCAGTCTTCGAATAAACCAAAATGTCATCAATGAACACCACCACAAATTTATCCAAATACGGTTTAAATACTCTGTTCATCAAGTCCATAAAAGCAGCTGGTGCGTTTGTTAGTCCAAACGACATCACTAGGAATTCATAATGACCGTAACGAGTTCTAAATGCTGTCTTTGGTACATCTTCTGTTCTCACCTTCAACTGATGATAACCAGTTCTTAGGTCAATCTTCGAAAAACATCTCGCTCCCTTAAGTTGATCAAACAGATCGTCTATTCTTGGTAACGGATATTTGTTCTTGATTGTCACCTTATTCAATTCTCTGTAATCCATACACAACCTCATTGAACCATCCTTCTTCTTTACAAACAACACCGGTGCTCCCCACGGAGATACACTAGGTTGGATGTACTTCTTATCCAACAACTCTTGTAGCTGGATCATCAACTCTTTCATTTCTACCGGAGCCATTCGATACGGCGCTTTTGATATCGGCGCTGTCCCCGGTACTAAATCAATCACAAACTCTATTTCTCTATCTGGAGGAAGTCCCGGAAGTTCTTCTGGAAAGACATCCCCAAACTCATTAACTATAGGTATCTGCCCCATGTCCGAATTCATAACCCGTGTATCCACTACATGAGCCAAATAACCTTCACAGCCTTTTTGTAACATTCTTCTGGCCTGCATCATCGTCAGACAACTTGTTTGCCTTGGCGACTTGCTACCATAAAATACAACCTTAGACTTACTCGGTGTCTTAAGGCGTATACTCTTCTTATGACAGTCTATAACTGCCTCATGGTTAAACAACCAATCCATCCCTAAGATAACATCAAATTCTCCTAAGCGTATCGGGATTAAATTCACGCTTAACTTATGTCCCCTTATATCCACACCACAGTTGTTATGGATAAACTCTACAGGGATCACTTCTTTATTTGCAACTTCTATATTCATTGGGTTCTTTAACTTTTCAAATGGTAAGTTTAATCTTCTAGCAAATTCATCAGACACAAATGAACAGGTAGCTCCCGAATCAAATAATGCGTAAGCATTTATATTATTGATCGGAATAATACCTGACACCACTTCCTTTGATGCAACTGCATCTTGCACAGTCATGTTGAACGTTCGGGCTGTCGGCTTGCTCTGCTGTGTTGGACCTCCAATAGTTAACTTTGTTGAACTGCTCTTGTTTCCACTTCCTCCATCTGTATTCTTCTTCAATGGACAATCCTTGAATCGGTGCCCCGTTCCTCCACAAGAAAAACAACCACCTTTCTTCGGCTTAGGACAATTTGGTGAAATATGTCCTTCTTGGCCACAATTATAACAGACGTTTTTTCCTTTCATACACTCTCCAGAGTGATTCTTTCCACACTTCGAACACGCTGCCTTCTTCTGCTGAGTATTCCCTGGCTGCGCTCCTGATTCATTTCCACTGTTGTTCCACTTACGTTTCTTGCTGTTACTACCACCACTACTCGCACCTTGATGACCACCTTCAATTTTCTTCTTATTCTTCTCTCGGTTGAATCTAGAAACTGCCTCACTACTACCTTCTGCAATGATGGCTTTTTCTAACAGTGTTGAGAAGGTAGCAATTTGCAACACTGCAACCTTACTGTGAATCCACGGCTTCAGCCCATTTTCAAACCTACGTGCCTTCCGTAGTTCTGTATCCACCTGATGAGGTGCAAATCTGGCTAGCTCATTAAATTTTGCTGCATATTCGGCAACTGACATGTTTTCTTGCTTTAATTCAAGAAACTGCACTTCCATTCTGGCTTGCATGGCCTCCGAGAAATAACTTTCTAAGAATAACTCCTTAAACCTGGTCCATGTCACTACCTCTGTTCCGGCTCTAGCTTGGTTCGTCTCCCACCAGTAATTAGCCTCACCTTTCATCAAGTAGGTAGCAAAAGCCGTCTTTTGCTCTTTGGCTACCCTTGCAATGATAAAGGCCTTTTCCATTTCTTTCACCCATGTTTGAGCCGCTATAGGGTCCGTAGTTCCGCTAAATTCTGGTGGTGCTACAGCTTTAAAATCTTTAAAATTTGCCAATCTATTATTCGCTTGCCCCCTTGCTGCAGGTGTACGAGTTCGCATAGCTTGAGCTATCATATCAGCAAAGTTTTGCATTGGGTCATCTTGATTTCTTTCATTGTTCACAGAACGTTCCTCCCTCTGGTTACGATTTTGACGTCTTGGCGGCATTATCTGATTAAACAAAACCTTAATTTATTACATCGAGTTTAATTATATGATATATCTTCTAAGTGTTTAAAATATAACATGTAATTTAAACTCTAACAATCATATTATCATAATGTTGTATTATCGAATTCAACCTGCTAAATTGACTAATTCAGCTTGCTGAATTAACATATTCATCTTACTAAATTCACATATTCAGCTTGTTGAATAACACATTTAGCTTGCTGAATTAACATATCCAGCTTGCTGAATAACACATTCAGCTTGCTGAATTAACATATCCAGCTTGCTGAATAACACATTCAGCTTGCTGAATTAACATATTCGATTTACTATTTTTCAAACAGACAACTTCTCATTTTAATTCTTAATACTTTTCTATTTGATCCAACATGTAATTATAATAATGCATTTATATTCATATACCAAATTTTAGAGTCATATATTCACATACTTGGCATATTTTTATAAACGTTAACTATCCCATTTTTAGACATCCAAAGATGGGATCTACCAAAAGACATACTCCCCTATTCACATAAGATGGGGATACATCATATTTACATACTACCTCGCACATACTGAGGTTTACATCAAACACACAACCCTAATAATCAAAAGGGGTACTACTACATCTATAAACAATAGAAAGCTATTAAACTATCACTGCGCGTCTGGAGAGGGTGCGCCTGAATGCTCCTGCTCGGGTGGAAAGAGTCCATCCATAAGTCGACGTCTAACAGCTCGACTCGACTCGCCTATCTCAAAGGATCTCCTCACTCCCACTTGGGGACCAGTATATGCTGCATCTAAAGCCCGTCCCAAGGACTCCATCCTAACTCGTCCAGCCTCTGCTTCAACCTCTAACTGATCCACTCTTCTCGCTGCTCGGACCCAAGCATCCTCAACTCGGACCCTGTCAGCGATCTCTAAGTCAAACCTCATGTGTAACGCCTGATGCTCAATACTCAATATCGCAAACTTATTATACTCTTGTTCTAATATCTCTCTCAGCTCAGCATTCTTGGCAACCATATGAGTAGCCAAGGTCGTCTGCTCCTGCAACTGTATCTTCATCTCAGCAAGCTCGTTCTGAGCCTGATATGCCAGTTCCTTGTATTGAGTTTCAGTAAACTGATGAGTGGCATTCTCCTGCTCTAGCTCTGTCACTCTATTCTCCAGCGCTATGTTATTTTCAAACAAAACCTCCATCACATCCTCATCACGCTCGTCACTAACAGCATGATCCTCTACCGGATCTAACGGCTCTTGCTCGACTGTATGGCTACCTTGTTCTTCCTCAGGCATCCTATAATCAAACAAACACAACATCAGTATCACAATAAAATATATTCATTGATAAAATGAAACAATATTTTATTATGCACACTGCATACTAGATGAATCTCCATAATCCACCTCTTATCATACTCTATACGAGTTTTCTTCTAAGGTTATAACCTAAGTTTCGCATCCTAGAGTTTATAATCTACAGCTCTGATACCAATCTGTGACGCCCCCAAATCCGAGTTCTCAACCCCAGGTTTGGTGCTCACTATCCATCATCAACATAAGCATTCTATATACTATTGCGGAATAATAAACATACGTTGTTCATTATAATAAAGTCTTATACAATACCCCAAGGTCTATTACCTTAACATAAATATACCTTACTTAAGTAACATAAAGTAACACAAAAGGTTTACATAAACATCAAACATAGTATTTCATGATACTTAAACATTTATAATAACTATTCTTGGACCTTTCCCTTGCCCTTGTCCTTCTTACTTGAACTCTCTGGCTTAGCTGAAATAAATGTCATGATATAGCAAGGGTAAGCAACTAATTTGCTTAGCAAGTTTAAGTACAAAGAAGATATATCATGATTAGCAAGAAATTTATCGTTCAATGTTCAACAATAGAAATTAATTGCGAAAGAACATGAATTAAGTCTTGATAACTAAATATTCGAATAACAGATACTGAGTGGTCATAATGACCATGAACATATGCTAAGGCTGTCAGTATTTAAACTGGTCCTTTTAATAAGTTTTGGTAATCAAGGGGATCAGCCTTTCATACCCGGTGTATTATGCATAAATACTTAATTTACGAGCAATAATTATTTTTCAATAATGCTTTAATCAAATTGTTCTTTTTCTCAGTCTTGAGTCCTTACCAAATCAATTGGTGAAGAAAAGCTTTTAACAACATATTTGATTTAACAAATTTAAACATATTTGATCTAGCCGATACAATGAGCATAGATCCATATCTTAAACAGTGCATGAATAAAAGAACTTTAACTAAATCACAGTTCAATAATAATAGAATAGGAATTTAATTGCACTGAGTGCGATTATCAATAATCAATATGGATGTGAATAATAAATAATAATTATTCACTAACATGCTTTGAAAAGAATAACTCAAGTTTGAGTTAGAGAACTTGCCTCGACTGCGATCTACTGCTACACAATTTAATTTAATCTCTTTATTGTAAAGACCTATCATTGTTAAGATTGATCTTACAATCAGCATATCATACTTTATATTATAATACAATTACTCTATCAGCAATTTACTTATCCACATAATCAATTACCTGAAAACATTCTTATTAATATCATTCTTTGATAATGTATTATTTTCTTTGTCATATTTCTTATGATTTAACACTTAATCTTTCCTTTTATTAGCTCTTTTTTATAATCTAGTAAGATGAATACTAACATCATAGTCTAGATTATACAAACATGCAATCCAGCCACCTGGATTGACTAATCCAGCAAACTGAATTCAACAAACTTCCAATCCAGCAAGACTGGATTCTAAATCCTTCAATCCATCAAACTGGATTCTAAATCTTTCAATCCAGCAAACTGGATTCAACATTTTTTTCCAATCCAGCAAGCTGGTTTCCATATCTCTTTTACGAAAATACCAAATCAACTTATTATTTTTCTATCCTTTGGCCATACTTATATACATGTATTTCATACACAAAAAGTATTTTTCCGTAATTTTTCAATTTCTTTTACTATTTTTCAAAAATCATTTTTAGTGCGTGGCTTAAGAAATTAGCCCCATCATGCTCAACTCCAGAAATTCCCATCTCTTGGCATAATCTCATACATGTTAGCGTGACCCTCCAGTTTAAATTTCGTGGCCATCGGAGTTATAGAACTCCGGTTATAGCGATTTTCGTCCGAAAAACCTAAATATTGAAATGATCATAACTTGGTCATTTTAAGTCGGAATGAGCTCATTTTTGGACAGGAGCTACTTTATGACATATATTTTAATGTCCCAAAAGGCCAGAATTTATTTCATATTTTAAGTGGCCGAAATTGCCCTTTCAAAATTTTGGGCAGACCCCGTTTTGGGATTTTTAGATTTTACCTACTTTGCTAAATTCAGTCCATACGGAAATCTACAACTCCTTTTTAGGTGATTCCACTTGGGTTTGAAAGATAACTCATCATATTACTCTCCCAAATTTTTCCAGAATTTTTAAATACCAGAAAAATGACGAAAATACCCCTTGCTTTGACTGACCAAAAACAGTTTAGTTTTCTTTCGAAAGACCAAACTGTTTTTGCTAAAACAGTTGCTACCACTTGTGTATTCAACATTTTTGAATGCTACCACTTGGGTTTAGTAGTTAACTTACATATCTAGGACCCTCTTTGACGGATCACAAAAAGAAGGTGTAGATCAAAAACGGTCGTCGATCAAAGGATGTGAAAAAAAACTAGAGTTTTCTTACAAAACAAAACTAGTTTCTTTTCTATCCTTTTGATTCACTTTCTAACACTCAAATATGTTAGATCCATACATGAAACTATATAAAACATGTAGATAGAGGGTTTTAGACCTCTAGATCATAAACCTTAGATAACCAAAATCAACCAAAATAAAAAGAATAAGTTAGATTAGTTTTCACCTTGATTTTTGGGCACACCTTCTTTCCCTTCCAAAGTATAGGATGAACTTAGGGTGCATCAATGGTGGATTTTCTTCCTCTTTCTCTCCTCTTCCCCACCGAACTTCTCTCTCTCTCTCTCTCTCTCTCTCTCTCTCTCTCTTATGCTTTGCTTGGTTAACTAAAGAAAAAGTAAGATGAGATAAAATAAAAGATGAAAGAGAAGAAAGTTTAATGGGTTGGACAAAAATATATAGATACATTAGTATATCTATATCTAATCCACTAACATATCTCCTCTCTCTCTCTCTTAATTATTACAAGATTACTTACTAATATGTTGGCTCCATAAACAAAATGACACCTAGCCCATTAAGTAAATATCTTTTGGAATTTGGGAGCTTGTAATGATGACATTCACTCCCCCTTTCTCTCCTTATCCTTGGCCGGCCAAGTGGCCTTCTTATCCCCAAATCTTGCTTTTGCTTTTATGGAAAAATCTAGCATACAAAATGTCTAAAGTACCCTCATCAATTGGGCTACAAGTTGGGCCATTATAAAAGATGTTTTGGGCTTTCCACAACTAACCTATTGGACTTTTAATTAACTAGTTTAACTTACTAATTAATATGAACTTGGGCCTCCACCCTTAAATAATTATGTTACTAGCATACTTGCCCATTAAATTCAATAGTGGGCTAGCTCAACAATCAAATTATCTACAAGTTCAATACTTAAATAATTATTGGGCTTGTTTAAACTACTAGCCATCCTTAGTAATATTAACCCTATTATCTCATGAACTATTACTCATTATTATTGATATCTACACATTCACATCAATCAATAATGTTAATTAACTTACATAACCCAATTAGACTTGTCTTATTCAAGTTTATTGAGTACTTACTTAGGGTTTAACCTCTTAAATCTATTTCCTAGATTATTAAAATACTTAAGTTAGTTCACTAACTTATATAACTTATTAGTTAGACTTTCTTTAAATATTATATCATACTAACCACATAATCATGTCATCATCCATAAAATATTATTGATTAGGTAATACTTATTTACAATGTATCACAAAAATTCTTGGTTATTACAGCCGTCATTACCATCATCGGTAGAAGAAACGGGGAGCCGACAATCATCCCTAGGATATGGAAAATAAATCAACATACATCATCCATATGCATCATACACTTTCATCATATTTCTCCATATAGAATCATGTTTATCTTGTTGCATTTCAAGTGTCTAGGATTCTTTATCATATCCATGTCATTGCATTGCATGAATATAATAAAGAGGGGCATCTGTAGACACTCAAAATTTTTTGCACACCTGTTACTGGCATTGCAAGAGGGCAGATTCATCTTTCAGAGATAACCCTAGAAGACAGCTCACATCCAGTCCGGATACTGCTGGAAGTTCAGTCTCAACCCCAGAACACACACTGGGAGTAACAGTTCCAACCTCGATGATAACCCCGAGGCCTGCAGTTTTAATACCAAAAATTAAACCGAAGAAGACCGATTCATCCCGGAGATAACCCTGAGATATTCAGTCTCAGTCCCACACTAGGTATAACAGATTCCAACCTTGGAGATAACCCCAAGGAAGGCAATTGTAGTTCCGGAGATAACCCCAGAAATGCTTGTTTTAAATGCATGCAATCAGCTTCAACCTCGGCGCTTACACCGAGGCACTCAGTACAAGACCTAAAAATAACACCAGGAAGACAGGCACACCTCAGAGATGACACTGAGGACCTTCAACACTTGCAGCAGTCCAATCTTAGAGATAACCCTGAGTAACGTCTGCTTTATCAGCCCAAATCGGAGATAACCCCGGTGAGGGGCAAAGTCATCATCTTGCCACCTTAACGCCACATCACGCCATCTCAACAGTTCAAACATACATTTCTACACAGCAATGTACCACAAGAGCAAAGGAAAACCAATCCCGAGTGACTATTACGTAGGGTAACGGATAGAATTTGAAGCTTGAAGACCGAAGGGCATCGTCCCATCTTCTTGACTTCGTACAACCTCTAATCCCATGTTATTGCATAACTCTTAACAACGGTAATCCGAAATAGGTCTTACATACCTCAGTCGGATGCCCAAATTACAATTCTAAAAGTTCGAGCGGACATCACGTTGCATGCGTGCACGCATTTTGAGACGACAAAACCCGCAAAGCCTGGGGCACCCCGGGCAGTCGCAGGTACACCTACGGCTCCCCCCTCTATAAATAGATGGCTTGGGGTGGCCATTTTAAAAAGAGAAAAGGCGAGGAAGCCTTATCCAATTTTCTTTGTACACGCCCTAAACTGAGTGCTTTCTCATTTTAAACACTTGTAAGCTCATATATAGCTACTTTTTACCGGCAGGAGTCGAGTGCTCATCCATTTCAAGTTATTAAAGCCTTCTTTGGCAGCCCAATGTAAGCCTTCTTACACACTTTAAAGCATTTCTCTTCATCTTTGCACACATTATTCTTCACGTTGAGAGTAGTGTTACGTGTGTAGGCCCGGACTTCGGTCCGTGGTTTCATTTCAGTTTGTATATATATATATATATATATATATATATATATATATATATATATATATATATATATATATATATTTATATATGGACTAACGTTATCGAGTTACGCCTCGTTTGAGCCTAGAGTTATTCCTGGAGCGTTTAATGGCTTTCATATATATATATATATATATATATATATATATATATATATATATATATATATACTTATATATATAAATTGTGTGTCGAACTCTGTTCGATGAGCCTAGACTCACGTCTGGTGCGTTTAAATGCTTTCGTATATATATATATATATATATATATATATATATATATATATATATATATATGAACTGTGTGTCAAACTTTATTCGATGAGCCTTGATTTTACATCTGGTGCGTTTACTGCTTTAATATATATATACGTATATATATTAACTGTTGTTGGACTTTGTCCGATGAGCCTGAATTTTTTATTTGGTGCATTTACACGCTTTTATATATATATATATATATATATATATATATATATATATATATTTACATTTCGTCCTGCCTGGAGTTTACTTCGTGGCGGTTGACCGTTTTTTACTGCTTTCTATACATTTCATCCCGCCTGGAGTTTCCTCCGTGGCGGTTGATCACTTTTATAGCTTTATTTACATTTTCGATCCCCCATGGAGGTGTTTCATGGTGGTTGATCATGTCTGTATATATATATATATATATATATATATATATATATATATATATATAGCTTTTATATTTATTGCGGCATCATGTGAGCCTAGGAATCATGTGATCGCAAATTTGGTCCACTGAATCTAGATTCGGTTCCCGTGATGGACCTTTTTCAGCTGTAAGCAGGTTGTAAATTTATTCCGGGTGTTCGGATTTCCTCCGATGGTTTCCATACCCATGAGGAGTTCGGCACTACTTTGTACATTATTTTCTCAAAGATGTTTTGCATCTCAAAAATAAAAGTAATCAAGCTGAATATTGAATAAAATAAAAGTATCAAAGGCCTCAATTACTATTGAGCACAGGTTTTGAAAAATCTCTTTTTATAAAACCTCACTGCTATATCTTATTTAAAATTGATTTTTTACACAAATTCAAACCCTATGTATATAGGTGCGAACGAGGCATAGCACTACTTCTAAATAATAGCACATTGACCCACACACACACACACACACACATTCATACAATAGTTTATTGAAAAGTGGCGGTCACCGTGAAAACTCGGATGTCAGGGGGAGCCTAACACCTTCCCTCCACATGAGCAAGTCCCCGGACCCTAATGAATGTCAGTTTCACTGACCCGTTTAGCACTGTCACATCACTGGATCAATGTGCAAATCTTTTCTCGGTTATGTTGGTACAACCAGTTAAAAAACTAACTGGCGACTCTTAATAGTCCATCGTTAACATTATACATGTCGGACCTTTTTCACTTATTTTTTCAAAAAAATCTCACCTAACATGAGAACACAAAAAAATAAGTAACGAAAAGGGACAAATAAAATCCCGACGTCGACACATTGTTCAAAATTATAGCTTCAGGTAAACAAATCAATCTGCTTGTGATACTATTGATGTAAGAACCCGAATTTTTAGAAATTATTAAAATAAGAATTTTGTAAATAAAATTCTTAAAGCATGAGCTGGGTTCGAATGAGTATATATATATATATATATATATATATATATATATATATATATATATATATATATATATATGTTACGAGGTATGTGGTTTTATGTTGCATAGGGTAATATAAGCTATACAATAAGTGAGGTTGTGTTTAATGAATATATATTTGTTATAAATTGTAGATATGAATTAGTAAAGAAGATGGATAGGAATTTATCTATTAATGTTAAATAATTTATAGAATTATTTTATTATAGTAAGTTGGTGACATTAAATAACTTTGATAATCACCAATTTCTTGAGTATTTGTACGAGTACGTATCAAGTCTAAGGCAGTGTAACCATACTTTTTAACAGTGGATGTATAGGAGCTGGGCTAAATAATTCCTTCAGAGAGCGGAGGTATATACAAATTAGTAACCGATCTAACTCACTGTGAAAACAGTGTAGACGAGACGGAATCTAATTTGTTGGTTGTTTGTGGAAAACCACTCAGTGTACTATATTGAATACTATTAAAGGCTCGACGCGTGCTAGGTTTAGACTAGTATATATGTACGCTGTTGACGAGAGTATATGACCATTATACCTTTAAGGTGGCTAGAGAATTATTAAGTAATTCGATTCACGACAAGAAACGAAGATGAAAGGAATGTATGAATGTGTTACATTCGAGTTTTGTGTTATTGATGGTAAGAAACCGTAAAGGAAATGTATAGTCGGTTAAACTCATAAGGGAAATAGAGTTTTAAAACTCGAAGTGTGATTCTTAAATTATTAAGGAAGATAGTAGTCAATGATGTGGAATCAAAGAGGGGATTGATGTTAGACGAGTTAAAACTTAAGGAGGACGTTTAAAAGTATTTAGAAGCGTAAAGTTTCATTGCTGCTAGTGCAGAACTTGTCTGCCTCTAATTTTGGTATGGCGCAGCTGCGCCATTACAAAGCCTATGACCAGCATAGCTACGCCGGTCTGTAGAAAATTCTGAGTTAGTCTGTGGAATTTAAATTCAAGGAATGAAGGCTAGAGACTCATATAAAGGTTATAAATGGTGATTAAGTGTTCATAAAAGAATGTAGTTAACAATACATGACTTGAATAAAGGTTTAATTAATTAAATCGGATTAAATATGGTTAATTATGTGATATTATAGAATATTATATTCTATTAATTAGTGGAGTGCATAACAAATTATTGGAAAGAAACTAAATGATACTTAGCCCAATTAAAATATTAGCGTGGGTATAATCATTAAATAATATTACTATGTGTAATATGGAAAATGTGAGCAGTGGTAATATATAATGCCTACGGTATAAGAATATGTGAAGTGCGACGTTTAATTGGGACTAATGATATAAGGTTCCAAGTGGTACAGTGAAATCAGAGATAGTGATAATACAGAAATAATTAAATATCTGTGTATTCTAGTAGCTAGGAAGAAAATTAAATGTTTGAATAAACATTAATATTAAATAATGTGATAATGTGTTTGTGAGTAGTAAAATATAATTATGGAAATACTTGGACAAGAATACCTAACTGTGTTACTCTAATTGCGGGCATTTAATGTACATGGTTATTATAAGGTGTATACCTAAATAATTCCTAAATTTCCTAATATGGTAATAATTATACATTAAAATGACATTTTGGGAATTTAAAGTAACCAAACCAAACTTATTGCTGAGAATTGCTCTTGTCCCGTATTCATAGTACCAAATTATTTTCAGCCGTGAATAGGCCATTGGCCTACCCCCTCTATTTGCTTAAGCTCAATGATGGTGATGATGGCCAAGGGTGTGGGTTGAAGGGAGTGGTTTGAACCTTTCCACCAACTCCTTGTCCATTGTTTTCTTCCATTTTCCTAAGAATCAAACCATGGTGTAAGAACAATGTCTGGACAATGAGTTTTCTATATATAACCCTCCTTCTTCATTTCTCAGTTGCTGAGAAATTTGTCTGCTAAATTCTAAGTTTGAGAGTTTTAAGTTGCTGAGCAATTGAAGGAGTATAATCAGTGTGTTGGATAATTTAATTAAGCTTCAAAGAGGTATAAGAATTCTTCTTGTTCTTCATTGTTGGTTATGTAAAAATTTCCATTCTTGAATTTCAAATTCTTGATTTGATGGAGTTAGATGCTAAAAGGGTTGGGTAATGTTTAAATTGTTGTTATATAACCATATAAGCATGTTTAAATTGATATATGACTGGTTACAATCGAATTCATGAGTAATTTTTGTGGTTAGGCTGAAGTTCTGCCGAATCAGACTATTACTGGCTCGAACTAGACATGGTGCAGCTCCGCCGGATTAACACTGAGGCACATCGCATCTGATCCGGGCTCTGAGCACAGTTTTTAACATTTATTTTAAAGTCTGCTAAGTGATAATCAATTGTTATGACTTAAACTAGCTTGCAAACATGTGTAACATGTATATATAAGTATAATAACCTAATGTGAGCATGTTTTACTAAGATTAGCATGAATTGGTATAAGATCGTTAGCAAGGACTTTAAGTTTTGAAAACAAACTTTGATAAAGATCATGTTCTGCATATTTGAGCTTTATGGTCTACACACATAACTGATTTCACACATAAATGAGCGTGACATATGATTCATAGTTCCTTTATTCATGACCGCTTTTTTAGGATTTGTGTTAATGAAGTTTTCAAGAAAAAGCTTAGTATAGTTAGCTAACATGCATGACTACTACAAGCTTTATATTCTGACCTTACGAGCATGTTAACATGACTTGACTACATATGAATAGAGCCTTTAAGTTGTCTTGTATGTGTTGAATGACATTGTTCAAGTTTAAAGCGGTTTCAAAAGCAAACTTGAACATATTTTCAAAAATCTAGTTGCATCACATGGACATCTAGATTCTAAAGGACTTATAAGTCATGTTATGTCTATAATATCCCTAGATATGATTTACATGTGTTATATTGCATCATTCATGAAAATGATTTCAAAGGCAACCTCGAGCATGTTTTCGAACTTAGGTTGCATTACATATGCGTATTTAGATTCTAAAGGCTTGAGATGCCATGATATGTTTTATTATGTCTCTAAACATAAGTCCTATATGTTAAACATAATGGAAGTAAACCAAGCATGAGGTTAAAGCATGTTTTAAGTGTCAAACGATGCTAGCTATGAGTAAGAGATATGAATATGAACGAGCATGTGTAGTACAGATTATGTGACCTCTTTATGAGAACATAAGGCTAATTAGTACACCTAGTGATTTCATAAACCTATTTGGTTTTGATTTCGTGAAAATCCTAAACTAATGTCCCTAATATATAAGGTTGAACTTGAAGTGGTCATACAAGTATGTAAAGACCTCTAGCATGTATGCATGTTAAAAATAAGTGTGGATGTGTGTTGAAGTTTGGGCAAAAATAGAAAGGCAGTAGCTCAACCTTGGTCTGGACAGGGGACAGCGCAGCTGCGCCGTCCCTAGACCTAGACAGGGCGCAGCTGCGCCGTGCTGCAGTCTTGAATGACTTTTGTTTTTGAACTGAAGTTGGAGGCATGCTTATATGATTACTTTAACTTGTAATATATGACCAATATGCTATGAAATGTGTTAAGAAGCATGTTATGTGATAGAAATGAATGTTAATTATGATTTTCAAAAGTTAAGTCCAAAGGAATACTTTCAAGATATTAAGCAATGATATGTTGTTTGGATTTGTAATGTCTTACAAACTGAATTGTGTTATGAATATATAGTATAGGTGATGTTATATGAAGTTACGACTAAGTTAGACGTTATGTGTACGTTTAAACTTACCTATACGAGTTTTAAATGTGTCGATCACATAGTGAGACAAGTGTGTGATATAAATATATGAATGTTGATGTCATGTCCGAATGATTAAGGTATTCCTATACGGACCTAGATATTCCGAGAATGTGATGAGAAAGTAATATGTAGGTTTTACGAACCTAGCTAGGAAATAATGTAACATTGTTATTACATTGAGAATACATGAAATATGTTACTAATGGATGTGAATCCATGATTATATAACTGTGTAGGAATACACGAAGTGCAAATAAGCTTTAAGCAGTTAAGTCGTAGTTCATAAACTACGAATTAGGCAAGTCTTTCAGTTCCTATTTGTTATATGAATTTGATAACTGTTAGTTGAGCTATATTATGCGATGCAAATGTTGATGTATATATATGAAATGCATATGAGATATGTATGAAATGTGAAAGTTGATCTTTGATTATATACTTGTGATATAAACCTTTATGCCTGTTATGTGAGAAGTAACATGCGTAGTAAATATTAATGGATTATGAATGCATGAACTGAATATGTTGTTATATGCTATGTGATGCATGAAAACTGTTAGAATTGATGGGCTGTCGAGCTCGCCCTTGCAAATAACCACTTTTACAGGTTAAGGACTCACGATAAAGATTTCGTGCTACTTAATTGATAAAGATCAATCACATCAAAGGAGATTAATTTGTTTAATTAAATATATGCTCTTGAACCATGTTTAGGTTCTAGTAGATATACTTGATAGTAATTTACTATATGTAGTACATAATAAGTTGTAAAGTTATACTATGTGATACATAGAGAAATTCGGATCGAGATGTAAAGGTTTATACATAAATTGAATAGAGTGAATCATAGCATAATTTGATTCAGAGATTTGTAATTGATTCAAGTTAAAACATCAACAAAAGATTTATTTCAAAGGAGATTGAAAAAGTTTAAATTATTCTGCATATTTATATAACATCAAATGTGACGTGTTACAGGAATAGTAATGACCAAGATTAGAAACTTATAAAAGTTTGGGGTCATTGTGCAGATCCTGGAAATGGAATGAATTTATATTCTAAATTGTAATAAGTAGAGTTATATTCATTAAGTTATGAATGAAAAATATAAATAGTTTGATGATAGTAGTATCGTGGCGGACCGGATTCGGGGTTCAAAGGGACCTGGATTTAGGGGCGTCACAGGTTGGTATCAAAGCTGTAGCTTATAAACTTAGGTAAGTGTGCCTTAGGCTATAACCTGAGAGAGAGAAAGATAAGGATTAAAATTTATAAGCGAAGATTCAAAGAAGAATCTTGAAGTATCTAAGAGAATGATAATTCAAGAGTTTCCTAACTCTGGTAATAAAAATATTAAGATGGTGTCTATATGACAAAGATAATAAGAATGAACTCAAGTGGAGTTTTGTTGATAATAAGGAAAGAACCCTAAGGTAAATTGATGATCACGACGTGATCAGATTGAGCTGTGAAATGATAAATTGTCTGTAACGACTAAGTGTGTATAGCTTGATGCTGTAAGAGATTGTACTATGAAATGGTACGATGTGAACTCATGAGGAGTTGTATGTGATGAGATACGAAGAATTTGAATCGAGCAAAGAGAAAGTTAAGAGTGAGATAGAGTTAAGTGGGATTTCAATTAAGGATCCATGTCAGCAGCTGAGTTGTATGATTCCTTGTTATGGGCAGAGAATTGTACTTGGTGTAAAGACCACTTAGTTTCTAGCACTGATAATCATTGAAATGTTTGTGTCGCACTATTTGTTATATACCTGTTGAGAAGGTGATTCTTTTCTCATTTGTATAGCAGATAGATAGGTTATAGTTAGAGAATATAAGCTTAAGCAGCGAGTTCTTAAAACTCATACTTATGGTACGTTCGTGACTTCTAATTATATGAAATATTTTTGAACCCCTCAGCGAATGGATGCCTATGGTCTGACTAGGATAAGTTCTTAAACTCATATAGTTGTGGCAAGTTCCTGAATTTCCAAAGTGTGATAAGTTTGATGAACTGTATCGGGTATATATATGTTATGAAGTTAGAAATTTTTGTATAATAAAGATTGAAGTTGATGGAGAAATATGGATTTTCTAGATCTTCTAGCTCTGCTAGATTTTTAAATTTTATTGACTTCGTGCTGATGTTTGCACTTCTGTTTTCTTGAAAAATATTGGATCTTGTGATTGAACCAATGATGTTTAAAAACAATATCGTTATTCTTATGTCTATGCTAATTGTTTCGGCTAAGACAAAAATGAGTTGAAAATTTTCAAAATGTATTTCTAACCATGTGCATCATTTGATATGGTGTAAAAATGGTAAACGTTGGAGTCATCAATGCAGTCAACCCTAGTGTTGGTTGTGATCGAAAGATCGTCAGCCCACTATGGTATGATGTAATGTGATAAAGTCACCAAATGGCGGAATCCTCAACGTACTACCAATTTGGTACGGTATCATGACGTCATAAAAGAATTTTTAATTTTCTTTTAAATTATGAAGAAGGTCGATTAAGTTGGCCAAATTATTTCGATTGATGTCTGAGTTGTTGATAAAAGTCTAAGAAATTTGATTCGGCTAGACAACTGTTGAACAATAGTTGTGAAATCCAAGCATTCTTAAATATTTGTGTCAAACCAGATTGCTCTGGTGCGGATTCAGTTGTTGAAAAGCTGAGGTGAACAACCCTATAAGGGGACATATTTTTGGAGATAATAGTTTCGAGCGTAACGCATGTAGTCATTACAAAACACTACGTTACGGCCCAACGTAGTGGTACAATAGGTTGGTCACCTAGTGTACGTGTGGAGGGTGTTTTCAGTCTTTATGATTGATAAACACTCTGGTTTGTAGTGCGAAAGATTGTGATGAAGCACTGGTTCACGGTTTTGTGACCCCTCACCATAATTTGGAATCTAAGTTATTCATACTACTTTCTGATTATTGAAAAATCGTGGAAGACTCTTATTCTTCTGTGCAATGAATGTAGTGAGTAGAGTGTTCCTTAGAAAGGAGAATGTGGGAGAATGCAAATGAGTAAGTTATAATGAAACTTTCAAAAAGAGAATAAATAAAGTTATTCAAAAGAATATGTAATATTCGAAATAGCACCGAGTAGAGTAGGTTTCGGTGATTCCGAGGACGGAATCCTTATAAGGGAAAGATGATGTAAGAACCTGAATTTTTAGAAAATATTAAAATAAGAATTTAGTAAATAAAATTCTTAAAGCATGAGCTGGGTTTGAATGAGTATATATATATATATATATATATATATATATATATATATATATATATATATATATATATATGTGTGTGTGTGTGTGTGTGTGTGTGTGTGTGTGTTACGAGGTATGTGGTATTATGTTGAATAGGGTAATATGAGCTATGCAATAAGTGAGGTTGTGTTTAATGAATATATATTATTATTATATATTTGTTATAAATTGTAGAGATGAATTAGTAAAGAAGATGGATAGGAATTTATCTATTAATGTTAAATAATTTATAGAATTATTTTATTATAGTAAGTTGGTGACATTCAATAACTTTGATAATCACCAATTTCTTGAGTATTTATACGAGTACAAATCAAGTCTAAGGCAGTGCAACTGTACTCTTTAATGGTGGATGTATAGAAGATGGGCTAAACAATTCCTTCAGAGAGCGGAGGTATATACGAATTAGTAACTGATCTAACTCACTGTGAAAACAGTGTAGACGAGACGTAATCTAATTTGTTGGTTGTTTGTGGAAAACCACTCAGTGTACTATATTGAATACTATTAAAGGCTCGACGCGTGCTAGGTTTAGACTAGTATATATGTACGCTGTTGACGAGAGTATATGACCATTATACCTTTAAGGTGGCTAGAGAATTATTAAGTAATTCGATTCACGACAAGAAACGAAGATGAAAGGAATGTATGAATGTGTTACATTCGAGTTTTGTGTTATTGATGGTAAGAAACCGTAAAGGAAATGTATAGTCGGTTAAACTCATAAGGGAAATAGAGTTTTAAAACTCGAAGTGTGATTCTTAAATTATTAAGGAAGATAGTAGTCAATGATGTGGAATCAAAGAGGGGATTGATGTTAGACGAGTTAAAACTTAAGGAGGACGTTTAAAAGTATTTAGAAGCGTAAAGTTTCGTTGCTGCTAGTGTAGAACTTGTCTGCCTCTGATTTTGGTATGGCGCAGCTGCGCCATTACAAAGCCTATGACCAGCATAGCTGCGCCGGTCTGTAGAAAATTCTGAGTTAGTCTGTGGAATTTAAATTCAAGGAATGAAGGCTAGAGACTCATATAAAGGTTATAAATGGTGATTAAGTGTTCATAAAAGAATGTAGTTAACAATACATGACTTGAATAAAGGTTTAATTAATTAAATCGGATTAAATATGGTTAATTATGTGATATTATAGAATATTATATTCTATTAATTAGTGGAGTGCATAATAAATTATTGGAAAGAAACTAAATGATACTTAGCCCAATTAAAATATTAAGGTGGGTATAATCATTAAATAATATTACTATGTGTAATATGAAAAATGTGAGTAGTAGTAATATATAATGCCTACGGCATAAAAATACCCGAAGTGTGATGTTTAATTGGGACTAATGATATAAGGTACCAAGTGGTACAGTGAAATCATAGATAGTGATAATACAGAAATAACTAAATATCTGTGTATTCTAGAAGCTGGGAAGGAAATTAAATGTTTGAATAAACATTAATATTAAATAATGTGATAATGTGTTTGTGAGTAGTAAAATATAATTATGGAGATACTTCGACAAGAATACCTAACTGTGTTACTCTAATTGCGGGTATTTAATGTACATGGTTATTATGAGGTGAATACCTAAATAATTCCTAAATTTCCTAATATGGTAATAATTATACATTAAAATGACATTTTGGAAATTTAAAGTAACAAAACCAAGCTTATTACTGAGAATTGCTCTTGTCCCGTATTCATAGTTCCAATTTATTTTCAGCCGTGAATAGGCCATTGGCCTAACCCTCTATTTGCTTAAGCTCAATGATGGTGATGATGGCCAAGGGTGTGGGTTGAAGGGAGTGGTTGGAACCTTTCCACCAACTTCTTCTTGTCCATTGTTCTCTTCCATTTTTCGAGGAATCAAACCATAGTGTAAGAACAATGTATGGACAATGAGTTCTCTATATATAACCCTCCTTCTTCATTTCGCAGTTGCTTAGAAATTTAATTGCTACATTCTAAGTTTGAGAGCTTTAAGTTGCTGAGCAATTGAAGGAGTATAATCAGTGTTTTGGAGAATTCAATTAAGCTTCAAAGAGGTATAAGAATTCTTCTTGTTCTTCATTGTTGGTTATGTCAAAATTTCTGTTCTTGAATTTCAAATTCTTGATTTGATGGAGTTAGATGTTAAAAGGGTTAGGTAATGTTTAAATAGTTGTTATATAACCATATAAGCATGTTTAAATTGATATATGACTGGTTAGAATCGAATTCATGAGTAATTTTTGTGGTTGGGCTAAAGTTCTTCTGAAGCAGACTGTTACTGGCTCGAACTAGACATGGCGCAGCTGCGCTGGATTAACACTAAGGCGCAGCGTAGCTGCGCCGGGCTCTGAGTTCAGTTTTTAACTTCTGTTTTAAAGTCTGCTAAGTGATAATCAATTGTTATGACTGAAACAAGCATGCAAGCATGTGTAACGTATATATATAAGTATAATAACCTAATGTGAGCATGTTTTACTAAGATTAGCATGAATTGGTATAAGATCGTTAGCAAGGACTTTAAGTTTTGAAAACAAACTTTGTTAAAGATCATATTCTATAGATTTGAGCTTTATGGTCTACACACATGACTGATTCAACACATAAATGAGCATGACATATGATTCATAGTTCCTTTATTCATGACCGCTTTATTAGGATTTGTGTTAATGAAGTTTTCAAGAAAAAGCTTAGTATAGTTAGCTAACATGCATGACTACTACAAGCTTTATATTCTGACCTTACGAGCATGTTAACATAACTTGACTACATATGAATAGAGCCTTTAAGTTATCTTGTATGTGTTGAATGACATTGTTCAAGTTTAAAGCGGTTTCAAAAGCAAACTTGAACATATTTTCAAAAATCTAGTTACATCACATGGACATCTAGATTCTAAAGGATTTATAAGTCATGTTATGTCTATAATATCCCTAGATATGATTTACGTGTGCTATATTGCATCATTCATGAAAATGATTTCAAAGGCAACCTCGAGCATATTTTCGAACTTAGGTTGCATTACATATGCGTATTTAGATTCTAAAAGCTTGAGATGCCATGATGTATTTTATTATGTCTTTAAACATAAGTCCTATATGTTAAACATAATGGAAGTAAACCAAGCAAGAGGTTAAAGCATGTTTTAAGTGTTAAACGATGCTAGCTATGAGTAAGAGATATGAATATGAATGAGCATGTGTAGTACAGGTTATGTGACCTCTTTATGAGAACATAAGGCTAATTAGTACACCTAGTGATTTCATAAACCTATTTGGTTTTGATTTCGTGAAAATCCTAAACTAATGTCCCTAATATATAAGGTTGAACTTGAAGTGGTCATACAAGTATGTAAAGACCTCTAGCGTGTATGCATGTTAAAAATAAGTGTGGATGTGTGTTGAAGTTTGGGCAAAAATAGAAAGGTAGTAGCTCAACCTTGGTCTGGACAGGGGACAGCGCAGCTGCGCCGTCCCTAGGCCTAGGCAGGGCGCAGCTGCGCCATGCTGCAGTCTTGAATGACTTTTGTTTTTGAACTGAAGTTCGAGGCATGCTTATATGATTACTTTAACTTGTAATATATGACCAATATGCTATGAAATGTGTTAAGAAGCATGTTATGTGATAGAAATGAATGTTAATTATGATTTTCAAAAGTTAAGTCCAAAGGAATACTTTCAAGATATTAAGCAATGATATGTTGTTTGGATTTGTAATGTCTTACAAACTGAATTGTGTTATGAATATATAGTATAGGTGATGTTATATGAAGTTACGACTAAGTTAGACGTTATGTGTACGTTTGAACTTACCTATACGAGTTTTAAATGTGTCGATCACATAGTGAGACAAGTGTGTGATATAAATATATGAATGTTGATGTCATGTCCGAATGATTAAGGTATTCCTATACGGACCTAGCTATTCCGAGAATGTGATGAGAAAGTGAAATGTAGGTTTTACGAACCTAGCTAGGAAATAATGTAACATTGTTATTACATTGAGAATACATGAAATATGTTACTAATGGATGTGAATCCATGATTATATAACTGTGTAGGAATACACGAAGTGCAGATAAGCTTTAAGTAGTTAAGTCGTAGTTCATAAACTACGAATCAGGCAAGTCTTTCTGTTCCTATTTGTTATATGAATTTGATAACTGTTAGTTGAGCTATATTATGCGATGCAAATGTTGATGTATATATATGAAATGCATATGAGATATGTATGAAATGTGAAAATGATCTTTGATTATATGCTTGTGATATAAACATATATGCCTGTTATGTGAGAAGTAACATGCGTAGTAAATATTAATAGATTATGAATGCATGAACTGAATATGTTGTTATATGCTATGTGATGCATGAAAACTGTTAGAATTGCTGGGCTGTCGAGCTCGCCCTTGCAAATAACCACTTTTACAGGTTAAGGACTCACGATAAAGATTTCGTGCTACTTAATTGATAAAGATCAATCACATCAAAGGAGATTAATTTGTTTAATTAAATATATGCTCTTGAACCATGTTTAGGTTCTAGTAGATATACTTGATAGTAATTTACTATATGTAGTACATAATAAGTTGTAAAGTTATACTATGTGATACATAGAGAAATTCGGATCGAGATGTAAAGGTTTATACATAAATTGAATAGAGTGAATCATAGCATAATTTGATTCAGAGATTTGTAATTGATTCAAGTTAAAACATCAACAAAAGATTTATTTCAAAGGAGGTTGAAAAAGTTTAAATTATTCTGCATATTTATATAACATCAAATGTGACGTGTTACAGGAATAGTAATGACCAAGATTAGAAACTTATAAAAGTTTGGGGTCATTGTGCAGATCCTGGAAATAGAATGAATTTATATTCTAAATTATAATAAGTAGAGTTATATGTAGTATCGTGGCAGACCGGATTCGGGGTTCGAGGGACCAGAATTTAGGGGCGTCACAATTGAACTCTTTCAATCAAGTAGCACATAACTTTATCGTGAGTCCTTAATGTAACGAACTAGAATTTTGTAATTAATCTGAAATATTTATTGAATTAAATAAATATTTGAGTTGATTTATTTATTGAGATAAATAAATATTCGATGAAGATATTGTGTAATAATTTAATTAGGAGATATGTTAATTAAATTATTTTTTATGGATTTTATAGTTTGAAGATTTAATTTAATGAGATAATTAAATTAAATGAATTATTAAATAATTATAATGGTGTTCTAATTTAATTTAATAATTAAATTAGAGATTTATTAATTTGTTAAATAAAATTATAATTTATTATGAAAATTATAATTATATGGTAAATGATTAATTTGATTTAAGAGTTATATTAATTTAATTGTTTAAAGGTGTGACAAATAAACTATAAGAAAAATGAATTATTAAAATAAACTAAAATGGGATATTTGAGACTAGCCAAACATGGCCTTGTGTCCCTTGGTGTTTGTAACAGCTAAACCCATTGATTTTTTTAACCTGAAAACTTAAGTTGCGTATTATATGTTATATCAGTTTTTTTTTCTTTATGTGTTATCACTTGGTTAAACCTAAGTCTAAAGAGAGTAGAGAAAACACATAGGAAGAGAGAAAAGAGAGTTTTGTGAATTTGTAAGCCAAATTGGGGAGCCAAGAAGGAGGTGAAAGCTTAACAAAGAAATTTTACATCTTCTAACAAAGCTAAATAAGAATCAAGAGGTAAATAACCTAGTTTTTTGTCTTAGTTTTTGTGTTCTTGAGTTTTCCTTTAAAATTGGAAATTCGGTTGGATGATTTGCTAAATAGATGATATATGTGTTGGTATAAGTTTATAAGCTGATATATTGTTTATAGATGATTTTTAGAGAATCAATTCATGTGTACATGATTTAGTTTAAAGAAATTGTGTTCTTTATAGTTCTTCATTGCAAATTGGTTGTAAATCCTTTGTAATTAGATTTGGTTGTCTAATATAAGGAGTTATGGTTTATATATGTTGATTAATGATTATAATCTAATAATTGACATCTAAAAATGATTTTGGTTAGATTAATCAATGAAAGTTTGCTCCAAAAAAACTTGAGTTACAATAAAATATGTATAATATGGTCTATTTTGAGTCAAACTTGAAGTTCAATTCACGTAAGAACATGTTATTTGATAATTGTTATTGTTAATATATTGAAATACAAAAATAATGCATGTGGAATGAATTAATTTGGTGGATTAACGAAGTCGTAGTGATATGATTCGCTAAGCATGTCAAAATTTGAGTTATAATCATGAACATGGTTTTAATTCTTGTGATTTGGTTGTTTATGTTGTTTTGTTGATTAGAGTCATGTTAAACATGTTCATTGTTAATTAAATGAAGTTTATATGTTGTAAGTGTGCATGGATTTCCATTTCTTAGGTTGTTTAGGTTGAACTGTGAAGCAGGGACGCAGTCTGCAAGTTTCTGTTTGCGTATCGACGCAGCTGCGCTAGTATTAAAAATAGAAATGACGCAGCTGCATCTGCTGAGTGTTCTGGGAATTGAGCACCAGCATAGCTGTGCCGGTGCCAAGGCTTGCGGTAGCGTAGCTGCGCCCTGCCCTGAGCAGAAATAATTTATTTTATTTTGTATCCCAGCCCATGAGGTGTTGGCTAGTCTAATGTTGTTGATATTGAGTTAAGCATGCAATAAAGTTCTATAACAGATTGTAAACATGTATTTGATGATCTTATGTTGAAAAGATAATAACTTAGAAAACTTTAACTTATAGTTTATAAAGTCTTCAGAGCGTGATGTTGCTATGTAAGACTTATGATTTCAGACCTGTAAATGGTGTTAGTAATCGGAATATGATATAGGATAACAAGATGAACTTGAATGAGAATTAAACCTATAGGGTTAATGTTAGTTTAACTAATCGATATTGCGATTCTAATTGTATATGTAGGGTATTTGGTGAACGTGTGTTATAATTGTGTAACTTACGCACGAGACAAGTTCCTAAACCTTATCTCTTTACATAGAGCAAGTTCTTTATTCTATCTTGTCTATTGTTATTACGCAAGTTTCTTGTGACAACCTGAGAATTTATAGGATTAATAAAATCTTAATTGATTAAATAAAGGTTGAATAATAAGACCTAGATTGAAAATAAGGTATGGATTTAAAATTTTTGTAAAGGATTTGTATAAATTACAAACTGTAAGTGAATATTTGATAGAAGGTATAGGGTTTTGTGTATTGTGAATATATGTGTTCAGTATGTTGTTAAGAGTCAAGTATGAATCATGTAAAGTTGTAACATTGGAAAACCCTAATATTATGTTAAGAACTTCGACGTTCAGTTAAGAAACCTTAACGATTGGTTAGAAACCCTAATTCCAGCTTTGGAAACCTTAATTTCATTTTTGGAAATCCTAAACACTAATCGAGAATTTCAAAACCCTAATTTGGGAACCCTAATGCTAAGTATAAAACCCTAAGGGTTACAAGTTATGTGATATATGTGAAAAGACTAAATTACCCTTCGAATTGTAGGGTGAATTACCAAAATACCCTTGGTAGATGCAAAATTACTAAAATGCCATTTTACTTAACTTTTAAGTAAAAGATATTTTCTAATTGTGGTGAGTCACCAAGGAGGCTTGACAAGTGTCCTAATTCCCCAAAAATCAGCCATTAGGCCACATCACAACATTCTTGGCTATGGAAATCAAAAGTTAGAATATTAAAGTAAGAAAAATCTTACTTTTATGTTCATTTAGCCAAGACCCTTTCTCTCTCTCTCTCTCTAACCTCCAAAAATTGGAGAGGAACTCAGCCAAAAATAAAGCCAAGATAACATCTTAGCTTGCCAAGATCAGAATCAAGGAGCAGAAATCAAGTTTTGAACCAAAAAGGTATAAACCCTAAATCTTACTAAATCCTTAAGATTTCTATTAATGATGTGATTTGTTGTTTAGATATGTGTTATAAGGTGTTATTTAGTGATCTATGATATTACATCATGGATCCATAACATCTAAGTGCATGAAAATAGGATTTTAGAAACTGTCTATGAACCCTAATTTTGAGGTCTGACAGCCGTATGTCTGAGCCTCTAGATCTTAATCTGTTAGATGTTAGGATGGATAAGTGTATCATTCATGTTCTATGCCATGAGGAAAGTAGACTGGAAGTGGAATCAATTCCATACCATGTCTAGATCTCAAGTTGTTAATGGTCAAACATGGTTGACCAAGCACAAAATCTGGAAATATGGAAAACCCAAAAACCCAGATTTGTTTGACAAGGTTTTAAAGGCCTTAGATCTTGCAGTTGTTAAGGTTTTAGGCCATGAGAGTGTATCATTGATATACTCTGACATATAGACTACACAACCATTACACTAGAACACTTTAATCATGAACAGAATCGAAGATAATCATGGTCAAATATGGGTTGACCAACTACCTGGGAAAGATTTCTAGAAAACTGAGAATCTTCAAGAACAAGTTTCTAACACTACTATGACTGGCTTAGATCTTTCAGTTGTGATGTTGTTAAGTTAAAAAAAGTGTATTAGTTTTGTACCTTGACATACCTACTACACAAGTGTTACACTTTAACACACAATAGAAGCCTAGAATCCAAGTTATTAAGATTCAAAAGTGACACCTTACACTGTTATTATTTTCTGGGTAACCCAGAAAATGAAGAACAGCCTCTGACTTGATTTTGAAGTCTTATAACTTCATGATGTGTTGTAGTTTGGCCCTGCAACTTATTTGTGCTTGTAGTATTACATCAATACTACATCACTAATACACTTACATGCCCATAAAACTTCTTGAGCATAGAATTAAAAGTGGTCAGACTAGGGACCCTAGTCAATGACTTTGCATGTTCTTGAGGGCTCAAGAACACCTATAGCGACAGTTTTGTTGCAATAGGCTCCTTTAGCGACGGTTTATATAAAAATTAATTATTTAATTTAACTAATTAGAATAAAATGGAAAATAATTATGAAAAATTCATAATTAATTTATCGAAATTATTTTAAAGTATAAAAATTAACTTTTAATAATTTGAGATATATTTCATTAATATTTTAATATTAATGATATTTAGTTTACTTAATAATTATATTAAATAAATTACTTAAAAATAATTTTAATATTTTGAAAATATATTAAAGTGTTAGAAAATATTGCAAATTATTTTGAATGACTTTTAATATTTTGGGATGAATTTAATTAATAATTTAATATTAATGATAATAAATTTATTTAATAATTGTATCAAATAAATTATAGAAAATGATTTTAATGTTTTAAAAATCATATAAAAATGATTTAAAGGTTTTTAAAATGTTTTAAGTTATAAAACATAACTTTTAATATTTTGTCATGAAATACATTAATATTTTAATATTAATGGCAATTATTAAATAATGGTTTTAAATGTTTTAAAATCATTTAAAGGTGATATTAAGGTATTAAAAATACTTTGAGATATTATAAATAACTAATATTATGTCAAGTATTTCATTAACATTTGAAATTAATTAAATATTAATGATAATAGAATATTGTGGTATTTAAATCATATAAAAATGATATTAATGATTGAAAAATCATTATAAATGATAATAATTATTTGAAAATTATTATGAACTTTTGAAAAATATTTTGACTGATAAATAAAATATCTAAGATAAAATTGAAGCGTTCAAGTAAAGTCTTATTGATAATAGGCTCGCTAATTATCCGATTAGGCAATCGAGATGTCGAAATAGTACCGAACTCAATTCAAACTGAAATAGTTTGACTTGATACCGGGTCTTATGTGCTTTATTGATTGTTAGGATTATGTGGTAATGTGTTTAGGTTATTTTATTACTGTAGTTAGCAGTAGTTAATGTGATGATATTATTCTAATTGGGAGATCAATATTGTCAATATTAGGTCTTCAGATGAAGCTAAAATAGATTGTGCAGTAGTAGTCGATGGTGCAGGTTCAACGCAGATTTTTGAACGCGAGCAATTGTACCCAGATTACCATCTATATATAGATGAATGGTTAAGGTGTTGAAAGCAATTCACCCAATAACTGTGCTAGAAACCATTCGGGCGACGACCACCTCACACAAGCGTGCCCGTGGAGTCTATCATTTGGTATCAAAGCTAAGTCTTTCTAGTGAGTTACTTATCTTTAATTTTCTGTCGAAATATATATTGTAAAAAAAGAAAAAAGAAAAAAGAAAAAAGAAAAAAGAAAAAAGAAAAAAAATCAGATTCTATTTCCATTGTGCTAACCAAATTGGTAGCACAACATCAAATCATCAAATTCCAACCAAGAGTTCATATCGTTTCATCATCATCAATTCTGAAATGGAACTATAATTTACAAATTTGAGGCATACAAGAGGAGTACAAGGCAATCGATCGGTGATTTTGTGTTATTCTGATAGTCACACCATCTATATTTTTTGTTTCATGATAAGTAATTTTTAATTGATTAGTAAAACAAAGAATTTTGTTAGGGGAATTCAGGAAGAACCTATTAAAGAGAATATCTTGAGGTAAAAGGCCTAGTGGTGAGATTAATCAAGGGTAAAAGCCAATTTATTGAGAGTATACACGAGTGAACCAATGATTCGAGCGAAACACGTAAGGGAGTGTGTGAGGGAAATTTTTATCTACTAACCTTTGTTTTGCAGCAAACATGTATGGCTACATATAGACACTCAAAATTTTCTACATACCTGTTACTAACATTGCAGGAGGGCAGAATCGTCTTTCAGAGATAACCCTAGAAGATAACTCAGTTCAATCCCAGAGACAACCCTAAGATATTCAGTATTACCATCTCGGAGATAACCCCGAGACATCCAGCTTAGTCCTGGAAATACGACCGGAAGTTTCAACCTCAACATCGAAAACAACACCGGGAGTTTCAGTTTTAACCTCGAAGATAACCCCGAGGAATGCAGGTCAAATACCAAAAATCACACCGGAGAAGACCATGTCATCTCGGAGATAACCCCGAGATACTCAGTCTCAGTCCCAAAATAACTATGGAAAAGATAGTATTAACCTTAGAGACAACCCCGAGGCATGCAGTTTCAGTTCTGGAGATAACCCCAAAAATGCTTGTTTCGAATCCATGTAATCAGCTTCAACATTTGGCAATGTCCCCAAGGCACTCATTCTCCAAGACCGGAGATAACCCCGGTAGGTCAAGCACACCTCAGAGATAACCATGAGGATGGTCAACACCTGCAGCAGTCCAATTTCAGAGATAACCCTGAGCAACGACCGCTAAAAATAGCTCAAACCAAAGATAACCCCGGTGAAGGGTAGAACCGTCATTTTGCCATCCCAATCCCACATTACGCCGTCTCAACATTCATACTACATTCTACATAGCAATGTCTTACAGGAACCAAAGAGCTCCAATCCCGAGTGACTACTACACAAGATAACATACCGGATAGAATTTGAAGCTTGAAGACCAAGGGCATGGTCCCATCTTCCTGACTTTGTACAACCTCTAATCCCATGTCATTGTACAGCTCTCGATAATAGCATGATGTAAAAGGTCTTATACACCTCGATCGGATGCCCAGATTGAAGATCTGAAAGTTTGAACGGACATCACATTGCACGCGTGCACGTACTTTGAGACGATAGGACCCGCGAAACTCGGGGCACCTCGGGCAGTTGTAGCTACATCTGTGGCTGCTGCAGGTACACCTTCGGCTCCCCCCCTCTATAAATAGAGGGTTTGGGGCAGCCATTTTGTATAGAGAAAAGGCAAGGAAGCCATGTCCAATTTGCTTTGTACACATTTGAGTGCTTTCTCATTTTAAACACTTGTGAGCTTATATATTGTTATATTTTTATCGGCGGGAGCCGAGTGTTCATCTATTTAAAGTCATTGAAGTCTTCTTTGGCAATCCACTGTAAGCCTTCTTACACTTTCTAAAGTATTTCTCCACTACTATGCACACACAGTTCTGCACGTTGAGAGTTATGTTGAGTGTGTATGCCAGGACTTCGGTCTGTGGCTTTTATTTCTTTTTGTATATTACATATATATTTATATATATGGACTAACATTATCGAGTTATGCCTCGATTGAGCCTAGATTCACATCTGGAGGGTTTATTTGCTTATATATATATATATATATATATTATATATATATATATATATACATTTCAGTTTGGCCTGGAGTTTACTTCGTGGTCTTTTACCGCTTTATTTACATTTCTGTCAGGCCTGGAGTTTACTTCGTGGCATTTTATAGCTTTATTTACATTTTATCATGTCTGGAGTTTACTTCAAGGCGGTTGATCATTTTATTGCTTTATTTATATTTTCCAATCCCCCATAGAGGTGCTTCATGGTGGTTGATTGGTTTTTAAAACTTTATTTATATTTTCCAAACCCCATGGAGGCGCTTCGTGGTGGTTGATTGGTTTTTAATGCTTTATTTATATTTACAATCCCTCATGGAGGTGCTTCGTGGTAGTTGATTTTCTGCACACACACACAACACAACACACACACACACACACACACACACACACACACACATATATATATATATATATATATATATATATATATATATATATATATATATATATTTATGCTTTTATATATATATATATAATTGATTACATCTTTCATATAAATTGCTACATAATGTGAGCCTAGGAATCATGTGATCACAGATTAAGTCTACTAAATCTAGATTTAGTTCCCATGATGGACATTTTCAGCTGTACATGGCTTGTAAATTATTCGCGTTGTTCGAATTTCCTTAGATGGATCTCATGCCCAAAAGGAATTCGGCATTGCTATGTATATTATTTTCTCGAAGATGCTTCGCATCTCGAAAATAAAAGCAATAAAGCCGAGCATTTAATAAAAAAGGAAGTATCAAAGGCCTCAATTACTATTGAACACAAGGTTTGAAAAACCTCTTTTTACAAAACATCACTGCTATATCTTGTTAAAAATGAATTTTATGTGAAATTCAAACCCTATGTATATAGGTGAGAACAAGGCATAGCACTACTTCCAAATAACTACACATTGACCCACACACACACACATTCATATAATAGTTTCTTGAAAAGTGGCGGTCACCGTGGTAACACGGATGTCGGGGGGCTGCCTAACACCTTCGCTCCGCATAACCAAGTCCCCGGACCTTAATGAATCTCAGTTTCACAGACACGTTTAGCAGTGTCATATCACTGGGTCAATGTGCAAACCTTTTCTCTGTTTTGTTGGTACAACCAGTTAAAAAATCAACTAGCAACTCTTATAGTCCAATCGTCGACATATAAATGTCGGACCTTTTCACAACTTATTTTTTCAAACAAATCTCACCTAACATGAGAACACAAAAAGGCAAGAACAAAAAATGGACAAATAAAAATCTCGACGTCGACAGGTAGCGACTCTGTTGGGAACTTCCAGTAAGAGGACTTAAGCCGCTATTACAAGCTTTTCAAAACTGTTATATGCTTATGTGTGGATGTTGCATTTACATTTGACGGATGTATACGAATGCATTTACTTACTATACTTAATGCTTTACACTATATCTTCTTGTGATATTTGTGCTTCGCACATGTTATCATTTTCATAAAACGGTGATACACGTTGTATGTGAATTTATGTTGTGTGGTTCCACCATCGGGAGGCTATACTATCGGTGTTTGATTACTAGACTCGTAGGAAGACTAATTCCAACGAGGCTCAGGAAAGGCACCACCCAAATTCGCTCCAGTTGAATGATCGGATTAACTTCCCGTCGAGTAAATTGCGATGATTTGGGAACCTTCATGCCAAAAAGCTGCGAAAGTAGCCTAAGATAGGTCAGCCTCTAATAAACCAAACGCGGAGGAAAGACTCTTCATGCTCTCTCATTTCAAAATTACTCGTAAAGTAAATTACTTGTAATTTCATTCCATATTAATCTCCATGTAATGAGAAATATGAAGAAAAATGTATACACGTATATTTACAAAATATTAACATGGTATCCTGTATTACAAACAGCTAATATCTGTTTTGCAAGATAATACTCCTAAAATGGATACGTCATATAGTATGTAAACATTTATACATTCCCTGAAACTAAACTACGTCAGTTTTACGCAGGAAACAATTGGACCTATTACCCGTTCAAAGTCCAAAAAGGCCACGAGCCTACAACCAATTATGTCTTCATCTGACCAGGTTAATCTTAATCCTATCTCCCGCGAGTAATTTGACAGATTAAGTAAACAAATCATAGATCTGGTTGTTCTGCTTAAAGAACTACACCAATCTACTCAGGGTACAAGGATACCAATACATACTAAATCCTCTGCACATGGACAAACACAAGGTGCGGACAAAGAAGTTCACGTACCTGATGCTGAGTTGGATACAACCAACAAAATTTATGATACCACCCATCTTAAAGAAGATCTAGACAACGGTGATATCAGAAAGAAAGTCCTTCAAATGGAAGAGATCATCCGTTCTATCAAAGTGATTGGAGCACATGGGAGTGTTTTATATGCAGACCTTTGTATATTCCCTAGTGTGAATTATCCAGAGAAGTTCAAGACTCCTGACTTTGAAAAATATAACAGGTTAGGAGACCCTTATACACATTTGAAGGTAATCATTGGAGAACTCGGATCTTATGCTGAGGACGAGAAGCTCAGGATGTAGATGTTCCAGAAGAGTCTAACTAGAGAAGCCCGTTCGTGGTATACCAGATTAGACAACTCCAAGATCCATAGCTGGGAGGAGCTAGCTCATACCTTCCTCAGTCAATACAGATTCCAGTCTCAGATGGCCCCTGATCGGTACCAAATTACTAAAGTCAGGAAACAAACCAATGAATCTTTCAGAGAGTATGCTCAAAGGTGGAGGTGCCTTGCTGCTCAAGTTATTCCCTCTGTGAATGAGTCAGAAATGGTTATGACCTTCATAGACATACAAGAAACTCCTTTCTATGAGAGGGTTTTAGCTGGTATTGGCAAACCATTCTCTGAAATGATTAAACATGGGGAGATGGTTGAGATGGGATTAAAGTCAGGAAAGATTCAAGACCTAGCTACCCTTGTAAGACCCCGAATTTTATGAAATAAAAGTATTCAATTTTTCTTATAATTACTATTCAGTAAATGGTTAAATTCATAAAAATAAAAGTTAAGGGTGATATATGAAAAAAAAAATTTAAAATACGCAAGTGGTTATACAATATTCATTATTATCGGAGAATATTCGTTTGGTCGTGGAATATTCTTTCTGTCGGGGAATATTCATACGATGGCGCAGCCATTTGTGGGCCCTATAACAGAATAACTGTCGGATGAAGAAAACGACAAATTTGAGTTTTTATAAATAACGACGTAGTTGTTACCGTTAACACTGCTGAAATACCCTAGTGGTTAAAATACAGTAATACGCGTAGTTACACAGTAGCACACGGTATTGCACAGTATTTTTTTTAATTATTGATTCTTACGTGAGAAGGCACTACTCAATAATTGTTACAGTAATTTCTGTTCAATATTTTATTTTATTGAATCAATAATTGTTGCGTTGATATTTTATATTATTGTTGTTTCAATAATTGTTGCTGCATAGTATTTTCCATTATCAGATCAATAATTTATATTATTTGAATAATATTATTTGTAACGACCCCAAATTAGGTCCATTCCATCCAACCCATTCTGAGTCGTCAAATATATGGTACAGAAAACAACTACAACTTTTTTACAACAATTGTCGTGCAAAATACAACAACACATATGCTGTGAGTTTGGATACAAATATATACCAAATGTGACATTGGACACCATCATGTATCAGCACTTCACAAAGGTACCTTACATAAAGGTATAGTCAAAAACTGTTCTAGAAATTAGAATCTTTGGGAAGTGCTCAAGGAAACCTTCGTACATGGGAGGCCACGCGTCTTGGTTATGATAGATATCATATGGCCACAGAATTATCCTTGGTTGACCCAATAGACCCAAAGAAAAACGAGAAGATTACTATCATATTCTTCCAATGGTGAGTCTTCTCTTGACTTATCATTATCTCCACTGTCTCTAATTGAGAATTATACTTCAAACAAACACCAAGATTATATAGGTAGTGCCCATAGATATACTCAGCAAGTGGATGAGCACAACCCTGTCCTATGATGACACGAGGTTGTATGTCATTAGACATCTTGTATGATAGTGACAAAACACCCTTCCAACGTTGGGTTAGCCTCACCTATTTTCTTCACCAAATATAACTACTAAATGATGATCACCGTTCTATTCCCTTGTTACCCCGCTCGACCCAGCTACACTCTTATTACCTGAAAGGAATTGTGAAGCAAAAGGGTGAGCACAACTAGCTCAGTAAAGAATATCATGACTAAAGATAATTAAATTATCAATAGCCTTCATCAATAATAAATCAGAGATTTAGAACATATGGTAAATGATAAAAATTTTAACCATAGTTGCAGCGGAACGAGCAATCCATTAGAAGAGTCAAATAGACTAATAAGTATTATCTTCTCCATGTTAAAAATCCACCAACAATATTTTATCCATGTAACATCACTCAACAGTTCCTTTTCACAATCATATGAATAACTCATAATTATAATTGTGACTATAAATTTTTCTTCGCACCAGGACGAAGAATATTTTCATCACCTGTCTTTACCTGAAACATCAAAGATCATGGTTATACCAAATCACAATTCCTGTTCATAATCATACTAATAACTTCATCTTTGCACTACGGGCCAAAGATATTCATCAACAAGTCATCTTTGCACTACAGGCCAAAGATATTCATCAACAGTTCATCTTTGCATTACTGGCCAAAGATATTCATCTACAATTCATCTTTGCACTACAGGCCAAAGATATTCCTCAACAATTAATATTTACACTACAGGCCAAATATATTCATATCTCAAAGAAATATATAATCATTTCAGAATTTATATACACCATAATTATAACCATGTTAATCAATTCATCTTTACACTTAAGCTAAAGATATTCAATTGTAAATTCAATGGTCATGATCATACCAGTCACAATCCAACTTTGCACTACAGGCCAAAGAGAACCCTAGTCATGATCATACCAATAATCTACCCATCTTTACACTCCAGTGAAAGAGAAATTCAACATCAGGGTTATAAAAATGTTATATATGATAATAAAATCAATATAATCAACATATAGATTTAATCTCAAGAGTAATATTCATAAATCAATTATAATTTGGTTAGTAAAAGAAACCAATTTTATCGTGAATAGTAACTCGTGAATAGTAACTCATGAATAGTAACTCGTGAATAGTAACTCATGAATAGTAACACCGACTCAAAAAGATAGAAATTCCACAATAAAATCCATACCAATATTTCGGTATAATGATATTGAAAGAATAACATTACTTAAATTTATAAACAATTTATTTTAATTGTTTACACTTTACTAATTAATGCATTTAATCATCATAAAATGCCAACTCTTACAATTTCATCATCAATAACCAAAACCTCATCAAAAATCTGCATATACCTCATATAGGATTCTCAAGCCATAAAATCCTATTTTCCAATTTTCTTCTTCACAAAACATATTTAATTCATTTACTCATAACTAGACCATTTTTATGAAAAATACCAAATCAGTTCCAAAAATATTTCTTTTCTGGGATTTAGCATAATATAGTCCAATATTAAACATATATTTTTTCTCAGAATTTTTAAAAGTCATTTACTATTTTTCATATGGCCAAAATAGCTAAATATTTAGACATTTATCAAAAATTGTACTTTTGTCTAAAAATTCTGAAATTTACAGAGTATACTTCTATCATATACATGTACTCCCAATAAAAATTTCATCAATTTTGGAGTTAACCACAAGGAATTATAAACGGTTACTTTTAAAATAGTCTTTTCTCATAAAATTCATAACTCTCAATCTATACATCCAAAAATCACCATTTTTGGACACAATCAAGAAAACTCATCAAATATCATTTCAAATTTTTCCAGAATTTTTAAAGATCAGAAAAATTACAAAACTGAAAATCATAACAACCCTTAAAATCTCTTACTATCCCTTACTATCCCTTACCTCAAAAGAGCAGTACTTCTGACTGGATTGCAAAGCCGAAGAAAACTTGCACTGAATAGCAACTCTCAAAGTATCTAAATACTCACAAAATACACTCAATAATCTAGAGAGAGAAAGAGAGAAAAACTTATGTTTCTGGTGTGATTTTCTATTCTAACTTAGCCCTCTATTTATAGGAAAATTTTGGTAGGTTTGACCTGCAACCTGATGGCTTTACCTGCTACTATTTCCACCCACCACATTTGAAATATAATTCAGCACATTTCTTCACCAACCACAAGTGGGACCCACCAATTCTAGAATTTTCCACCAAAATGATAAACTCCGAAAATTCAACAATTTCTGAACCAGTCATCTCGTAAAATTCATAATAAATCATACGTTCATTTTTAACGGTTCAAAATTTGTGGGCATATACTCAACTTATATATGTATAACATATCCAAAAATTACCACGATCCAACTGTCGGATTAAAAATTATAACCCCCGCAAAATATCTCAAAAACCCTAATTTTTAATACCTCCATTCCAACAAAAATACTGATAAAAACATCAACATTAACTCCTTCATTTTTAACCACAAAATTATGTCCCTCGTTTATATCCACATAAAATAAATATTTCCTTATCATACGAATCAATAATTAATTATTCACAAATAATATTATAGAATCACATTTATGACAACCAGGCCGTTCCCAGGAAAGAGGGGGCTTTCCAATAAGAATTTCTCTTTACTGGCGCGCAATTAAATGACCAAACCTCTCCTTAGACAGAACTTTCTAGACATTGTCAATAATGTTATCTAATAATATTATTTAAATAATATGAATTATTGATCTGATAATAGAAAATACTGTGCAGCAACAATTATTGAACAACAACAATATAAAATTTCAACGTAGCAATTATTGAATCAATAAAATAAAATATTGAACAGTAATTACTGTAACAATTATTGAGTAGTGCCTTCTTACGTAAGAATCAATAATTTTAAAAATACTGTGCAATACCGTGTGCTACTATGCAATAACGCGTATTACTGTATTTTAATCACCGGGTATTCCAACAGTGTTAACAGTAACAACTACGTCGTTATTTGTAAAAACTCAAATTTGTCGTTTTCTTCACCCGACAGTTATTCGTTATGGGGCCCACAAATAGCTGCGCCGTCGTACGAATATTCCCGACAGAAAAAATATTCCACGACCAAACGAATATTCCCCGACAACAATGATTATTTTATAACCACTTGTGTATTTTGAAAAAAATCATATCACCCTTAACTTTAACATTTATCAATTTAACCATTTACTGAATAGTAATTATAAGAAAAATTGAATACTTTTATTTCATAAAATTCGGGGTCTTACAATCTCCCCTCCTTATGAAATTTCGTCCCCGAAATTTACGTACCTGGTATTTCAAAGAGTTGAGAATACCTTCCTTTCATTTCAATTTCCATCTTCTCTGTCATCATAATTTCTCCATTGCTCATCTCCTGTATTTCAAATAACATTCTAGAATACAGCTTCAAAATAAGTGTTAATTTAACAAATTAACATATCACATAATATCCCGATATTATGACTGACCAACAAATAAGCTTAGGTAGGACACACTAGCGAAGGATTTACTCATCTCTCCCCTCCTAGTTGTATTCCCCGATCTCCGCCAGAGATCATATCCCCAAGCTCTGATACCAAATGTAACTCTGGACACCAACCTATGTCAGCACCTTACATTGATACCTATCAGTTTGCCACCGCAGAACGGCGTCCCCTACGGAGAGTCTGGCTTCGGTGCATCCCCCATCAACAGGAAGTCACCAGCGAGAGGCTCGGGGCTCTTTACTTATAGCTCTGATACCACCTGTGACTCTCATGGTGCTTCAACCACAGCACCTCACAGTGGTACCTTACATAAAGGTATAGTCAAAAACTGTTCTAGAAATTAGAATCTTTGGGAAGTGCTCAAGGAAACCTTCGTACATGGGAGGCCACGCGTCTAGGTTATGATAGATATCATATGGCCACAGAATTATCCTTGGTTGACCCAATAGACCCCAAAGAAAAACGAGAAGATTACTATCATATTCTTCCCAATGGTGAGTCTTCTCTTGACTTATCATTATCTCCACTGTCTCTAATTGAGAATTATACTTCAAACAAACACCAAGATTATATAGGTAGTGCCCATAGATATACTCAGCAAGTGGATGAGCACAACCCTGTCCTATGATGACACGAGGTTGTATGTCATTAGACATCTTGTATGATAGTGACAAAACACCCTTCCAACGTTGGGTTCGCCTCACCCTATTTTCTTCACCAAATATAACTACTAAATGATGACCACCGTTCTATTCCCTTGTTACCCCCGCTCGACCCAGCTACACTCTTATTACCTGAAAGGAATTGTGAAGCAAAAGGGTGAGCACAACTAGCTCAGTAAAGAATATCATGACTAAAGATAATTAAATTATCAATAGCCTTCATCAATAATAAATCAGAGATTTAGAACATATGGTAAATGATAAAAATTTTAACCATAGTTGCAGCGGAACGAGCAATCCATTAGAAGAGTCAAATAGACTAATAAGTCTATTATCTTCTCCATGTTAAAAATCCACCAACAATATTTTATCCATGTAACATCACTCAACAGTTCCTTTTCACAATCATATGAATAACTCATAATTATAATTGTGACTATAAATTTTTCTTCGCACCCAGGACGAAGAATATTTTCATCACCTGTCTTTACCTGAAACATCAAAGATCATGGTTATACCAAATCACAATTCCTCTTCATAATCATACTAATAACTTCATCTTTGCACTACGGGCCAAAGATATTCATCAACAAGTCATCTTTGCACTACAGGCCAAAGATATTCATCAACAGTTCATCTTTGCATTACTGGCCAAAGATATTCATCTACAATTCATCTTTGCACTACAGGCCAAAGATATTCCTCAACAATTAATATTTACACTACAGGCCAAATATATTCATATCTCAAAGAAATATATAATCATTTCAGAATTTATATACACCATAATTATAACCATGTTAATCAATTCATCTTTACACTTAAGCTAAAGATATTCAATTGTAAATTCAATGGTCATGATCATACCAGTCACAATCCAACTTTGCACTACAGGCCAAAGAGAACCCTAGTCATGATCATACCAATAATCTACCCATCTTTACACTCCAGTGAAAGAGAAATTCAACATCAGGGTTATAAAAATGTTATATATGATAATAAAATCAATATAATAAACATATAGATTTAATCTCAAGAGTAATATTCATAAATCAATTATAATTTGGTTAGTAAAAGAAATCAATTTTATCATGAATAGTAACTCGTGAATAGTAACTCATGAATAGTAACTCGTGAATAGTAACTCATGAATAGTAACACCGACTCAAAAAGGTAGAAATTCCACAATAAAATCCATACCAATATTTCGGTATAATGATATTGAAAGAATAACATTACTTAAATTTATAAACAATTTATTTTAATTGTTTACACTTTACTAATTAATGCATTTAATCATCATAAAATGCCAACTCTTACAATTTCATCATCAATAACCAAAACCCTCATCAAAAATCTGCATATACCTCATATAGGATTCTCAAGCCATAAAATCCTATTTTCTAATTTTCTTTCTTCACAAAACATATTTAATTCATTTACTCATAACTAGACCATTTTTATGAAAAATACCAAATCAGTTCCAAAAATATTTCTTTTCTGGGATTTAGCATAATATAGTCCAATATTAAACATATATTTTTCTCAGAATTTTTAAAAGTCATTTACTATTTTTCATATGGCCAAAATAGCTAAATATTTAGACATTTATCAAAAATTATACTTTTGTCTAAAAATTCTGAAATTTACAGAGTATACTTCTATCATATACATGTACTCCCAATAAAAATTTCATCAATTTTGGAGTTAACCACAAGGAATTATAAACGGTTACTTTTAAAATAGTCTTTTCTCATAAAATTCATAACTCTCAATCTATACATCCAAAAATCACCATTTTTGGACACAATCAAGAAAACTCATCAAAATATCATTTCAAATTTTTCCAGAATTTTTGAAGATCAGAAAAATTACAAAACTGAAAATCATAACAACCCTTAAAATCTCTTACTATCCCTTACTATCCCTTACCTCAAAAGAGCAGTACTTCTGACTGGATTGCAAAGCCGAAGAAAACTTGCACTGAATAGCAACTCTCAAAGTATCTAAATACTCACAAAATACACTCAATAATCTAGAGAGAGAAAGAGAGAAAACTTATGTTTCTGGTGTGATTTTCTATTCTAACTTAGCCCTCTATTTATAGGAAAATTTTGGTAGGTTTGACCTGCAACCTGATGGCTTTACCTGCTACTATTTCCACCCACCACATTTGAAATATAATTCAGCACATTTCTTCACCAACCACAAGTGGGACCCACCAATTCTAGAATTTTCCACCAAAATGATAAACTCCGAAAATTCAACAATTTCTGAACCAGTCATCTCGTAAAATTCATAATAAATCATACGTTCATTTTTAACGGTTCAAAATTTGTGGGCATATACTCAACTTATATATGTATAACATATCCAAAAATTACCACGATCCAACTGTCGGATTAAAAATTATAACCCCCGCAAAATATCTCAAAAACCCTAATTTTTAATACCTCCATTCCAACAAAAATACTGATAAAAACCTCAACATTAACTCCTTCATTTTTAACCACAAAATTATGTCCCTCGTTTATATCCACATAAAATAAATATTTCCTTATCATACGAATCAATAATTAATTATTCACAAATAATATTATAGAATCACATTTATGACAACCAGGCCGTTCCCAGGAAAGAGGGGGCTTTCCAATAAGAATTTCTCCTTACTGGCGCGCAATTAAATGACCAAACCTCTCCTTAGACAGAACTTTCTAGACATTGTCAATAATGCTATCTAATAATATTATTTAAATAATATGAATTATTGATCTGATAATAGAAAATACTGTGCAGCAACAATTATTGAACAACAACAATATAAAATTTCAACGTAGCAATTATTGAATCAATAAAATAAAATATTGAACAGTAATTACTGTAACAATTATTGAGTAGTGCCTTCTTACGTAAGAATCAATAATTTTAAAAATACTGTGCAATACCGTGTGCTACTATGCAATAACGCGTATTACTGTATTTTAATCACCGGGTATTCCAACAGTGTTAACAGTAACAACTACGTCGTTATTTGTAAAAACTCAAATTTGTCGTTTTCTTCACCCGACAGTTATTCGTTATGGGGTCCACAAATAGCTGCGCCGTCGTACGAATATTCCCCGACAGAAAAAATATTCCACGACCAAACGAATATTCCCCGACAACAATGATTATTTTATAACCACTTGTGTATTTTTGAAAAAAATCATATATCACCCTTAACTTTAACATTTATCAATTTAACCATTTACTGAATAGTAATTATAAGAAAAATTGAATACTTTTATTTCATAAAATTCGGGGTCTTACATTATTAGATAGCATTATTGGCAATGTCTAGAAAGTTCTGTTTAAGGAGAGGTTTGGTAATCTAATTACGCGCCAGTAAGGAGAAATCCTTATTGGAAAGCCCCATCTTTCATGGGAACGGCCTGGTTGTCATAATTGTGATTCTGTAATATTATTTATGAATAATTAATTATTGATTTATATGATAATGAAATATTTATTTGATGTGGATATAAATGATGGATTTATTTATGTGGTTATAAATGAAGGAATTAATGTTGGGGTATTTTATCAGTATTTTATCGAATTGGAAGTATTAAAAGATCAAATTAGTGTTCTTACAGCTTTATTGTGTGAGTTATAATTTTTAATCTGACCGTTGGATCGTTGTGATTTTTGGATATGTTATGCATATATAAGTTGAGTATATGTTCACAAATTTGGAACCGTTAAAAATGAACGAATGATTTGTTATGAATTTTAAGAGGTGACTGATTCAGAAATTAGGTTTATAAATAATTTTGGTGAAAAATTCTAGAAATGGGTGGGCTTGGTTGTTGGGGAAGATGGCTGATTTTTGGTGGGTGGAATAGTAGTAGGTAAAGCTATCAGGTAGCAGGTCAAGTCTACTTCGGTGTGTTAACATTTTCCTATAAATAGAGGGCTAAGTTAGAATTGAAAATCACACTAGAAACAAGTTTTCTCTCTTTCTCTCTCTAGATTATCGAGTGTATTTTGTGAGTATTTAGATACTTGGTGAGTTGCTATTCATCAGTGCAAGTTTTCTTCAGCGTCATATCTGATATCCAGTCAGAAGTGCTGCTCTTTTGAGGTACGGGATAGTAAGGGATATTAAGGGATGCTATATTCTTCATAATGATGTTATTCTTTCAATATCATTATACTGAAAAATTGGTACGGATTTTATTGTCGAATTTTTATCTTTTTAAGTCGGGATTACTATTCACGTATACGGTACTATTCACGTATAAGGCACTATTCATGTATATGGCACTATTTACGTATATGACATTATTTACGTATACGGTACTATGTACGAATACAGAGTACTATTCACAAGTTACTATTCATGAGTTACTATTCACGAGTTTCTATTCACGAGTTACTATTCACGGGTACTATTCACGACAAAATTGGTTTCTTTTTCTGACCAAATTATAGTTGATTTATAAATATTACTCTTGAAATTAAATCCATATTTTGATCATATTATTTTTATTATCATATAAAATATTTTTATAACCCTGATGTTGAATTTCTCTTTCACTTGAGTGTAAATATGGATAAATTATTGGTATGATCGTGACTGAGGAATATCTTTGGCCTGTAGTGCAAAGATGAATTGTTAACTGGTATGATCGTGACCATTGAATTTATAATTGAATATCTTTAGCTTAAGTGTAAAGATGAATTGATTAACATGGTTATAATTATTGTTTATATAAATTCTGAAATGATTATATATTTCTATGAGATATGAATATATTTGGCCTGCAGTGCAAATATGAACAGTTGAGGAATATCTTTGGCCTGTAGTGCAAAGATGAATTATTGATGAATATCTTTTGCCCGTAGTGCAAAGATGACCTGTTGTTGAATATCTTTGGCCTGTAGTGCAAAGATGGTCTGTTGATGAATATTTTTGGTCGTGGTGCAAAGATGAAATTATTAGTATGATTATAAACATGAACTATGATTTGGTATAACCATGATCTTTGATGTTTCAGGTGATGAAAATTATCTTTGTCCTATATGAGAAAAGAAATTTAGAACTACAATTACGATTATGAGTTATACACGTGATTGTGGACAGGAATTGTTGATTGATGTTACAGGGATAAAACATTTTTTTTGGACTTTTAACATGGAGAAGATAATAGACTTTATGGTCTATTTGACTCTTCTAATGGATTGCTCGTTCCGCTGCAACTATGGTTGAAAAGTTTTATCATTTACCATATGTTCTAAATCTTTGATTTATTACTGATGAAGGTTATTGATAATTTAATTATATTTAGTCATGATATTCTTTACTGGGCTAGTTGTGCTCACCCTTTTGCTTCACAATTCCTTTTCAGGTAATAAGAGTGTAGCTGGGTCAAGCGAGGGTAATGGAGAAATAGAACGGTGGTCTCTAGCTGTGGAGGTTCTCCCTAAGCAGTGTAGAAAAGTGTTGTATACATCATTTAGTAGTTATATTTGGTGAATCAAATAGGGTGAGGCGAACCCAATGTTAGAAGGGTATTTTTCCACTATCATACAAGATGTCTAATGATATACAACCTCGTGTCATCATAAGACAGGGATGTGCTCATCCACTTGCTGAGTATATTTACGAGTACTACCTATATAATCTTGGTGTTTGTTTGAAGTATAATTCTCAATTGGAGACAGTGGAGATAATGATATGTCAAGAGAAAACTCACCATTGGGAAGAATATGATAGTAATCTTCTCGTTTTTCTTTGGGGTGTATTGGGTCAACCAAGGATAATTCTGTGACCATATGATATCTATCATAACCTAGAAGCATGGCCTCCCATGTATGAAGGTTTTCTTGAGCACTTCCCAAAGATTCTAATTTCTATAACAGTTTTTGACTATACCTTTATGTAGGGTGTCATTGTGAGGTGTTGTCCACGGTTGGGACATGAGTCACATTTGGTATATATTTGTATCCAAACTCAAAGCATATGTGTTGTTGTATTTTGCACGACAATTGTTGTAATAAAGTTGTAGTTGTTTTTTGTACCATGTATTTGGCGACTCAGAATATGTTGGATGGAATGGACCTATTTTGGGCTTGTCACAGTTGGTATCAGAGCTTAGGGATATGGTCTCTGGCGGGATCGGGGAATATAACTAGGAGGGGAGAGATGAGTAAATCCTTCGCTAGTGTGTCCTACCTAAGCTTATTTGTTGGTCAGTCATAATATCGAGATATTATGTGATATGTTAATTTTTTTAATTAACCCTTGTTTTATGGCAGTATTTGAGAATGGCTGCTGAGAATGTTAACAATGGAGTGAATGAGACCATGAGGATATCTCTAATCACCAACCAGGATAATGTGATGTCAGACGAAGAAGGAATTAGAGCAATCCATGTGGTGAGTGAAGAATTGATAGTTACACCCGAGATGGTCGCAGAGGTAACAGCTGAGAGTGAGGAAGAAGATGAAGAAGAGGTACCTGAGGAGAATTTATTAGAGGTATTATATGATCAAAATGTAGAATTGCAAAATCGTATTCATGAGTTAGAAGAGCAGACTGAAGAACGACAGGCGGACGTGGAGCAAAAGGATGCAACAATTCAAGCTTGTGTTACCCGATATGTGATGCTTGAACAAAAGCATTCTTTGGCAGAGTATAAGATGATAAAGCTGGAATTTGAGCTGAAAGAAGAAAAAACTGAACGAGTAAGAGTGAGTGATGCATGGGAAAAAGCTGCACGACGCATTGATATTGTGGAAAGAGATGTCAGATCTAATAAGGCTAAAATAGATGATATGTATTCCTCTTTTTGGACAACAATTGGAAGAACCCAACATCGAGTTTTGAATTACCCTGTACAGAGCGGTCAATCTGAATTTGATATGGATCGAAGATTGATGATTCAGATCATGAATCATGAGTACGACGAAGCAGTTGAGGGTGGAATATGTCCTATAAAAAAGTATATTCCAACGGTAGTGATGACACCAAATGCTGCCTCAGACAAGTCAAAGCCGAGTAGTTCAAGGGATAGCGGTTGTCATGACTTCCCAACAAGTCAGGAACCCAAATGAAGTTATCACAGGAGATGAGCAATGGAGAAATCATGGTGACCGGGGAGATAGAATCTGGAATGAAAGCAAGATATTCTCAACTTTTTGAAATACCAGATACGTAAATTTCGGGGACGAAATTTCATAAGGAGGGGAGATTGTAAGACCCCGAATTCTTTGAAATAAAAGTATTCAATTTTTCTTATAATTACTATTCAGTAAATGGTTAAATTGATAAAAGTTAAAGTTAAGGGTGATATATGAAAAAAAAAATCAAAATACGCAAGTGGTTATACAATATTCATTGTTGTCGGGGAATATTCGTTTGGTCGTGGAATATTCTTTCTGTCGGGGAATATTCGTACGACTGCGCAGCCATTTGTGGGCCCTATAACAGAATAACTATCGAATGAAGAAAACAACAAATTTGAGTTTTTATAAATAACGGCGTAGTTGTTACCGTTAACACTGTTGGAATACCTGGTGGTTAAAATACAGTTATACGCGTAGTTGCACAGTAGCACACGGTATTGCACAGTATTTTTTTCAATTATTGATTCTTACGTGAGAAGGCACTACTCAATGATTGTTACAGTAATTTCTGTTCAATATTTTATTTTATTGAATCAATAATTGCTGCGTTGATATTTTATATTATTGTTGTTTCAATAATTGTTGTTGCACAGTATTTTCCATTATCTGATCAATAATTTATATTATTTGAATAATATTATTAGATAGGATTATTGGCAATGTCTAGAAAGTTCTGTCTAAGGAGAGGTTTGGTAATCTAATTGCGCGCTAGTAAGGAGAAATCCTTATTGGAAAGCCCCATCTTTCTTGGGAACGGCATGGTTGTCATAATTGTGATTCTGTAATATTATTTGTGAATAATTAATTATTGATTTATATGATAATAAAATATTTATTTGATGTGGATATAAATGTGGATTTATTTATGTGGTTATAAATGAAGGAATTAATGTTGTGGTATTTTATCAGTATTTCGTCGGATTGGAGGTATTAAAAGATCAAATCAGTGTTCTTACAGCTTTATTGTGTGAGTTATAATTTTTAATCTGACCGTTGGATCGTTGTGATTTTTGGATATGTTATACATATATAAGTTGAGTATATGTTCACAAATTTTGAACCATTAAAAAAGAACGAATGATTTGTTATGAATTTTAAGAGGTGACTGATTCAGAAATTAGGTTTATAAATGATTTTGGTGAAAAATTCTAGAAATGGGTGGGCCCCACTTTTGGTTGTTGGGGAAGATGGCTGATTTTTGGTGGGTGGAATAGTAGCAGGTAAAGCCATCAGGTAGCAGGTCAAGTCTGCTTCGGTGTGCTAACATTTTTCTATAAATAGAGGGCTAAGTTAGAATTGAAAATCACACCAGAAACAAGTTTTCTCTCTTTCTCTCTCTAGATTATCAAGTGTATTTTGTGAGTATTTAGATACTTGGTGTGTTGCTATTCATCAGTGCAATTTTTCTTCAGCGTCATATCCGATATCCAGTCAGAAGTGCTGCTCTTTTGAGGTATGGGATAGTAAGGGATATTAAGGAATGTTATATTCTTCATAATGATGTTATTCTTTCAATATCATTAAACTGAAAAATTGGTATGGATTTTATTGTGGAATTTTTACCTTTTTGAGTCGGGATTATTATTCACTTATACGGCACTATTCACGTTTACGGCACTATTCATGTATATGGCACTATTTACGTATATGACATTATTTACGTATACGGTACTATATATGAATACGGAGTACTATTCATGAGTTACTATTCACGAGTTACTATTCACGAGTACTATTTACGACAAAATTGGTTTCTTTTTCTGACCAAATTATAGTTGATTTATGAATATTACTCTTGAAATTAAATCCATATTTTGATCATATTGTTTTTATTATCAACATTTTTATAACCCTGATGTTAGATTTCTCTTTCACTTGAGTGTAAAGATGGGTAAATTATTGGTATGATCGTGACTGAGGAATATCTTTGGCCTGTAGTGCAAAGATGAATTGTTAACTGGTATGATCATGACCATTGAATTTATAATTGAATATCTTTAGCTTAAGTGTAAAGATGAATTGATTAACATGGTTATAATTATTGTTTATATAAATTCTGAAATGATTATATATTTCTTTGAGATATGAATATATTTGGCCTGTAGTGCAAATATGAACTGTTGAGGAATATCTTTGGCCTGTAGTGCAAAGATGAATTATTGATGAATATCTTTGGCCCGTAGTGCAAAGATGACCTGTTGTTGAATATCTTTGGCTTGTAGTGCAAAGATGGTCTGTTGATGAATATCTTTGGCCGCAGTACAAAGATGAAATTGTTAGTATGATTATAAACAGGAACTATGATTTGGTATAACTATGATCTTTGATGTTTCAGGTGATGAAAATTATCTTTGTCCTAGATGAGAAAAGGAATTTAGAACTACAATTACGATTATGAGTTATACACGTGATTATGGACAGGAATTGTTGATTGATGTTACAGGGATAAAACATTGTTGGTGGACTTTTAACATGGAGAAGATAATAGACTTTATGGTCTATTTGACTCTTCTAATGGATTGCTCATTCCGCTGCAACTATGGTTGAAAAGTTTTATCATTTACCATATGTTCTAAATCTTTGATTTATTACCGATGAAGGCTATTGATAATTTAATTATCTTTAGTCATGATATTCTTTACTGGGCTAGTTGTGCTCACCTTTTTTCTTCACAATTCCTTTTCAGGTAATAAGAGTGTAGCTGGGTCGAGCGAGAGTAACGGGGAAATAGAACGGTGGTCTCTAGCTGTGGAGGTTCTCCCTAAGCAGTATAGAAAAGTGTTGTATATATCATTTAGTAGTTATATTTGGTGAATCAAATAGGGTGAGGCGAACCCAACGTTGGAAGGGTGTTTTGCCACTATCATACAAGATGTCTAATGATATAGAACCTCGTGTCATCATAAGACAGGGATGTGTTCATCCACTTGCTGAGTATATTTACGAGCACTACCTATATAATCTTGGTGTTTGTTTGAAGTATAATTCTCAATTAGAGACAGTGGAGGTAATGATATGTCAAGAGAAGACTCACCATTGGGAAGAATATGATAGTAATCTTCTCGTTTTTCTTTGGGGTCTATTGGGTCAACCAAGGATAATTCTGTGGCCATGTGATATCTATCATAACATAGAAGCATGGCCTCCCATGTACGAAGGTTTCCTTGAGCACTTCCCAAAGATTCTAATTTCTAAAACAGTTTTTGACTATACCTTTATGTAGGGTGTCATTGTGAGGTGTTCTCCACGGTTGGGACATGAGTCACATTTGGTATATATTTGTATCCAAACCCACAGCATATGTGTTGTTGTATTTTGTACGACAATTGTTGTAATAAAGTTGTAGTTATTTTCTGTACCATGTATTTGGCGACTCAGAATAGGTTGGACGGAATGGACCTATTTTGGGGTTGTCACAACCCTCAAAGCTGTTGCCGAGCACATCCAGTCCAGAAATTATGGAAACAACCCCGGAGGGTGTGATAACCCAAGATTTCAAATAATCAAAAATTTGCAAATAAAATTTTTTTTTATTAATATTAATATTAATTATCAATTTTGTGACAAGTATCTGTGATACGAGTCTCGAGAAAGTTAATTTGGGTATTGACTAATAAAATTAGAGTAGAGTTGTGCTTAACAGCTTTAGAAACCCTAATCCTAATTGCTGGAAAGGGATTCGATAGAAAATATAATTAAAATAATTATATTAATGAGTTTGTGTTTGTACCGAAGAAATTTATTGATCAATGATTGATCGGATAATGTTTGAAATTAATAAAAGCTAATAAGAGATTAGAAGCCCTAATCTCAGGATCAGAACCTCTAACGTATCGTTCGAAGCCCTAATCGAAAGCCGGAAAACCCTAGATTAGGAAAGCCTAATCCTAATTGGCAAGCCTATTGTGTGTATTAAACTTAAATATGATTAGAAAGCCCTAATTATATTTTTGTTATATTAATTTCTATTTTACAAACCTTAATTGTAATTTAGAAAATTTATTTTTCTTATTAAAACTCCAATTCGTGGGTTATAAACCCTAATGAACATTTTGAACATAATTGCTAAATTAAGTAATTCTAATTAGGGATATTAATCCTAATTAGCAAGATTGAATTTTATGATTAGGAAATATTAATATAATTATCGAATCCTAATTGTAATTGGGAATTATTAATTTTCTATTTTGAAAACCGAAATTCAGAAATTTTGGAAATTAAATTGCAAACCTAAAGGGGTTTAAACCCTAAACTCTAAAAGGTCTAAACCCTAAACCCTAACCCAAATCCTAAACCCTAAGAGTTTGTACAAATTCCAAGTTTGCCATAAATTTATTTTGCAAGTGACCAAAATACCCTTTTTACATTTTAAATGAGCTAACTTGTAAAAATGGTTAAAGCTTTAGTGGTTCACCAACTCAATTGACTTTGTGGCATTGAAATCTCAGCAAAACAACCCCTATGTGACAGCAAAATCTGATCATGCATGAATCAAAGTAATATAAATAGATTTGGAGAGAGAAAGTTCACAAAAAAATTACAAAATTGCATCCAAGCTCTCACCTACTCTCTCTCTCACCAAGGCCTTCGAAATTCTTTAGTGAATCAGTCACATAATCAGCCCTAGATCAACCAATAACAGATTAGGAAGATCAAGATCAAGATTTGGACAAGAAAGGTATAAAGCTAATTTTTTATTTTTGATCCAAGTTGCTAAGAAAGATTTCGTGTTTATGTGTTTGTATAAGTGTTAAAAGATGTTTTTAGTTGATCTATGATGATCCATGATGGATCCATAGCATCAAATTTGGTAAAAATTGAAGTTTTTCAAAACTGTCAAGAACACAATTTGTGGTCTGACAAGCTAATGTCAGGCGCCACAGATTCGTGTGTGTTAATGATTTTTGTTGTTTGATGTTTTGGATCTTTTGTCTGACATAAGGACTGTAATCTAAAAGTGAAATCACAACCATTACATGTCCAGATTTCTTGTTATTAACGGTCAAACACCGTTGACCGAGCTTGACCGGTTGAAAATCTGGGCAACCCAGTATGTTAAAAACCGTGTCTGACAAGTTTTTGGAAGGCCCAGATCTGGTCGTTATGATGTTATTTGTTAATGTTGTTGTAATATACTTGTATCCTGTTGTCTGAAGTATAGATCCATGCCTTAATATACTTTACACCATCATCATATCGAACAAAGGGAATGGTCAAACTAGGCATGTCGATCATGGTTGCCATTTCTGGAAAAACCCAGAATCCATAAGAACCTAATTTCTGACAGGATTTGACCGAACTTAATCTGGCGAATGTGTTGTTGATTAACTTATCTGTTGATTCCTATATGTTCTTTGACACTTGTACTACATATTTAAACCATAATATCGATCTGTTAATGAACCGAACCTATATTAAAATGAGCTGAAAAGTGCCGGGTCGACACTGTCTGGGTTTCTGGGTTACCCAGAAACCCCAGAATTGGTCTGACAGCTTCTTTGAAGCTCTTGATCTTTCAGGATTGTTGTTTTTTGACCGAGATAATACTTGGTAATTGTAGTATTACATATGTACTACATGATTGAGCCATAAGTTAGTCCAAAACATGATCAGGCTGGAAATTACACTCGGTCAAATGTGCACCCTTGAAACATTGTCTAACAGTGTTCTTGAATCAAGAACACCAATGGTAACAAACAAGTGTCGCTAAAGGCTATCAGCGACGGTTTTAATTATTTTATTTTCTGAATTTCCGGAAAATGATTAAAAATAGGAAATAAATTATAAAAATTATTAAAAATGGTTTTAAAAATCATTTAAAATTCTGAAAAATAACTTTTAATTATTTGGGACATTTTTCTTTAATAATTATAATTATTTGAATAAAAATGATATTTAATTTATTTAATTAGTGTATTAAATAAATTAGAGAAAAATGGTTTAATATTATTAAAAATCATTTTAAATAAGAATAATGTATTTAAAAATATTTTGAGTTATAATATATAACTTTTGATATTTTTAGAGAATTTTCATTAATAATTTAATATGAATGGTATTAAATTTATTTAATTATTAAATTAAATAAATAAGATAAAAATGATTTTATTGATTTAAAAATTATTTTAAATAAGAATAAAGTGTTAGAAAATATTTGGAGTTATAAAATATAATTTTCAATATTTTTGGAGAATTTTCATTAATAAATTAATATTAATGATATTAGATTATTTATTTATTAAATTAAATAAATGAATTAAAAATGATTTTATTGATTTAAAAATCATTTAAAAATGAGAAAAATATTTTAAAAATATTTTAAGTTATAATTAATGACTTTTAATATTTTGATAATAATTACATTAATATTTAAATATTAATGGTGATGATTTAAAAATGATTTTAATTATTTTAAAAATTATTTAAGTAGAATATTGATGATTTAAAAATATTTTAAGTTATTAATAATAACTTTAATATTTTGACAAGTATGTTGTTAATATTTTTATATTATTAAATATTAATAATGATAAGATTATTTGATAATTAAATCATTTGAAAATGATTTAAGCGTTTGAAAAATTATTATAATTTATAATAATTGTTTATAAATTATTAAAAGCTTCCGAAATATATTATAAACGATATTTGACTTATCTAAAATAATATTAAAGCTTAGAGACCAAGTTTAATTGACAATCAATGTGTTAATTATCGGATAGAGTGACCAGAATACCGAGAATGGACCGAGGTCCAACCAGACCGAAATAGTTAGACTGGATAAGTGTTTATATAGGTTATAAACACTAATGTGGCTATGTGGTAATGTGCCTAGGAGAAGTTTGACTGTAAAATACAGTGTTACGTGTTATAAATGATTATGCTAATTGTGAGACCGACATTGTTGATTATAGGTCTTACGAACGCAGTTAATTATATTGTGTAGCTGTAATCAACGTGAAAGGCAAGTTCCCTAACTCAACCTTGAGTTATATTCATTCAATTATTTGAATGGTCAGTTATTGATAATTACACCATGTCCAGGGAATTTATTGTTGATTATTCGCAGTTAGTGCATGATTAAAATTCAAATTGAATTACGGATTCAGAAAATATATATTCGTAGAATTACTGTTGTTGGATATTTATATCTGCAGAAACTAATATTGACAGTACAGATATTTCATGTTTATTATCAAATTATATTGAGAAATGTCTCAGCTAATTATTCTGGCTAGACGAACATTTGTTAGAACTTGATAAATACGAGAAGAGAAATCAATTTTTATTGATAGATCGATGCCAATTGTTTTGGCTAGATCAATAAGTAGATAGAATTTGAAATCACAGTATTTCGTTGTTAAATCAAAAATCTTGATTCTGAGACTGAGAAGAACAACCTTTTATATAAAGGGAACATTTTGGGTCGTATATTCGACCATTGCGCGCTGTTAAGTATTATGCATAATATAGGTACAAGGATTTGGTCGGCTCTAAGTACTTGCAGAGGGGTATGATTTAATCTTTATGGTTATCTGATACACCTAGGTATATCAAAGTCCAATCTTTGATAGTTACTTGAGAAGAGAAGTTCTAGACCTAGTGCAATCACTCAGCATAAATCTGGAAAATATTCCACTTTTCTATTGCGTAGAATTAATTCTTGATTATTCAATAGAATATCGTAGAAACTTTGAAAGCGTTGTTGTGATAACTCAAAAATTATAAAATCTTGAATGATTAGAATAAAGATTAAAGAATAAAACCTAGAAGAGAATTTGAGGATTTATTTAAAATTTTCAAGTAAAACCTATATGGTTTGCTATTTGAATGAGAATAGAGAAAATATGGGTTACAAAAATTCCAAAACCCTATAAATGAATTTATATGTATTTGAATAAATATCAAGAATAAGGTATTATAATACATGTAAAAATTGATGTGAATTGAACAAGTATAAAGTCATTAGTTAATACGATTAGCTTTATGAAGGGAATAATTTAAAACTCAAAATTTGAGTTAGAGATAGAATTTTGAAGCACGGACTGGTCGGTTGCATCCGGAACGTCAAGTTTAGTCAGAATTGACAGTAAACATAAAATGTGTAAAGGTTGACTTTTGATCAAAGTCAACAGTTGCCTTTTTATGGAGAAAGTCAAAATAAGTGTGAGAAGTGAAATATGTTATGATTATGTGAATTATGTGTATGATTTAATAAATATACATTATATAATGTGAATACATTTATTTTGTATATTAAAGTGAAATAAGAATTAAGTTATGTAACCTAATATATATATTAGGTGTGGTAATTAAATAACCTAAGAGGTTATAATATGAGAGAATATTAGTATATAAAATAAATATATATATATATATATATATATATATATATATATATATATATATATATATATATATATATATACTAAGGTAGGTCTTGTCCAAAGATGAGATTATTTCGACTTAAATCGATCGAGTTATGGCTATTTCAATTTTTGGGATTTTTCGACGAAAACGACTATAACCGATGTTCTATAACTCCGATGGCCACGAAATTTAAATTGGAAGTTCACGTTAGTACGTGTAAGGTTCTGCCAAGAGTTGGGAATTTTCAGAGTTGAGCATGATGTAGCTAATTTTCTTAAGTTACAAACTAAAAACGGACTTTTGAAAAATAATAAATAAATTTTAAAAATTCAAGGAAAAATATATTTTCATAAGGGGATCATATACTATTGATTTCTAGAAAACAAATATTTTTGGAACTGATTTGGTATTTTTCATCTAAATGATGATAAATGGATAAACGGATTTAATTAAATATATGATGTCCAAAAATATGAAAAAAATACGATTTATGACTTGAGACCCTTGAGCATGGCTTATGCAGATTTTTGATGAAGTTTTGGGTCGGGTGTGAAGTATTGTGATGTTTATAGTATTTTAGAATGATTAAATACATTATTTGGTAAAGTGTAAATAATTAAAATAAATTATTTATAAGCTTAGTAAATGATTAAAATATTGTTATAATATTAATAATATTAGGTTATGAGATTATTGAGTGATTAATAATATTTGAATTAAAGTGTTATAAAATCATTGATTTAAAATAATTTTTAGTGATTAATAATATTAGTAAATAAATTTAATGTTATTAAATGGAGTTTAAAAGAGGAGTCAAGTTAATTTGACATTCAATAGGTCATATTGAATGTATAGTATGATGATTTGGAAATTTGATATATTGAGAACGAAAACAGCTTGCTGAATTAGAGAAAACAGCTTGCTAAATTGGAAAACAACTTGCTGAATTAGAGAAAACAGCTTGCTGAATTGAAAAAACAGCTTGCTGAATTAGAGAAAACAGCTTGCTGAATTGGAAAAACAGCTTGCTGAATTAGAGAAAACAGCTTGCTGAATTATAAACAGTTTGCTGGATTGTAAATTAGTTTGATATCAGGATGCTGAAATTGAAGAATAGTTTCAGTATAGGTTGCTGGATTGTTATGTTTAAATAATCCATATTATAATATTGGTATTTGTTCTATTGGATTACAGAAATGGAACTTATGAAATGAAAAAGCGAGTGTTAAATCATAATGGATATGATATAGTGATTAAAGAATTATCTAAGGATGATAATATTGCTAATGTGTTAAGATGTTATCTAATATTTGATTAAGTGTTAGATAATTTATGGTTAAAGTAATAGTATTATGAGCTAACAGGTATATTATGCTAACTGAAAGATTAATCTTATAATTGATAGGTCTTTCATAAGAGATTACATTAGATTGCTTAGCGGTAATCAGAGGTGCATGCAAGTTTCCTTAACTCAAACTCGAATTATATTTCAAAGTATGTTATTATTGATGATTATTCACATCTATACTGATTTTTGATTCGCACATAATGTATGTTGCATATGTTCATCAGGTATGAAAGGTTGATCACCTTCATTACCATAAGGTTCAGTTAAATTATTTATAGTCATTGTTGACTTCAAACATTATTGATTCAGTCATGCAATTATTGAAACTTGATTCATGTTATTTCACAATTATTATATTGTTGAAAACTTGGAAAGCTTATTCATTCTTTTCAATCATGATATATCTTTATTGTATTTAAAACTTGCTGGGAAAATTTGTTGCTCACCCTTGCTATATCATGATAAAATTTTCAGATTTAGATGAAAGCTCGAATAAAGACAGAAGAAATGTCAAAGTGCAAGATTAATTTATGTTGCAGTTAGATCTATTAAATTTTTTGACGAAAATAGCATTGTAAATCTTCTAAGATATGGAAGGTATGTATTAAGTTAAGGTTGTAGATCTTGGGGTTTATGTTGTAAAAGTTTAATGTATAAACAATTTATGTTTATATCTTCCGCAATAATTATAGAATTAGTATACCAGATTCGTGGTAAAAGGTACCCGGATTTGGGGGCGTCACAGTTGTACTCTTTCATTATCAGATTCTTGCGTTGCCTAGAATACGAGAAGACTTGTTATTGAATAACGATTTGTTCAACTATTTCAAAGTTCACCGAACTTTGGTTTCATTCTATCAAACTAGATAGTCTATTTTTATTGATTCGTATACATTTATTGTATGTCTTAACTTGAGAGGCAAACTTGTTGCTCACCCTTGCTATAAATAAAACTTTTTAGCTAGGGACGAAGTTGCAGAAGGTGCTGCTAAGAAGAACAAGGGAAAAGGCATAGTTATAAATTAGTTATGATGAACAATATTATTATGTTATATTGTATTATAAATCCTTTTTGTATATCTATAGGGGTATTTCTGTACTGTTAAGGTTAGTGGACCTGGGACTTATGTATTAACAATATATGTTAATGACTTAAGTATTACTATTCATATTTAAATGGGTAGTTAAATGTTATTTATATTGTGGATCGTGAGCACCAAACTCGGGGGTCAGGTAACCCGGATTTGGGGGTGTCACAGGTTGGTATCAGAGCTGTAGTGACCAAGGTGTCACCAGCTAGTAGAAGAGCTGTAGCTTATAAACTTTAAGTGGGGTGGGGGAAAACCCTAGGATTATAATCATACGCGAGATAGAGAAAACTCATGTAGAGTTCTAAGTGAGGGATTGCCGAAGTGTATCAATAGTGAGATAAGTGGACACATAGTGTGAGGAGTTGTATTGGTGAAGTACTAATCAAGTTATTTAAATTGATTGTAGGATGTCTGGAGAAGGTGAAAAGAGTGCGGAGATGCTAGAGGCTGTTGCACCGGTGCCAGAAGCCGAGGTGTCAGCGCAAAGTGAATCAGTGGAGAAGGTGGGAGAAGATGAACCAATGGTCAATCTGGGGAGCGATCATGATGATTATCCCGAGATGTATCTGAGTGGAGATGAGGAGGCAGAGTCTGAGCCAGCTAAGGTGGAGTTAAAGAATAAGACCAAAGTTGGAGAACAAGATCACGAATCTGCAGAGGTTCAAGAACTCCGGAGCAAAGTGTTTCTCTTGGAGGAATTGTGGAAGACAGAGCGAGCATTACGCGAAATGACTGAAGAAAGGAACGAGCTCAAGGCGCAGGTGGACAGAATGAAGGCTGAAGGTGGTGGATCATCTGAAGGAACCAGCAAGAAGGACAATAAGAAGAAGAGAAAGAGGGAAAAAGACAGCCCTAAATCTGAAAAATCAAGCCCGAAGAAGAAGCAAGCATGTAGTAAGTGTGGGAAGACTCAGGCGGGAGAATGCATGATGTGGAAGAACGTGTGCTTCAACTGCAAGAAGGAAGTAGATATTTCTCTGCATTGTCCTAAGCCGAATTTGAGGAAGTGTTTTTCATGTGGGCAGACGGGTCACGAATTCAGCAAGTGTCTCAACAAGAAGAAGATTGGTGAAGGGAGTGGTCGGTAGACAACCTAAAAATATGTAATAGTATCTTTTGGGTAGAAGTTTATGATATTAAGTGTTGTAATATCGAGAATGATGTGTAAGCATATGTAAATATATATATATGTTTGTATGAATGAAATCCTTATTTTCTATATGAATATAAGATTAAGATTAATTTTTGTGTTCTTAAAACTCATACTTCTGGTAAGTTAATGACTCATAATTATATGAAATGTTTTGAACCCCTCAGCGAATGGACGCCAAAGGTCTGACTAGGATAAGTTCATACAGTCATATAATTGTGGCAAGTTCCTGAACTCATAAGTGTGGTAAGTTTGACGAACTGGTAATAACTGTGTGTAAATGGAGAATATCAACTTTTTGTGTAAAGTTGTGTTGTTAATCCTGATATGATTTAAAAAGGGATAGTAATATGTGTTAAGTACTGTGTGCTATTTGAATATATATGCAATTATATGAGAATTATGTGTTAAATTCTTATTGTGTTAAGAATTTGTGTAAATAAAGAGAATTAATATAAGATTTTTATTTAAATCATATCATGCCGCCTAGACGACAGAATCGAAACCAACGAGAAGAACAGTCAGTGAATAACGAAGGAGGTCAAGTTGACCCGATGCAAAACTTTGCAAATATGATAGCCGAAGCTATGGAGAATAGAGTTCCAGCTGCAAGAGGAAGAGCGAGGAATCAGCCAGCTGAAAGATTAGCAAATTTTAAAGACTTTAAAGCGGTAGGATCGCCTGAATTCAAAGGGACCACAGATCCGATTGAAGCCCAAACTTGGGTAAAGGAGATGGAGAAGGCATTCATCATTGCACGTGTGGCAGAAGAGCAAAAGACGGCTTTTGCAACTTATCTGATGAAGGGAGAAGCTAATTACTGGTGGGAGACGAACCAAGCGAGAGCTGGTACAGAGGTGGTGTTGTGGACAAGATTTAAGGAACTGTTCTTTGAGAACTACTTCTTGCCGAGTATGCAATCTAGAATGGAAGTTAAATTCTTAGAACTTAAGCAGGAGAACATGTCGGTATCTGAATATGCTGCCAAATTCAACGAGCTGGCAAGATTTGCACCTCACCAGGTGGACACAGAGGCGAGAAAGGCGAGAAGATTCGAGAATGGATTGAAGTCGGGAATATACAACAAGGTAGCAGTATTACAGATCAACACGTTCGCGGCATTGATGGAGAAGGCGTTAATTGCTGAAGGAGGGAGCGAAGCTGCATCCCGATTTCATCAAGAGAAGAAGAAGAAGACAAATGATGGTGGAAGCAGTGGTGGTAGTAACCCTAATAAGAGGAAGTGGAATGAGAATACCCAGCCGGGTAATAGGACAGAAGATAATAGGAAAGGGAGGGAGCCATGTGCAAATTATGGGAAGAATCATGCTGGAGTTTGCCTGAAGAAGAAGGGAGTCTGCTATAACTGCGGTCAAGAGGGGCACATGTCACCCAATTGCCCCAGTCCGAAGAAAATTCAAGGTTGCTTTGGATGCGGATCGACTGATCATATCATTCAGAACTGTCCGAAGAAGAATGCAGAAAAGGAAAGTGTCAACAAGGGACCCGGTGGCGGATCCTTGGCAACTCGAGGACCTGCACAGCCAGGAAGACCAACAGCCCGTACATTCAACATGACGGCGCAGGATGCAGTGGCTACTCAGGAGGTCGCAACAGGTAATGATTTCGTTTAGAAATTAAATTAAGCGAGAACTATAAGTCAGATATTACTGTGAACTGTTTTCTTTTATAAATTCAAGTCACGGGTTAGAATTAGAAACACAATTTGATATTGTTTTGATAAAAATAAATTGATGATACAACTTTAAAAGATTGTAGAGAACAAGAAAGCGGTGATTCCGAGGACGGAATCCTTTTAAGGAGGGGTGAATGTGATAACCCGAGATTTCGAATAATCAAAAATTTGCGATTAATTTTTTTATTATTAATATTAATATTAATTATCAATTTTGTGACAAGTATCTGTGATACGAGTCTCGAGAAAGTCAATTTGGGTATTGACTAATAAAATTAGAGTAGAGTTGTGCTTAACAGCTTTAGAAATCCTAATCCTAATTGCTGGAAAGGCATTCGATAGAAAATATAATTAAAATAATTATATTAATGAGTTTGTGTTTGTACCGAAGAAATTTATTGATCAATGATTGATCGGATAAGGTTTGAAATTGATAAAACCTAATAAGAGATTAGAAACCCTAATATCAGGATCAGAACCTCTAACGTACCGTTCGAAGCCCTAATCGAAAGCCGGGAAACCCTAATTTTATATTCGGGAATTCTAAACCCTAAATTAGGAAAGCCTAATCCTAATTGGCAAGCCTATTGTGTGTATTAAACTTAAATATGATTAGAAAACCCTAATTATATTTTTGTTATATTAATTTCTATTTTCCAAACCTTAATTGTAATTTAGAAAATTTATTTTTCTTATTAAAACTCTAATTCGTGGGTTATAAACCCTAATGATCATTTTGAACATAATTGCTATATTAAGTAATTTTAATTAGGGATATTAATCCTAATTAACAAGATTGAATTTTATGATTAGGAAATATTAATATAATTATCGAATCCTAATTGTAATTTGGAATTATTAATTTTCTATTTTGAAAACTGAAATTCGGAAATTTTGGAAATTAAATTGCAAACCTAAAGGGGTTTAAACCCTAAACTCTAAAGGGTCCAAACCCTAAACCCTAACCCTAACCCTAAACCCTAAGGGTTTGTACAAATTCCAAGTTTGCCATAAATTTATTTTGCAAGTGACCAAAATACCCTTTTTACATTTTAAATGAGCTAACTTGTAAAAATGGTTAAAGCTTTAGTGGTTCACCAACTTAATTGACTTTGTCGCATTGAAATCTCAGCAAAACAACCCCTATGTGACAGCAAAATCTAATCATGCATGAATCAAAGTAATATAAATAGATTTGGAGAAAGAAAGTTCACAAAAAAATTGCAAAATTGCATCCAAGCTCTCACCTACTCTCTCTCTCACCAAGGCCTTCGAAATTCTTTAGTGAATCAGTCACATAATCAGCCCTAGATCAACCAATAACAGATTAGGAAGATCAAGATCAAGATTTGGACAAGAAAGGTATAAAGCTACTTTTTTTTTTATCCAAGTTGCTAAGAAAGATTTCGTGTTTATGTGTTTATATAAGTGTTAAAAGATGTTTTTAGTTGATATATGATGATCCATGATGGATCCATAGCATCAAAGTTGGTAAAAATCAAAGTTTTTCAAAACTGTCAAGAACACAATTTGTGGTCTGACAAGCTAATGTCAGGCGCCACAGATTCGTGTGTGTTAATGATTTTTGTTGTTTGATGTTTTGGATCTATTGTCTGACATAAGGACTGTAATCTGGAAGTGAAATCACAACCATTACATGTTCAGATTTCTTGTTATTAACGGTCAAACACCGTTGATCGAGCTTGACCGGCTGAAAATCTGGGCAACCCAGAAAGTTAAAAACCGTGTCTGACAAGTTTTTGGAAGGCCCAGATCTGGTCGTTATGATGTTATTTGTTAATGTTTTTGTAATATACTTGTATCCTGTTGTCTGAAGTATAGATCCATGCCTTAATATACTTTACACCATCATCATATCGAACAAAGGGAATGGTCAAACTAGGATTGTCGATCATGGTTGCCATTTCTGGAAAAACCCAGAATCCTTAAGAACCTAATTTCTGACAGGATTTGACCGAACTTAATCTGGCGAATGTGTTGTTGATTAACTTATCTGTTGATTCCTATATGTTCTTTGACACTTGTACTACATATTTGAACCATAATATCGACCTGTTAATGAACCGAACCTATATTAAAATGAGCTGAAAAGTGACGGGTCGACACTGTCTGGGTTTCTGGGTTACCCAGAAACCCCAGAATTGGTCTGACAGCTTCTTTGAAGCTCTGGATCTTTCAGGATTGTTGTTGTTTGACCGAGATAATACTTGGTAATTGTAGTATTACATATGTACTACATGATTGAGCCATAAGTTAGTTCAAAACATGATCAGGCTGGAAATTACACTCGGTCAAATGTGCACCCTTGAAACATTGTCTGATAGTGTTCTTGAGCCAAGAACACCAAAGGCAACAGACAAGTGTCGCTAAAGGCTATCAGCGACGGTTTTAATTATTTTATTTTCTGAATATCTGAAAAATGATTAAAAATAGAAAATAAATTTTAAAAATTATTAAAAATGGTTTTAAAAATCATTTTAAATTCTGAAAAATAACTTTTAATTATTTAGGACATTTTTCTTTAATAATTATAATTATTTGAATAAAAATGATATTTAATTTATTTAATTAGTGTATTAAATAAATTAGAGAAAAATAGTTTAATATTATGAAAAATTATTTTAAATAAGAATAATGTATTTAAAAATATTTTGAGTTATAAAATATAACTTTTGATATTTTTAGAGAATTTTCATTAATAATTTAATATGAATGGTATTAAATTTATTTAATTATTTAATTAAATAAATAAGATAAAAATGATTTTATTGATTTAAAAATTATTTTAAATAAGAATAAAGTGTTAGAAAATATTTAGAGTTATAAAATATAATTTTTAATATTTTTGGAGAATTTTCATTAATAAATTAATATTAATGATATTATATTATTTATTTATTAAATTAAATAAATGAATTAAAAATGATTTTATTGATTTAAAAATCATTTAAAAATGAGAAAAATATTTTAAAAATATTTTAAGTAATAATTAATGACTTTTAATATTTTGATAATAATTACATTAATATTTAAATATTAATGGTGATGATTTAAAAATGATTTTAATTATTTTAAAATTATTTAAGTAGAATATTGATGATTTAAAAATATTTTAAGTTATTAATAATAACTTTAATATTTTGACAAGTATGTTATTAATATTTTATATTATTAAATATTAATAATGATAAGATTATTTGATAATTAAATCATTTTAAAATGATTTAAGTGTTTGAAAAATTATTATAAATTATAATAATTATTTATAAATTATTAAAAGCTTCCGAAAAATATTATAAACGATATTTGACTTATCTAAAATAATATTGAAGCTTAGAGACCAAGTTTAATTGACAATCAATGTGTTAATTGTCGGATAGAGTGACCAGAACACCGAGAATGGACCGAGGTCTAACCAAACCGAAATACTTAGACTGGATAAGTGTTTATATAGGTTATAAACACTAATGTGGCTATGTGGTAATGTGCCTAGGAGAAGTTTGACTGTAGAATACAGTGTTACGTGTTATAAATGATTATGCTAATTGTGAGACCGACATTGTTGATTATAGGTCTTACGAACGCAGTTAATTATATTGTGTAGCTGTAATCAACGTGAAAGGTAAGTTTCCTAACTCAACCTTGAGTTATATTCATTCAATTATTTTAATGGTTAATTATTGATAATTACACCATGTCCAGGGAATTTATTGTAGATTATTCGCAGTTAGTGCATGATTAAAATTCAAATTGAATTACGGATTCGAAAAATATATATTCGTAGAATTACTGTTGTTGGATATTTATATCTGCAGAAACTAATATTGACAGTACAGATAATTCATGTTTATTGTCAAATTATATTGAGAAATGTCTTAGCTAATTATTCTGGCTAGACGAACATTTGTTAGAACTTGATAAATACGAGAAGAGAAATCAATTTTTATTGATAGATCGATGCCAATTGTTTTGGCTAGATCAATAAGTAGATAGAATTTGAAATCACAGTATTTCGTTGTTAAATCAAAAATCTTGATTCTGAGACTGAGAATAACAACCTTTTATATAAAGGGAACATTTTGGGTCGTATATTCGACCATTGCGCGCTGTTAAGTATTATGCATAATATAGGGTACAAGGATTTGGCCGGCTCTAAGTACTTGCAGAGGGGTATGATTTAATCTTTATGGTTATCTGATACACCTGGGTATATCAAAGTCCAATCTTTGATAGTTACTTGAGAAGAGAAGTTCTAGACCTAGTGTGATCACTCAGCATAAATCTGGAAAACATTCCACTTTTCTATTGCTTAGAATTAATTCTTGATTATTCAATAGAATATCGTAGAAATTTTGAAAGCGTTGTACTCTTTCATTATCAGATTATTGTGTTGCCTAGAATACGAGAAGACTTGTTATTGAATAACGATTTGTTCAGCTATTTCAAAGTTCACCGAACTTTGGTTTCATTCTATCAAACTAGATAGTATATTTTTATTGATTCGTATACATTTATTGTATGTCTTAACTTAAGGGGCAAACGTGTTGCTCACGCTTGCTATAAATAAAACTTTTTAGCTAGGGACGAAGTTGCAGAATGTGCTGCTAAGAAGAACAAGGGAAAAGGCATAGTTATAAATTAGTTATGATGAACAATATTATTATGTTATATTGTATTGTAAATCCTTTTTGTATATCTAAAGGGGTATTTCTGTAATGTTAAGGTTAGTGGACCTGGGACTTATGTATTAACAATATATGTTAATGACTTATGTATTACTATTCATATTTAAATTGGTAGTTAAATGTTATTTATATTGTGGATCGTGAGCACCAAACTTGGGGGTCAGGTAACCCGGATTTGGGGGTGTCACAGAGGGTCCATAAAAAGAAAGAGGAGGATGTTTCCTTGATACTTCAAGGTCAGAAAGGAAGTCATAATATGCTTGTCCAAAGGAAAAATTATACTCCCTTTCAAGTACAGTCTTCAAACCCTCCATTGCCTAAAGGTGGAGAAGTCAGACGCACTCGAGTGTTCATACCCCTAGGAGACTCACTTGAGAACATTCTTAATTTTCTGACCACTTAGAAGAAAATTACACATCTTCTTCCACCAGTCAACCCGAATGAGAGGGGTTTCAATGCTACTCGGAAGTGTGCTTATCATGTCGGGGCACCGGGACATGATACTCAAGATTGTTGGGCCTTGAAACACAAGATCCAGGATTTGATCGATAGCGGTGAGATTGTGGTCACCAAGCCCGATCAACCTCATGTGCAAGACAACCCTCTTCCTCGACACAAAGAAGAAGAGGTCAATATGATTAATTGGAGCAGTGGACAGAGTTCCAACTTTAATGGTGGATCTTTCCAGACCAATAAGGATGGTGCTGACAAATGGGATTTTACAAAATTTCAGTATACGATGGAACAAAAAATTAGTGCTCTGCGTGAGCAACTTAACCAATTAGCAGAACTAGTGGTCCATCAGCATCAAGCCACCCGCCAATTATTTAGTCAGGAGCATGCCAATCTCCTCCCTCTTGTTTCAAACACTCCACCGCACGCTCCAAATCCCGTCGGGATTTTGCCAACAAAAGGGAATTTACATACCTAGGCCAACCGATGGAAGAAATACTGCAGATGCTGATAAATGAAGGAAGAATCACAAATATGCTACCTCCAATCAGTTTGCGTTCAAGACGATTTGATTTCAATGGAGTGTGCCAATATCAGTCCCAATCTCGCGATCACAGCACATAAGAATGTTGGGCACTCTGCCACCTTATTCAGAATTTAAGTGACAGCGGTGTCCTGCAGATGGCAGACGATGATGTTGTAATACTAGAAAGTGAGGACGCATTTCCTACAAGTGGAAGGAAGTCGTAGCAGTCATATCTTCTGAAACAGATGCAGCTACTCCCTCACATACAATCCAACCAATTCAACTCAAAGGAGTTGACAATCCTTTGAAAGTGGCTGTGCCAGAGCCAATTATCTTTCCATTTAGACCACAATATCCTGTTGTCTGCCTACAAAAATTTTCATGGAATTATGGAGGGGATGAAGGATCCACATCTCACATAACTGTTATAGTGTCGAAGGATAATCCATTGTATCTCCCCCAACGGGTGATGAAGCCTACCATCAAGTCAAAGGGGAAGATTCCCATAGAAAAAGTGGAAGAATTTCTCCGTACTATGGACCATAATGAAGCCAAGGTGGTTTTAAGCTTAAGAGAAGCTCCACATCAAGTTTCCATACCTGACTTGGTTTTCTTCTCTGAAGATCATAGGAAGGTATTGCTAAGGGTTTTGGAAAAAGCCCAACTGCCTAAGTCAATAGATGTTGAGAAATTCTAGCATCTGGTGGATCACATTTTTAACAACAATATGATATCTTTCATTGACGATGATATACCTCCCGAAGGAATCGGTAATTGCAAGCCGTTGCACATAGCGGTTTTATCTTCCTGATACATGGTGGGAGGAGTTTTGATAGATGGAGGGTCATCTTTGAATATCTGTCCTAATGCCATTTAGTGAAGATGAACATCAATCTCAATCAGATCCAAAGTAGCCATACGGTCATCAAAGCTTTTGATGGATCCCGACAAAACTCTGTCGGAGAGATTGAACTGCCAGTGGAGATCGGTCCACATACATTCTGCGTGTCTTTTCATGTTCTCAAAATAGATACAGGATGCAACCTGCTTTTGGGAAGACCGTGGATTCATATGGTCGGAGCCGTCCACTCCACTCTTCACCAATAACTTAAATACATTATCAATAATAGCCTAGTCACCGTTGATGCTGAGCCGAAATGTCCTGAACAAGGTGACAAACCGCTCATTAGCTTTAATTCAGAAGTTGAGCCGGTCAGTTTTCATGCCCTGGAGGTGAGCAACACTCACTACCATCCTATTGGGGTGCCACCTCTCATACCCCAGATTTCTACCGAAGTAATGTCAACAAGCCAAGAAATGATGTCATTGGGTTATCAACCTGGACAAGGGTTGGGCAAAGATCATCAGGGCATCAAGCGCCCCATTCAAGTTCCCAGTCAAACAGGGACAGCCGAACTAGGCTACACTGCTAGTTCCAATCACAGGAATCCTCATAAGCACAAACAGATTCCTTCAGCTCCAGCCACACGGCGATTATCTCCACCTACAGTTCCTGAGCCTGTACGGTCTCCGATAAAGGTGCTTACCCATGTAATGGCCATGTTATTTCCCAAGCCGGTACCGGTAAAGGGAAAAGAAGTCCTAGTTCCAGATCCAAAAGTGGAAGAAGAGGAACGAAGACGTAAACAGGACATCAGATGATGTCAAATATACGCATTATTGTTCATGATGAACATATAAATAGATACACCCCAGACGATAATTGCCCAAACGTAGTGGTTATCATTCGGGAGAAGGAGGACGATGATAGCCCCTCCATCATTGCAGTCCATCAGGACTTCACCCTTGACAATTAGAGCAGCACTCCTTTCATTGGTCGACAAGGGTAAAACGGGCAGAAACTCCTTCTGCCCTGTAGATAATAATAACTGCTTACTTTTCTGTATAGTATTAGCAGTTGTTTTGTCAGTACATGCTAACACTTTGTATGATTGAACAGTTTCATATGTGTCTATACTTGCTGATAAGGTGCCTTTTCTCCATAAGGATTGTAACTTTGATGAAAAGTTAGACTCAGACTTGATAGAAATACAAGAGGACATTGAGATACCTTAGGAGATCAAAGAATGGGTCGAAGATAAACCTAAACCCAACCATAATCAAACCACCTCCTTTAATCTCGAAACCTTAGAAAGCCCAAAACTAATCCAGATTGGTACAGACCTCACTCCAAACCAAAAGAATGACATAGTTACACTATTAACCCAATTTCAAGATGTGTTTGCATGGTCTCATGAAGACATGGTGGGTTTGTCCACTGACATTGTAATTCATCGCCTCCCCATCAAAGAGGGATTCAAGCCAGTCAGGCATAAGCTCAGGCAATTGAAACCTGAGTGGAGTTTAAAAGTTAAAGAAGAAATTATGAAACAATTTCAAGCAGGCATCATCATGGTGTCTACATACCCTGAATGGCTATCTAACATAGTCCCCGTGCCTAAACTAGGAAAAAAGGTGCGAGTTTGCGTCGATTACCGGGATCTGAATAAAGTTTGCCTTAAAGATAGCTTTTCTGTGCCATTTATCCACATTCTCATTGATAATATTGCTCAATACGACATGTACTCCTTTGCTGATTGCTTCGCGGGGTACCATCAAATTATGGTTGCTAAAGAGGATCGTGAGAAAACTGCATTCATCACTCCTTGGGGAACCTTTTGCTATAGATGGTTGTCATTCTGCCTCATCAATGTCGGAGCTACCTACCAGCAAGCCATAATGGCTCTTTTCCACGATCTAATGCATAGAGATAGAGATCTATGTGGATGACATCATTATCAAGTCCCGCAAGGAGGAAGACCACCTAGACCATCTCAGAAAGCTCTTCAACAGGTTGCGTAAGTATAACTTGAAGTTAAATCCCGCCAAGTGCGCCTTTGGCGTTAAATCAGGCAAGTTACTAGGATTCCTAGTCAGCCACAAGGGGATTAAGCTGGATCCCACCAAAATCAAGGCCATCACAGAAATGCCCATTCCTCAAATAGAGAAGGAGATACGGGGATTTTTGGGAAGAATCAACTTCATCAGCAGGTTCATTTCCCAATTCACAGCAACATATGAGCCTATTTTCAAGTTGTTAAGGAAGAACTCCTCCACGAAATGGAATGATGAGTGCCAGAAGGCCTTCCTTACAATCAAAGAGCAACTAGTCAAAGCTCCTGTTTTGGTACCACCCAGGAATGATGTTCCCCTGTTCATGTACCTGTCCATAAGTGACAATGCCATGGGCTGCATGCTGGGACAAAAAGACGATAGAGGCCAAGAGCGAGCTATCTACTACCTCAGCAAAAGATTCTGCAGCAGTGAATACAAGTACACTCTAATTGAGAAGACTTGTTGTGCTTTATCATGGGCTTCCATGAGGTTACAGAATTACCTCCATGGTCACACAACAGTTGATCCTACAACAATTTGACATCGTCTACGTGACACAGAAGTCCATTAAAGGTTAAGAAATTGCGGATCAACTGGACGCCGCACCTTCAGGGGATTTCAAACCCTTGTAAACATACTTCCCCGATGAAGGGGTAATGGCAATTCAGAAACACGCCATCAGTACAATGCACACCAAATATGGAAGATGTATTTTGATGGAGTTGTGAATATGGAAGGTTCTGGGACCAACAACATAGCTGAGTATGAAGGCTATATCATTGGGCTAAAACTTGCCCAATCAATGGGCATCAAACGGTTAACTGTCTTTGGAGATTCTGAGTTGGTAATCAGACAAACCACAGGAATCTATCACACCAAAGGTATACGCTTGCTGTCTTACCATCTACAGGTTCTACAAATAGCTTCGGAGTTTGAAGAAATATCCTTCCTCCATATTCCTCGGAATAGGAATGATTTTACGGATGCGCTAGCAACCTTGGCCTCCTTGATCAACATACATGATAAGGAAGACATGCCAACCCTCACATTTACCCAACAAAAGGCTCTAGCCTATGGGAATTAAATTGGAGAAGTATCAGATTAGCTACCTCCCATCCAACACCCTTGGTATCAGCATATCAAGGAGTACTTGCAAAATGGATCTACACCCGCTGAGGTGAGCCCGACTGAAAAAAGGCAGATCCATCGACTGGCTATGAAATTCTACCTGAGCGGAGATGCACTCTATAAAAGATATGTAGGATTAGGTCTCCTCAGATGTCTGTACAAGGACCAAGCTTAGAGGCTCGTGGATGAGATCTATGGTGGAGTATGTGGCCCACACATGAGCGGCCCCCTACTTGTTAAGAAAATCCTCAAAATAAGGCATTACTAGCTCTCTCCCTCTCAAAGCTGACTGTGAAGATCACGTCAGGAGATGTTATCAGTGCCAGATTCATGGGAATGCTATCCACGCCCCTCCGAGGAAGCTCCACAATATGAGTTCGCCTTGGCCCTTCTTAATGTGGGGAATGGAAGTGATTGGGCCCATCGAGCCCAAAGCCAGTAATAGGCATCGATTTATCTTCACTATGATCGACTACTTCACCAAGTGGGTGGAAGCAACCTCCTTCCCTAGGGTTACCAAAGAAGTCATCATTGCTTTAATCAGAAATGATGTCATTTGTCGATATGGACAACTAGAGGTAATTATATCAAACAATGCTAAAAACCTCAACACCAGAATGATGGAGGAGTTGTGCAATAAATTCCACATCAAACATCTCAACTCAGTCATCTACAGTCCAAAGATGAATGGTGATGTTAAAGCGGCTAACAAAAACATTAAGAAGATCATGTAAAAGATGTCTGCCAACCACAAAGGATGGTCTGACTTGTTGCCTCTGACTCTGTTAACCTACAGAACATCAATGCGCACTTCCATTGGGGCAACCCCCTGCGCATTAACCTATGGGATGGAAGTAGTGTTCCCCATAGAAGTAGAAATGGAATCCCTTAGAGTGTTGATAGACACTCAGCTGGATGAAGACCAATGGATACAAGATAGGTATCACCAATTGTCTCTAATAGACGAAAGGCGAGCCGCTGCTATCTTCCACGCCCAAACTCAGCAGATCTGAAGAAGAGCTCTCGGATTTCCTGTGCGGCGCAACGTAAAATGACTTGAGAAAGTAACCTGTGGCTCCCTTGTGATTATATATTGAAATCATTGTATTTCTTTGTTAAATCAAATTCTGATTCAAAAATTGAGAAGAACAACCTTTTATATAAAGGGAACATTTTTGGTCGTACATTCGGCCTTTGCGCGCGTTTGAATATTATGCATAATATAGGATATAATAAAGCTGATCACTTTATATACTTACAGAGGGGTATGATTTAATCTTTATAGTTATCTAATATACCTGGGTATATTAAAGTCAAATCTTTGATAGTTACTCGAGAATAGAAATTCAAGATCCTTAGGGATTACTCAGCATAAATTCTGGAAAATATTTCCATCCTGTTATTTGGGTATATCAGAGTAAATATTTGATAGTTACTCGAGAAGAGAATTTTAAGATCTTGTAAGATCATTCATCATAAACTCTGGAGAGTATTTCTAAATTGTTATTCAATAGAATATCGTAGAAACTTTGAAAGTATTGTATTCTTTCATTATTGTGTTGCATAAGATGCGAGAAGATTGGTTAGAGAAGAATAAATTGTTCAGCTATTTCAAAGTTCCCCAAACTTTGGTGTCATTCTATCAAAATAGATAGTCTGTTCTTTTGATTCTTATACATTCATTGTATATCTTAACTTACGGGGTAAATTTGTTGTTCACCCTTGCTAAATAAAACATTTCAGCTAGGAACGAAGTTACTGAAGGTGCTGAGAAGAACAAAGGCAAAGGTGCTTTGCTAGAATAGTGTAATGAACATTATTATTATGTTGTATTTGTAAACCCTTTTGTATATCTAAGGGGTATATTTGTAAAGTCATAGTTAGATAACCTGGGACAATGTATTAACTATATATGTTAATGAGATGTGTATTGCTATTCATCAATGAATAGGTAGTTAGATGTTATTTATATGTTGGATCGTGAGCACCAAACTCGGGGGTTAGGTAACCCGGATTTGGGGGCGTCACATCAGTCCCAGAAATAACATCGAAAAAGATAGTATCAACCTTGGAGATAACCCCGAGGCATGCATTTGTAGTTACAGAGATAACCCCTGAAATGATTGTTTCAAATCCATGCAATCAGCTTCAATACTCGGTAATAACCCCAAGGCACTCATTCTCTAAGACCGGAGATAACCCCGGGAGGTCAGGCACACCTCAGAGATAACCCTGAGGACGGTCAATACCTGCAGCAGTCCAATCACAGAGATAACCCTGAGCAACGATCGCTAAAAATAACTTAAACCGGAGATAACCCCGGTGAAGGGCAGAACCGTCATTTTGCCATCCTAATCCCACATTGCGCCGTCTCAACATTCATACATACATTCTACACAGCAATATCCTACAAGAACCAAAGAGCTCCAATCCCGAGTGACTATTGCACAAGACAGCACACCGGATAGAATTTGAAGCTTGAAGACCAAGGGCATGGTCCAATCTTCCTGACTTCGTACAACCTCTAATCTCATGTCACTGTGTAGCACTCGACAATAGCATGCCGTAAATGGTCTTATACACGTCGATCAGATTCTCAGATTGAAGTTCTGAAAGTTCGAGCGGACATCACGTTGCACGAGTGCACGTACTTCGAGACGGCTGGACTTGTGGAACCCGGGGCACCCTGGGCAACTGCAGGTGCATCTGCGGCTGTCACAGCTACCCCTGCGGCTCCCCCCCCCCCCTTTATAAATAGAGGGCTTGGAGCAGTCATTTTACATAGAGAAAAGGTGAGGAAGCCCTGTCCAATTTGCTCTGTACACACTATAAACTGAGTGCTTTCTCATTTTAAACACTTGTGAGCTTATATATTGTTATATTTTTACCAGTGGGAGCCGAGTGTTCATCCATTTAAAGTCATTGAAGTCTTCTTTGGCAGTCCACTTTCTTACACTTTCTAAAGCCTTTCTCCACTACTGTGAACACACAGTTCTACACGTTGAGAGACGTGTTGCGTGTGTATGCCCGAATTTTGGTCCGTTGCTTTTATTTCTTTTTGTATATATTATATATATGAACTAACATTATCGAGTTATGCCTCGATTGAGCTTGGATTCACATCCGGAGCATTTATTTACTTATATATATATATATATATATATATTATATATATATATATATATATATATATATATATAGGAACTGTTGTCGAACTCTGTTCGATGAGCCTAGATTTTACATCCGGAGCGTTTACAGTTCATAAATATATATATATATATATATATATATATACATCTCAAAGATATGTAGAGCAACCTTCAGGGTGATTTACCGTAGATAATAATAGGAGGGTTCGCACACAAGTAAACAAGGAAGATTATTGGATGCAGTTACAATATACTTCTAAAGCGCAAAAGAAACAAGATCAGCCGGGAGAGGTGGAAGAAATTATAGAATATGCAGTCCAAGTAGAGTTATTGGGTTCGAGTGTTCAAGATAAAATCCATGATCAAAAGAAGGATGGTGAATTTCTGAAAGAAAGTAATCAAGAAGATGAGTTTGTAAAAGGAAATACATGTGAAAAAGATCGATAAAAAGAAATTATTCAAAAGATTGATAATGTAAAAGATAAGTTTGAAAGAATGAAAGAGAAAAGAAAAGAGAGAATGAAAATAAATGAGAGAAAAACAAACGAGAGGGTGAGCATAAAGAAGAGAGAGAAGAAATATGTGACCATGAAAAAGAGAGTGAGTTAAAAAGTGAGTTATATTTTGAAAAGTCAATGACTGTAAATTCGTACAAGACAGCGCTTTTGAATACTAATACTAACGATTCTTCTTTGTCTAGTTCTATTTTGTCTATTGTGTAGGTTGTTGATGAAATACCCCGTGCTATCTTTCTGTACCGATCAGCTGATAGTATTTTTGAGGAGACGACAGAGTTACCATGGCGGGTTGGAGAGTTGGTGAAAGTGGGTATCGTGAGAGAAGACATGAGTTTATGTGTTGATTATGAGATCATAGTACCTAAGGAGGATGGGACAACGAGTTTGTTCGTCAATTTTGAATTGGTAAGCAAGTATCGTTATTCTTTTTCTTGTTTGGATAATATGCTTGATAGATTACATAGTACTTGTGTTTTATCTACACTTGAAGGTGATCATGTGATGATAATACCTAATCAAATTAGAGTGCATGACTGTGATAAATGGAAAATTGTTTTAACCTGTGAGTTATTTAGATGGATAGCTATTTCTGTTAGATTAACTGATGCATCAAACATTTTCATGAGTTATTTAAAACATGTTTTGCATGCTTCCATTGGAAAATTTATTGTTAGCTATTTTGAGGGTAGAATCATCTATATCATAAACTATGGTGGGCACTTGATATTTGTTGAGTTAGTTTATGATCATGATATATATTCTTGTTTTCGATGTGCTTACTTGCATGAAATTAATTCTAGGTTTTCTTATCCAAATGTTGACTTAAGGTTTCATGTTAGTCAATCTTTACATGAATTGTCGGTAGTTGACAATAGTAATAATCATGTTGTTTCGTTAGAGCAATCTTCATTACATGATTTGCTATCATATGGTTTTGATTCAAGAAGTGTTTATCATCAAGATGGTTTGAGAGATGAGTTATTTGCTTGTTTAGTTAGTTCACTTGGATTAGCTAAGGCATTGCATACTTCCATGGAATTGTTGACTTATATTTTGCATTCTTTCATAGGAAAATTTGTTATTCTCTATTTTGATGATATTCTAATTTTTGTCAACACTTTAGGAAATTCTTTAGCATGTGTTGAGTTTATTTGTGATCATCGTCGATATGTTATCGAATTTTTAACTTAAAATTGTGACCTTTTTATTCCGTTGGTGTTATTATGTGATTTTGAATGTGTTAATGTCAATGGAAGGAGAAAGGCTTGTTATGTTTTGCAGATTCGTGATAGGATCATATTCATCGAGGGAAACATGGATCGTGCAATTCAATTCGATCAATGCATTGAGAGTTTACAAGGATGTGTTTTGAATATAGTTTTAGTAGACTATGCATGTGATTTTGATTTATTTGATTCCTTTGTGATTAGACAAAGGGAACTTGTTGATTTGTTTTATTTTGTGTTTAATCCAGGGATTCAGGTGTGTGGGCTTATGCGACCTGATGAATTTCAAAAGTTGACATTTGACCCAGGATCAATGACGTGGTTTTGTTTGCGAATGATTGAGATCATCACCTTGATTTTTGATCCAGGAATTCGTAAATGGGTGGATTTGCGACATGAAGAGTTCTACATAATGATATTTGATCCAGGAGGAATTTGTGGATGAATTCTTTTTTAAAAGGGAGAGATACCAAATTTGAGGATGATAAATAGGTTTTATACCTACTTATCCGGTATCTGTTACTTGAATTAGTTGCTCAAACTCATGTTTCTTAGTTACTTTTCATGTATTTTGTGTTCATTTTGTAGATTATATGCTTGGGAGCTGTGTGAGTGACTATTGATATGAAAACACCAGAAAAAGGCGACTATTGGCATGAAGAAGCAAGGGAAAGCAATTCGGACATTTTTTGGACTAAAATACGCAAGCAAATGCAAGAAGGGAAGATTGAAGGACTTTTAACACCAAGTTGGATGCATGTTCTTGGCTTAGAACTTGGATTTTATTATAGATCTACTTCTTAATTTTCTAGAACATCTTAAACCGTCCCAATCGGAGTTCGAATGTGAAAGTTATGACCGTTTTACCAGAGGACACTGCAGCAGAAAAAGGACCCCCGTCGGGGCGGGCTTTTTGTGAAGGAAACCCCCACCGAGGCGGAGGTACAATATGGAAAATAGTAGGCATGCTAGCCGGGGAGGGCTTATCAGTGCAAAAAACCCCGCCAGGGTGGGGGTACGGGCCAGAACAAGTTTTTGACGTGTTTTGGATCGAATTTTGATACCTTTTTGACTCCAAATTGGATTGGGTTTGCTCCTAAGCTAAAAATTAGACTTATAACCTATAAATACATGATGGGAGGCATAAAATAAGGATTTCATTAGATTAGATTAGAGTAAAGTAGGACAAAACCCTAGTTCTTATTAGTTTTGGAGATTGAAGCATCATGGAGACCATTGAAAATCAAGAGTAGGAGCTTAAGGAAGATGGAGATTTGCTGACAACAGATTCAATTCTTTTCTTTAATCTTATTCTTATCTTTTAATGTGTATTCAAGTTTGGATTCTTAGTTTTAATTCAATGAACTAATTCTTTGTTTAAGATTACAATGGATCTTATTGTGTAGTTTATTTTAATATGCTTCGCTATCAATTATTATGTTCTATTGTGAGGATTGAGTATTGTGATTTGGACTTAATTGTTTAATTGATTGGCCATCAATTACCGTGATAATCTATGTGAACTCGAGAGATGAAGTATAAATTTAGATCTGATCATAATAGTATGTGTTTGTGATTTCTGCATAGATGGAATTCATGATTCGTGTTTAGGATAGAGATATGCCTTTACGCCATATGTAATCTTATAGAGAACTTGTTCTTTAATTTTTTTTTTAATTGCAATTCACATAGAGATATAGTGGATTAGTTAATTAGGGTGTCTTGCTTAATTCTATCATCTGTGAATTTAAGTGAGTATGGGTATTATGCATCGAGAGGTGATTTTATCTATTTTAGTGTTCTTGATTAACAATTCAGGATATAGAATAATTGATGAGAAGCGTGTTAACTTAAATGAAGCAATAAGTGAAGTTGTGATTTTAAATCTCTGTAAGTTAACTAGTGAAATTTAGTAGTAGTTTAATTATATAATCTGAAATTCATTTGTTTAAATAAGATTGAGTTGGTTATGGGTTAGTACTTGGTGATTTTTATTAAATAATTCCTCGTGGGAACGATACTTTATTTTCACTTTATTACTTATTGACCACGTATACTTGCGTGTTGTGCGTAATTAGATTTTACCCAACAAGTTTTTGGTGCCGTTGTCGAGGAAATATTTTAATATTTTTTGCCAATATTAGCTTCAATCAAATTAGTCTTAATTTAATTTTTTTTTCTTTCTTTTTATTTAATTCTCTTCCTATTTTTCTCTCTTTTCAGGTACCATGGCTGGATGCAATTATCAATGGCCATATACGGGTATGACTCAACCAAGGGACACAGGAATTGATGGACTCAATGTATATTTTGCATTATCAGCACAGCTTGACACAATTTCGAGGAGGTTGGATGTTGTTACAGCTCAACGTATTCGGAGGAAAGTGCTAGTTTGTAAATACTGTGCTGGTAATCATCTGAGTTATCAATGCACCATCAGTTTTGAGCCGGGACAACATGGTGGTGAATACCTCAACCAGTATGCATATGCTAATTATCATCAATCTTGGGAGTATCACCATGATTCGTCATGGAGCTACAATTATGAAGACCAATACTATGCTCCAAATCCACCATACATACCAAAATTCTCATGTCAACCTCCATTGCCACAAGAAGAAACGTCAAACTTGGAGGAATTCTTGTCGAAGTTCATAGCAAACCAAAAGGAGAGGATGATGAGTCAAGAAATATCGAGCCATAATTTTCAAAAACAGATGGAACAACTCATCACTATCTCAACCAAAGGTCCCCAATATATGGATTCCAAAACTGAGACAGAAAATTCAAGGTTGGAGAAATTGTTGTCCAAGTTCGTAGCATCAAATGAGGAGAGGATGATAAATCAAGAGATGTCAATTCAAAAACTTCAGAACCAGATAGATCAAATGTTCAAAGCCTTGAACAACTGTCCTCAAAATAATTGGTGTTGTGACATGGATTCCGAGATTGATGAAGTGCCCGAGCCAAATCTACAACTGGATAACCCACAAGATGTTGAAAAAAAGGAGACAAAAGGGGATAATGAAAACAAGGTTGGCAAAGAACTAACTATGGGTATCAAAGATGATGAGCCGATGTTATTTATGCCTCAAATGCCTTATCCACAAAAGTTCAAGGATCCGATTAGATTTTCAAAACCTTTTTCGATTGGTAGTCATGTCATCGGCAAAGCTCTTGGGGACGTAAGAGCGATTACAACTTCGAAGCCATGGTGCGATGAGTGGGATGAGAAAGATGAAAAACCATTTGTGTTGGTACCGCTTCAATGCCAGAATCTATTCGCAGACACAATGGAGAAAACACCTAGATGTTGGACGTTCTTAAATGTGATCTTATCTAAACAAAGCATGTTAGGTGACTTTAATGCAATGACTATCACTCTGGGGAACTTGTCCAAAGTTACATTGTTTTCGATGGATAGAGGGTTCCTCAACTATCGAAGAGGAATTGGATAGCATTAACCAGACAAAGCCTAGCTGAAGGACTATAAATCAAGCGCTTATTAGGAGGCAACCCAAGTTTAATTTTTATTTTTATTTTTTTTAGGTTTCATATTAGTTGATAGATTTTTTTCATTTTTTTAGGATTTAATAAGCTTGCTTCTATCATATTCACAAGTTAGTCAAGTCCAACTCAAGTGTGGTGCCCGATTCATTCCAATGTGCCTAACATATTCTTCAAACTTCGTAGACAAGAAGATAAATTGCTATATGTCAGGGAAGTCCTCTCTTTTAAATTTTCCTATCTTAGCCATTGAGGACAATGTCTATTTTAAGTTTGGGGGTATCTATCATGTTTAGTATTTACTTGGGTAATATTTTGATGGAATTTGATTTTGGCCAATGACAAGTGGGTGGTTGATGTTGTTAACTCTTGGAGAATTGATGAGCATGCTTAGTCTATATTTCAACTCATTAGTTGGTTTCACAATACTTGTGAAATTTTTGAAAATTTTTACACATATCCATTTGTTTAGCCAGTTGGAAATGAAATTATTTGGCTAAATGCTTATAAAAGATACCATTGCAACTTGAGAAATCTTACTTGAGCATCATTCGAAGTGAAAATTAGGCACTCACATAAGTTTGGGGGAAATCTTGGGGTATTTTTGAAAAAAAAATTATTGGAACCATCTTGAGTTGAATAATTGAATCTTGTGGTGGGTCGAGATGGAGCGTAAAATGCATTCCCCATAAACACAGGCACGAGATGGATCGTAAAACGCACTCGTTCAATCAAAAGTGGAAAGTGAGATGGAGCGTAAAACGCACTCGTTCAATGAAAAGTGAAAAGTGAGATGGAGCGTAAAACGCACTCAGTAAATAGAGAAAAGAAAAAATATATATTTGAAATACTTGGGAAGGGTTCATATGTGCTTAAATGTTTAAATATCCGGTTGATCCTCAAGAAAATTTTGTGTTATGTCTGTATTAGCGGTGGTTGATGTGATAAGAAATTTTGAAAGTCGTTTTTGAAAATCTTTTATAAGTATTGGTTGATCTAATCTAAATCATGACTGGTTTGAACATATGGATGCACACACACACTTAAAGGATCAAGAGTAGATGTGAAGATAATGAAAGTTGTTGAAATTTTAGACATGACATTATTTTGAAATTTTCTACGGGTTATTATTTGAGGTAACCTTTGAGGCCATTGTTCAAATTCATATTGATTCATTGTTTAAGTGGACCGTTGCTAAAAGAATGAATCTGTCTAATTTGTATTTTTGCTTGAGGACAAGCAAAGGTTTAAGTTTGGGGGTATTTGATAAGTAGGTTTAATACCTACTTATCCGGTATCTGTTACTTGAATTAGTTACTCAAACTCATGTTTCTTAGTTACTTTTCATACATTTTGTGTTCATTTTGTAGATTATATGCTTGAGAGCTGTGTGAGCGACTATTGGTATGAAAACGCAAGAAAAAAGCGACTATTGGCATGAAGAAGCAAGGGAAAGTAATTCGGCCATCTTTTGGACTCAAATACGCAAAGCAAATGCAAGAAGGGAAGATTGAAGGACTTTTAACACCAAGTTGGATGCATGTTCTTGGCTTGGAACTTGGATTTTATTGTAAATATACTTCTTAGCTTTCCGGAACATCTTGAACCGTCCCAATTGGAGTTCGGATGTGAAAGTTATGGTCGTTTTACCATAGAACACTGCAGCAGAAAAAGGACCCCCGCCGGGGCGGGCTTTTTTGTGAAGGAAACCCTCGCTGGGGCGGGGGTACAAGCTAGAAAATAGTAGGCATGCCAGTCGGGGTGGGGGTACGGGCCAGAACAAGTTTTTGATGCGTTTTGGGTCGAATTTTGATACCTTTTTGACTCCAAATTAGATTGGGTTTGCTCCTAAGCTAAAAATTAGACTTGTAAACTATAAATACATGATGGGAGGCATAAAATAAGGATTTCATTATATTAGATTAGAGTAAGGTAGGATAAAATCCTAGTTCGTATTAGTTTTAGTGATTGAAGCATCTTGGAGACCATTGAAGATCAAGAGCAAGAGCTTGAGGAAGACGGAGATTTGCTGACAACAGATTCAATTCTTTTCTTTAATCTTATTCTTATCTTTTAATGTGTATTCAAGTGTGGATTCTTAGTTTTAATTCAATGAACTAATTCTTTGTTTGAGATTACAATGGATCTTGTTGTGTAGTTTATTTTAATATGGTTCGCTATCAATTATTATGTTCTATTGTGAGGATTGTCTATTGTGATTTGGACTTAATTGTTTAATTGATTGGCTATTAATTACCGTGATAACCTATGTGAACTCGAGATATGAAGTATAAATTTAGATCTGATCATAATAGCATGTGTTTGTGATTTCTGCATAGATGGAATTCATGATTCGTATTTAGGATAGAGATATGCCTTTACGCCATATTTAATCTTATAGAGAACTTGTGCTTTAAATCTTTTTTAATTGTAATTCACATAGAGATATAGTGGATTAGTTAATTAGGGTGTCTTGCTTAATTCTATCATCTGTAGATTTAAGTGAGTATAGGAATTATGCATCGAGAGGTGGTTTTATCTATTTTAGTATTCTTGATTAACAATTCAGGATAGAAAATAATTGATAAGAAGCGTGTTAACTTAAATGAAGCAATAAGTGAAGTTGTGATTTTAAATCTTCGTAATTTAACTAGTGGAATTTAATAATAGTTTAATTATATAATTTGAAATTCATTCGTTTAAATAAGATTAAGTTGGTTATGGGTTAGTACTTGGTGATTTTTATTAAATAATTTTTCGTGGGAACGATACTTTACTTTCATTTTATTACTTGTTGACCACGTATACTTGCGTGTTGTGCTTAATTAAATTTTACCCAACAGAGGACAAATCCTTTTGAAAATGAGGGGAATGATACAATCCTGATGAGCAAGTTATTCACATATTACATGCAAAGGAAAGAAGCAAGTTTCACGCGGCAAAAGATCCTAATGTGGCATGGATTTTGGGATTTTAGGAAAAAGATTTTGTTTCCTAAAATATTAGGCAAATTCTATTAGCCTAATTTTTTGGGATTTGTTTTTCAGATACTTATCAAATTCTATTATAATTAGGATTTTTTTTCTAGTTTAGATTTACTTTCTAAATAAGGTTTCTATTGTTTTATAGAAATATGAATTTCTTTTTCCAAATTGATTTCTACTTCCTTATAGAAATTAGGGTTACAGTTTATAAATTTCTATTAGGATTAGAATAATTTATTCCTATTGTTATTATGATTTGGATTATTTTGAGTAGTATAAATAGAGGTCCAAGTTGATATAATCAAACACATTATACATTATTCATTATTCAATATACTTGTGAGTTTATTCTTTACTTTTGGTTATTTGAAGAATTCCTTAGTAATTCTTAGTTATTTCTTTGAGATTCAATTTGACTTATCATACAACAATTCATAGTTGTGTGTGGCGTCTTCTACCGCAACAATCGTTGATTGTACCGAGATTACCTCAATATAAGCGAGGGATCAAGGTGTCGTTGGTGTCCATTCAACGTAGATTTTCGAACGCGCGCAATAGTACCAAGATTACCGTCTACATATAGACGAGGGGTTAAGGTGTTGCAAGCAACTCACTCAATAACTGTACTAGAAACGATCCGGGCGACGACCACCTCACGCAAGCGTGCCGTGGAGTCTATCACTACGGCTCATCAAAACCCCTAGAATTACTATTATTACTACCCCCACATGCTTAAATCGGAATTATTACCGTAGGATCTGAACCCACCGCCGAGTTTGATTTTTTTAGCTCCTCGGCAGTTCTCTTGTCACAGTTGCCACCATGTTTGCTCCGTAAAAATTTCTCTCTCTTAAAAACTATGTGCTTTCTCTCTCTAGAGGATAGCGCAGAACAGAGAAAGAAGATAGATAGGTTCATGCTTTAGCCAGTTCTAAAACTATTTGGAAGGTTTTAAAACTTTACCCATTTCTAAATTCTGTCACTTTTTTAGTTAAATCAGAATATAATGTGTTGTTTTAGTTCTTTCTTCATATGCCCATTAATTTTATTGATTTTTTTTTTTGGTGATTTTATGGTATTTCTTGTTTTATTTGGTGATTTGTTAGAATCAGCCCCTATTTGTTTGGTTCTGTTGTTCATCTATTGGGTCTATTAGTTCTTTATTTTTTTTATGTTGTTGATTCTTCACCAATTTTAATCGTCCTTGCTTTTCAAATGCTTTTTGAATTTTCAGTTGACCCTGTTCTTGTGATCCATAACTTGTGGGTATTCCTAGAATCTTGTTTGTGAGCTTTGAAAATGTTATAATTCTATTGTGTTTGTGATCATCATATAGTTTAATAAAGTACTTAAAATTCTAAATGCCTCGATTTTTTATTTTTATTTTATGTCTATAATTCTTTGTAATTTTGATGATAATTCCTTATTGTTAAGATTAGGACCCAATAGTGAAGTATTTCTAACTTAAGGGCTGCTCATACAGTCAATATATTGAGTACAGGAAATAAATTAAAAATTTTGTGAAATGTAAGTGGTTGGATATTAATATTTTTAAATTAAGGTGATAATCACATGCATTATTGTTAATTCTTTCATACTGTAACTTTTGAAACTTTATTTCTGTAACTACAAGTAGTATGCATGATGGGATATGATATCAAAATATTTGGGGAAGTATAACTTAATGGACTCCCAAATCATTTTATGTATGTCAGTCAACTTTGCAGTTGAAATCGAGAGTTCATCAGTCATTTGTTGGTTTACGATTTAAAGTTGGGCGACAGCTTGGCTTCAACGAATTTTTCTTTTCTCCCATCAACTGATGTTACATAAGAATCAAAGTTATGAATACTTCTGTAGTTATCATGCCATCAACTGGTGTAACATAAGAATCAAAGTTATGCATATGTTTGTAGTTATCAAGCCTTTGTGCAGAACCTTCCAATTAATTAACATTGTCAAATTTTGAGTTGGCAATTAATTGGTAATTTATGCATCCCATGAATATATATTGAGTTACGTAAAATACATTGATCATTGATGTGTTATTAATTGTTTGATTGAGAAGCAGGTGACAATTGGAACTTGATGTATCATCGCTTTCTAGGAGCTGTTTTGACTAACATTATCTCTTAATGCAGGGAGAGGTTTTGGTGCACAATTTGTTTGTAAGTATCTTTATTGGCTGCCATATGTCCTCCATGTTGGGAAAAATCAACTCTCAAATATTGTTGTCTTTGATAAATTAGACAGATAAAATATCAGCACATGCCAAACAGATTAAATTTGCAGTTCCACCAAAATAATAATCATGCAAGAAATAAGTAGAAAATATCCAACTACGAGACACCAAGAATTTTACGTGAAAAACCCTCTAAAACTAAGAGGTAAAACCCACGGGACGATATCTGAAAAATCCACTATAATAATATGAGAGAATACAAAGATATTTTAATTTGAGTACAAACTAAAATTACTTCACCACAATAACTATGTGATGAAACCTAAATAAAACACCTATTTATTTGAACTATCTTTCTAACTCTATTTTTACTAAGCTTTAGAAAAGCTTCTCTCTCTCTCTCTTCCTTTTCTCTCGGATGGAGTATGAGATATTTGGTGTGTGTTTCCCATCTGTTTGGCTGCCTTTTTATAGCAAAGTGGAGGAGAAGAAAATTAAATGAAGTTGGTAGATTTTTCAAAGGGCCGGACGGGAGAAATTTCAAGGGGCGGGGCATTAAATGGGTGAAAGAATATTGTTGACCGACAATCTCCTCCTCCGAACCCATTAGAGGAGGTAATCTCTGTGACCCCGTCACTTGGAGTCCATCCCGGCCAATTCCTTGCAAAATTTCAGTTTGTCGCGAGTGACAACTTTTGTCAACATGTATAAGGGATTCTCGTCGGTATGAACTTTCTTCACTATCATCAATTCCTTTTCCATTACTTCTCGAAGTCAGTGATAACGAACATCAATATGCTTGGTCCGATTATGATACGTGGCATTCTTGGTCAAGTCAATTGCACTCTGACTATCACAATAAACCACATACTTGTTGGTTTATATACTTTGTGGTTTTAATGATGACAATATTTATATGAGCTTTGCATGGGTTATTGCATGGATTAATCACATTGGGTCATGTTATTCAAATATCAATTATATAATAGTGTGCATGTGTTATTGCATGGATTAATCACTATGTTATTGAGTCATGGTTATTACTCACGAAAGTTAATGCAGTATTGGAGTGAGTAAATCAAGGTGGTTATTTTTGTCACATGCTTTAAGTTGTTATATAGAATATATATCCAATCCTGATTTGCTTTGAAGACTAATTCAAATTGGAGTATTTTAAGGAGATTGAAAATATATTTAATATTCCTTAAATTTCTCATATTTAATTGTGGGATTATATCCTTCTAATATATATATATATATATATATATATATATATATATATATATATATATATATATATATATATGTGTGTGTGTGTGTGTGTGTGTGTGTGTGTGTGTGTGTGTGTTATCTGTTATATATATATATATATATATATATATATATATATATATATATATATATATATATTGTGCTACCAATTTATACATATTTAGGAGATATTTTAGGAATTGGTTTTATTAAGGATTCTTATTTAAAGTTGATGGAGCTATTATATTGTCACATGCTAAAATAGTAATTGCTATTTTTAAGGGATCTTGCTAATTACTAATAGGACTCTTTCAACTAGTATTTGATTCCTAATTGACTTCTTCATAGCTGAATTTCTTTATCTACTGATGTTGTCTTTGGTAACGTGGATCTCCTATTTCAATCAAAAATATATAGACGTTGCAGGAGGATTTGGAAGGGTACATAGACGTTACTCTCTTCTTTATATATATACTGTTTACATGGCTTCAAGATATACACAAGACTACTGAGCAAAAACTCTTCAACCTATCCAAGATACACATCATATCATTCTTTTAGTCTTGGTTTACAGTGTTCGAGTATTCCTTATTTCATATGTGTTATAAACATAGTACAAGTCTAGGTTGGCTTGGGATTTTTATTTTAGTAATATTCAGTCTGTACAATGAAGGTATCAAAGTCTCAGAGGTGAGAGGTGTTGCAGAGGTGCAAAGGGGGCAGAGGTGTCCAATCGATCGTCGTTGTAACAGGGAGTTTTATTGTCTTTGTAATTACTGAATATTATTTTAATAAAGTGAGTTTTCAATCCTAGTTGGGATTGGACGTCGATTAGGCCACTAGAGTAGAGGATAGGGGCTAAACCACGTAAAATTCTCGGTGTGATTTACTACCTTTTTGCTTCTGTTTTTAGCTTCAATATTCTGCATTTTTGTTGTTTGCGTCGAAAAAGTTTTGCACTAATCCGGACAGGTATTAGCTGTCCGTTTTTAACAGTTAAGAATATAACTAATACGGACAGGGTTAGACCGTCTGATTATAGTTTGCTATAGTAAACTTTAAAAATTGGTCACTGTAGATCACGTTTAAGTATTTACACCTATTCACCCCCCCTCTAGGTGTGCTTTATTATAGAATTACAATACTCATCTTGTTTTAAACCCAACTCTTGGAGAAACCGTTTTAACCACAACATCTCCTTGCCTGCTTCAGTAGCAACGATGTATTCTGACTCAGTTGTAGACAAAGAAACACACTTTTACAACTTGGACTGCCATGATACTGCTCCCCCTACAAAAGTAAATAAATACCCCGAAGTAGACTTCTTCTCTTCAGAACCTGCCATGTCTGCATCTGTAAAACCCTCCAAGACTGGACTCGTACTACCAAAACCAAATATAAACTGGAAGTAGCTTTCAAGTATCTGAGAATTCACTTAACTGCTTCCCAATGTTCCCTGTCAGGATTTGACAAATACCTCCTCACAACGTCAACTGCATGAGTAATATCTGGCCGCGTACAAACCATTACATACATAAGACTCCCTACAACAGAGGAGTAGGTGTGACAAACGAGATTTTTATAATTTAATTTTAATATTTATTGAATTGAATAAATATTTTTTTCGATAAATTAATTATTAGATTAAATAATTAATTAATGAAATTGTGGTAGATTAATTTAATTAAAATTGTTATATTTATTAAATTAATGAGGAGAATTTTTATTATTCGAAGTATGTATTTATGTGAGCTTATTGAATTAAAAAGAAATAATTAACAAGTCTAATGTTATTTTAATTAATTTAATAATTAATTAGAGATTTAATAATTTGACATTATTAATAAATAAGAAATTAATTATGTGATTATGTGAATTAATGATAAATTATTATTTTTTTAAAAATTAAATAAGATATTTGAATTGGGTGTGACATGATTTAAACTATATTATAAAGGTTTAATTAAATTAAAGGGTTTTGAGCCATTTTAGGCTTGCCAAACGAGGCCTTAGTGGAGGTTGAGAGCAGTTAACCATTATTGGATAACTAACCACCACTCTGCGCTCGGTTATTTTTTTTAAATACGACGTCTTCTTCTTTATTTGGCTAAGTCTAGAAAAGGAAAATAAGCAGAAAGAGATTGAGGACTCACAGAGATAAATTGTCAGAGAAAGTATTTAGAGATTGTGAAGGAGATTGAGAGTGAGGAATTGAAAAGCATCTAAACCTATTAATTCATACTCACACTACGCTTGGGTAATCTCTTCAACCCAATTCCTATTTACGTCTTTTAGAGTTTTCATGAATATGACTTTCAATTTTTCTGTTAAAATCCCTGCAATTGAAAATTTCTTTGATTATGGGTTTGTGTATGTGTTAAGGTGTATCTTATCGTATTTGATTATATATATATATATATATATATATATATATATATATATATATATATTATATAAACCTTATCATCAGTTCATAATTTTATAACGTATGTTATTATAGAGTATAGAATATGGCCATATGGCCCTTATACGTGAAATTAATATGTCAAACATAAATTGTTTTGTAAAATTCACACTCATATATGATTATGCATGTTAAAACGAAGTAAACAAAACTTGAATGGATGGATTTGGTGCCATAACGAATTCGTGGCGTTGAATTTTATGATTTATGTTCAAGACCGTCAAGAACATCAAGAATAGTAAATTATATATTTTGATTATGCAAAATTATGTGTTATAACTTGTTAAAAGCATGCTAAAAGGGTTAAGTAATAGTTATATGTATATTATAATGTTTGGGTATGTCTAAATTCATGTAGAAAATAAGAAATTGGTAGAAATTGGCATGTTCTGCGATTTTTTGAAAACTGCAGTTTCTGTGTCCGGTGCGCCACGCCGCAGCGCTGGCTGCAGGCACAAAGACCGCGCCGCAGCGCGAGCCACGTCGCAGCGCCATTAACCTGGCTGCAGCGCTGGCCGCGCCGCAGCGCCGAGATTAAGTACAACAGTGGCGCCGCAGCGCCACTCTCCAGAATATTCAGAAATGAAAATTTTAAAGTGTTCAAGTCCGTGAATGTGATGTTAACCTAAATTAATGAACATATAAGCATGTTAGAAGTAAAATGAGATGTTAAATTAGATTCTTAACACGCCAATAACATAATTGCTTGTGGATTGAATCATTGAATGCATAATTAGCTTATTATTTGTGAAGTGTAAAAGTGTGTGACAATAAGTATGATAAATTGACTAAGTATGGTCATAACCCGAGTTAGACAAAAAGAATGAGCTTATGATGACTAGTTACATTATAATTAACTATAGTTGTGAATGGAAATGATATGTAGGATTAAATTTAAGGAACGTGTACTCTACGCACGAGACAAGTTTTCTAACCCTACTTGTTATCATTATTCAAGTTTGTAAATTACTTCAAGCAATTCTCGTTATTATTAAATCAAGTTTGATTTGTTATATTAAAGTTTTATTTTCTATTATACAATACTTCTTCTATTGTATACCTCTTGAGATTGTTATTCAATTTAAATACTATTTATTGTTGAACCTTGTTAGACTAGCGAACCCTTATTGATTCGACTAGTCCATAGTTGATGAACGTTCTAAATTTCAGAATCCTTATTGATTTATCCAAACCAAACTTCCTTTGGTGCGGACTCTAATGTCAAACTGAGATGAACAACCCTGTAAAGGGATTACTTATGCGTTAGCATTAAGATATTGTGCACAGTATGGTACTAAGGGCTGATCCCCCTAAGTACGAGAAGAAGAGTCCATTGTCTTATGACTGTTAAATGTTTCAAGTATAACTCTTAATAACCTAGGACATAGTTCAAGGTCTTATGACCCTCATAAGTCTTTGATTCACTCGCATGTTATTATATTGTTATTTTATTTTTATACTTGTGGGCAATCATGCTCACTATTGTGTAATAATAACATTGCAGTTAAGAACGAAATAACCGATGAGCCTTCTTCTAGCAAAGGCAAGGGCAAAGCTATTAAGTGATGAAGACGTGTTATTAAATTTTAAGAATGTTATTGTTAAGACTCGATGTTGTTTAAGACTTATTATTTGTTTATGTTTCCGCACAGATATTTAAGGATAGTATGACCTAGGATTGTATTTATTATTTAGATGTTGTAACCCCATAAGGGGAGGATTTATTTCTATCTATTGCATGGTTTACATTTATTATGGGTAGATAGATATATGATTTTTGATTAGTGAGCACCAAATCATGTGGAAATTGAAGTACCGGATTTGGGGGTGTCACAGTAGGGAACTGCTGCCATATCATCTCTCCCTTCCTTGGTAGAAGGAAACATGCACTTTGTGAACTTAATATGACTAGCCAGTGGTGTGCTAACTGGTTTAGCATCACCCATGTTGAACCTTGCAAGTACCCGCTCAACATACTTCTCTTGTGACAACCACAATCTCTTGGCTTTCCTGTCACGAACAATCTTCATACCCAAAATCTGTTTAGCTGGACCTAAGTCCTTCATATCAAAGGACTTAAACAACTCACCCTTGAGCCTGCGAATTATATCAGCATCCTGCCTAACTATCAACATATCATCTACATGTAGCAACAGAATAACGAAGTTACCATCCTGGAACCTCTTGACATACACACAGTGATCTGCAACTGTTCTACTATAACCTTGATCCACCATAAATGAATCAAATTTCATGTACCACTGCCTTGGGGCTTGTTTCAGGCCGTACAAACTTTTCTTCAACTTACAAACCAAGTGTTCTTTCCCTTTAACTTCAAATCCCTCTAGCTGTTCCATGTAGATTTCTTCCTTCAAATCACCATGAAGAAAAGCAGCCTTCACATCCAACTGCTCAAGCTCAAGATCCATACTAGCTACTAACCCCAGCACTACTCGAATAGAAGTCATCTTCACAATTGGAGAAAAAATCTCATCGAAGTCAATACCTTACTTTTGAGCAAAACCCTTAACGACTAATTGAGCCTTGTACTTCACTAGTTTTTCACCATCCTTCTTAAGCTTAAACACTCATTTGTTCTTCAATGTTTTCCTGCCCTTCGGAAGTGTAGTCAACTCATAAGTGTGATTCTTGTGCAAAGAATCCATCTCATCCTGCATAGCTCTCAACCAATTGCTTTTCTCCATATGAGTCTTAACTTTCTGAAAATCCTCTAGCTCCCCATCTTCAGCAACTAAAAGATATTCATATGAAGGATATCTGACTGATGGCACACGTTCTTTAGTGGATCTTCTTAGCTGAGGTTCTTCAATATCAGGTTGCTCCCCTGATCAACACTCTCTGTATCTGACCCATCACTATCATGCAAATCTATATCAGTCATATCTTCATTATGACCTCCTTCTCTAACTGTGGCATTCTGTACTGGAGATGGAACTTCGCTGAGGTCTGGAACTCTATTATCTCTGGACTGTGTAGCATTATCAAAATGCTCATAATTTTGGTGCTCATGAAACACCACATCTCTGCTCCTGAATAATTTTCTCTGCACTGGATCCCATAACCGGTATCCAAACTCTGCATCTCTATAGGCAACAAATGCACATGGAGTAGATTTGTCATCAAGTTTCAATCTTTGTTCCTTGGGGATATGTGCAAAAGCCTTGCACCCAAATACCCTCAAATAAGAATAAGACAAATCCTTACCACTCCAAATCTTTTCTGGAATCTAAAAATCTAATGGTGCTGATGGATATCTATTAATCAGGTAACAAGCAGTACGAACAACTTCACCCCAGAATGACTTAGGCAGTTTAGCCATTCTTAACATGCATCGTACTCTCTCAATAATAGTGCGGTTCATTCTCTCAGCCATACCATTATGTTGTGGGGTACTAGGAATAGTCTGCTCATGCCGAATGCCATGTTTACTACATTATTCAGCAAACTCCTTTGAAGTGTATTCCCCTCCGTTGTCACTACGAAGACACTTCAACGATTTTCCAGTCTCCCTTTCAACCATAGCATGAAAACTCTAAAAATACTGAAATACCCGGTCTTTTGTTCTCAACAAAAATACCCACACCTTCCGCGAAGCATCATCAATAAAGGTAACAAAATACCTATTTTCACCCAATGACTCAACCTCAATGGGTCCACATACATTAGAATATACTCTCTCTAGTAGCTCTGATTTTCTTTTAACTTAACTACTAAAGGAAACTCTATGTTATTTTCCAAACAAACAATAATCACAGGGGCTTAAAACAGTACCTTTAGCAAAAGGAATGAGTGACCTTTTTGCTAATAACTGCAACCCTTTCTCACTCATGTGGCCAAGCCTTTTATGCCATAAGTTTGGCGAAGAGTCATCCTCAACTACATTCAACTCACTAGAACACACCTTCACATGAGTCTTGTACAACGAACAACAAGTAACACCTCTTGCAATCACCATAAAGCCCTTGGAAAGCTTCCACTTTCCATTGCCAAGGTGATTCTCATAGCCTTCTCTGTCCAAGGCCATGCCCGAAATCAAGTTGAGACGTAAATCTGGAACGTGTCTAACATCCCTCAAGGTAACAATGCAACCAACACATGTCTGAATGTAAACATCACCAATTCCAATAATCTTGGACTGATCAGTATTTCTCATTCTCACGTACCCAAAGTCTCCAGCTTTGTAAGTTGTGAAAAATTCTCTCTTAGGTGTAGCATGATACGAGGCACCAGTATCAACCACCAAATCAACTTTCTGATCATTAACATGCAAGCATTCTTCTTCCCCAAATGAAAGAATCACAACATCTTCGGTGACTGTGGCTGCAGTGTTCTTCTCCTCAACCTTTCCCTGCTCACCATTTTTCTACTTGTCTAACCAGATTCTGCAATTTCTCTTGTAATGACCTTCCTTATTACAATGGAAGAATAGATACGTTTCACCTTGTCTAGTTTTTGACTTGCTCCTATGATTTTTGGTTTTGCTGTGACTTTTATCTCCTTTGTGAGATACCCTAAAATTGCCTCTGCCCATGTTCTCTGTGACAAGAGCATGTGTCTCAAAATTTATGTCTTGCTCCTTTTGCCTTGTCTTCTCATTATGAAGACTGTCCTTGACCATCAGCATAATCATTTTTCCTTCTGGAGCTGAATTGCTTAGAGATACCACCAAAGTCTCCCAGCTGTTTGGCAACGAACTGAGAAGCAAAAGAGTCTGAATCTCATCATCAAGATTCAACTTCATGGTGGACAGCTGGTTCACCAAATCTTGGAACTCACTCATATGCTCCGACACACTACTCCCGTCCTTGTACTTTAGATTCACAATTTTTCGAATAACAAAAGTTTTATTTTGTGTATTATTCTTCTCGTACATAGACTCTAGTGTTGTCCATAAAGTGTGAGCATCCGTCTCCTGCGAAACATGGCGGAACACACTTTGATCAATCCACTGTCGGATGTGACCAATAGTCTTCCTATTCATTTTATTCCAATCAGTCTCAGACTTATCCACGGGCTTCTTTCCCTTGAGCTCCAACGGATCATACAAATCCTTGCAATAAAGGATATCCTCCATTCCGGGCTTCCAGATCGAAAGATTTGAAGAGGTCAATTTAATCATGGCTCCGACTTATTCCTCCATAAAATTTATCAAAAACAACCGAGCAAATAACCTTAGCTTTGATACCAGTTGTTGGGAAAAATCACCTCCCAAATATTGTTGTCTTTGATAAATTAGACGGATAAAATATCAGCACATGCCAAGCAGATTAAATTTGCAGTTCCACCAAAATAATAACTATGCAGGAAATAAGTAGAAAATATCCAACCACGAAATACCAAGAATTTTACGTGAAAAACCCTCTAAAATTAAGAGGTAAAAATCACGGGACGATCTCCGAAAAATCCACTATAATAATATGAGAGAATACAAAGATATCTTAATTTGAGTACAAACTCAAATTATTTCATCACAATAACTATGTGATAGAACCCAAATAAAATACCTATTTATTTGAACTATCTTTCCCACTCTGTTTTTACTAAGCTTTAGAAAAGCTTCTCTCACTCTTCCTTTTCTCTCGGATGGAGTATGAGATATTTGGTGTGTATTTCCCATCTGTTTGGCTGCCTTTTTATAACAGAGTGGAGGAGAAGAAAATTAAATGAAGTTGGCAGATTTTTCAAAGGGTCGGACGGGAGAAATTTCAAGGGGCGGGGTATTAAATGGGTGAAGGAATATTGTTGACCGACACTCCACCTGCCCCACCAGTTGCTATTGATTTATGGACTGATGAGGCACTCATTGTGTTGTTGGAGGATATCATTCATGGTCATCCTGTCCCTAGTAACGTGATTGCGGAGTTTAATCCTTACTACCCACCCTCAAATTTACCTGGTTAGTATTGGAGTTGTTAATAAGGGTATTTTTTATTTTCATTTTTTATCGATATTGATATTCCTTTAAGGAGTATGATTTTTGATATTTCTTATTACAAGGTCTTTGGTCTCAAGGCTAAGATTTATTTAGATATGTTGGTCGTGGCGCATCAAGTTTTGAAGGTTATTTAAAAGGTGAACAAAAAATCACCATGTAGAAAACATACTGGATAAAGCCGATGTTTATTCTTATGTTCTGCTGTGACTTGGAACAATTTCTCAATTCTGAACTATTTATTGCAAGCACAAGTTTATGAGACAATTCAATTGTGTAGCCTCATTTTGCCTCCTAAATTACAAAGGATGCCCTTGGTATTACTTGTTTGTTCTCCTCTGGTAGTTGTTTAACTAATTCAGTTTCAAAGTATATGATATTCTATTTTGTTCAGGATCTACAATATTTTTCCAATGTTCAAGTGAGACTAACGATTCCAAGAGGAAATCCCGACGGTGGGAAATTACCTAGTCTTAACATTAGACTGGAAAAAACAAACTTCCACAAGAAATCGTCAAGAGCTTTTACCCCTCAATTCCCAAAGGTAAATGTGATTCTCTTTTGGTAGTTTCTTATTGCTAGCACAGTTAAGCTGACCATGATTTCTTTTGTAGATTAAAGAGGAAGCATGGTGGTTGGTTCTTGGTAACACCTCTACCTCTGAATTATATGCTATGAAGAGAGTTTCTTTTACCATTAACTTCGTGTACTGTCAAGGTCAGTAGATATTTTGTTGCGAAAACGATGTTGTATTTGTACCTCCTAGAATTTTTGTTGCTTATATGGTATTATTATGGTTCCTATGTTGAGGATAAATATTTTACTTGTTGGTTTATGCTTTTTTGTTTTGTTTTTACCCTTTAAAGTAGGAGAAGATTGAGATTATGACAGTTCTGCTAGCATGATAGATGTTGATCTTTTGAATTGAACATTTCCTGCAAAATGAACTCCGTCATTCAGGCATTCATAACTAACTAAAGGACTAACAAAAAATTTGTCTGCCCTCCTCTTCTCTGTTTCTAATCTTTTGTATAAATGGGGATCCAAGTCTACCCCTCTACTTGAAGAAACAACTAAAAGTTTAAAAAAAGAAATTTGACTCTTCAAATACTTTTGTTTTCAGCTTATGAGAAATAGGTTTGCCAATGGGAAAGGTGGCATGATTAATAGAGGTAATCAGAGGGGTAATTAAGGCTAGGTTTGGTGGCCTTATGGTATAATGTTGATATTAATAAACACTGGGTTCCTAACTCCAGTTCACTTTTGAATAACTCTTACTAAATTCTTAAAATGTCCAATTGATTTCCTCTCTTCCTTTATTGTTGTAAAACTTCTTAAGAAATATCAATAAAGTAAGAATGCATCCCACATTCGTCGGGAGAGGTTTGAGAGTTTCCCTTACTAGTCTCCACCATAGTGCGGCACTTTCTTAGAACTAGTGTATTGTTCTTACAAAGTACAAAAAAACGCCTTAATATACACCTTAAAAATAACTTGTTGGTCATGATACCTAATTATTTAATATGTGCTATTTTGAAATTGTGACTTGTTTCCGACTGATTTAATTATATTAAGGAGAACATATGGTAAGTTATGTTAGAGTTTCTCTCTTTGTTTCTATCGTGAAGGGCTCAATATCATTCCATTGTGATTAAAATATGTACTGTTGTCTCTAAACTTAATTAATTGTTTTATTTTCCCTTCTTGATCTGAAAACTGTTTTATTTTACAGGGGATGAAACTGATTCTAGTTTCAGATTGTTATTTTGGGTATGAACAAGAATACTCGATCGAAGAACTTGTTAAATTTCAACAACATGGAGCCGAAAATTAGTTTAAGAATACGAGTGTTACTGAAATTATCCTTTTTGGCATGTTGCGACCCATGTAGGCCTTAATGATCCCCAGAGGCCCCTTTAATGTTAATGAGCTACTAACAATTTATCTTATGTAGATGGGCTACCAACAGTTTATCTTTTATTTATCTTATTCTTCATCTCCTCTCCTTTGCCCTTAGTTTTGCTTTGAAGGACTTTTGGCAATTATTATGGTACTATTCTCGTTATTGTAAGTTTGTGCATACATAGTTGTTATGGGGTCATTGAGCCACGATTTATTTTGTTTGTAAAATAGTTGACATTCGTTATATAAAAGGTTTGTTAATAATGGATTTGGCAATGATATAATCAAAATCTATTTTGTTACCAAAGCAGTATACAGTAAAGGATCTAGCAACAACATTTTCTAATTTTAGTAACAAGTTTTCGTTGGTAATGACATTAAAATATAATTTTTGGGCAACAAAATGTTAGCCTAATTACAATGCGGAGAATATTGTTGCTATAAATAAATAAAAAAGGCAACATTTATAGCGTTGCAAATTATAACAACTTTCGTTGCATAGATAAAGCTAATGACAATGTATAGTGTCGTTGCTAATTGACAACAGCTTTCGTTGCTTTAAAAAAATAATCAACATCGAACAATATCGTTGCTAATTGATCATAATTATTCATAACTAAACCAACGACAACGAATAATTTCGTTGCAAATTAATATATGACTGGTTTATTATGCATATTTAGCAACAAACATCATTGCCAAAAAGTATATAATCAGCAACGAAAACCAGTTAATGCAACAATTTTCAAATTGTTTAGCAACAAAAAATATTGTTGGCAAATGTATATCAAACGCAGCGAATTTCATTTTCGTTGGGAAAAAAAGAGTTTATTTTCGTTGCCAATTAGGCGGATTTTGCAACGAATGTTGCTTTTAGTAACAATTTCTTAATAAATTTGCTACAAAATATTTCGTTGCTAAATGATATATGATTTTACATGAAAACAAACTTTCGTTGCGAAATATATCACTTTATGAAACGAAAAATAAATTTCTTTGTTAGACAATTAGCAATGCTCATTGCGCAACGAATGGTCTAACGAACGAAAAATCGTTGCAAATGACCTTTGGCAACGAAATTTTGCACGTTTAGCAACGAAAACTGTTTGTTGCAAAATTACCATTTTTTGTAGTGTGGGAAGGTCCGGTGGTGTAAGCCGTTCAAAACTATCTTTAGCGAATGTAGCATCCCCAAATCCGGGTACTTTTTACCTAAGATCTGGTACATCATTTCTATAACTATTGCGGAAGATATAAACATAAATTGTTTATACATTAAACTTTTACACATCATTCCCAAGGTCTACAACCTTAACTTAATACATACCTTCAATATCTTAAAGGTTTACAATATCATTTGCATTAACAAAATTAATAGTTCTAACTGCATAATAGCTTAATCTTGGACTTTGCTTTTGCCTCTGTCTTTACTCGAGCTTTCATCTTAATCTGAAATTTTTTATCATGATATAGCAAGGGTGAGCATCAAATTTACCCAGCAAGTTTAAATTTATTTGAGGATATATCATGATTGAAAAGAATGAATAATAAGCTAGCTAACTTTCAACAATATAAACATTGTGAAAGAGCATGAACAAATTTTCTTAGCTGAATGACCAAGTCAATAAAAATGAATGGTCAAGCATAAACATGAACAGATTAACTGAACCAAATGGTAATGAAGGTGATCAGCATTTCATACCTGATGAACATTTACAACATGCACAACATGCGAATCAATAATCAATATAGACGTGAATAATCAACAATAATCATTCACTAACATACTTTGAACATACAACTCAAGTTTGAGTTAGAAAAACTTGCATGCACCGCTGATTACCGCTAAGCAATCTAATTTAATCTCTCATGAAAGACCTATCAATTATGAGATTGATCTTTCAGTCAGCATATCATACTATGTATCATAATATAACTACTTTATCCATAAATTATCTAACACTTAATTAAATAATGGATAACATCTTACAACATTATTATTATCATCTTTTGATAATTCTTTAATCACTATATCATATCCATTATGATTTAACACTCGCTTTTTTATTTCATAAGTTATTCATTAACATCTAATAAGTCAAATACTAATCCAGCAACTTGGATTCTAAATTTAGCAACAAAATTACCAATCCAGCAGACTGGATTCCAAATCCAGCAACCTGGATTCAACAAATTTCCAACCCAGCAAGTCAAACTGCAATCCAGCAAACTAGATTTCAAATCCAGCAACTAGATTGCAATCCAACAAGTTGGATTCAACATATTTTCAATTCAGTAAACTTCTTTTCAATCCATCAAGCTGGATTCATCAGATTTTCCAATCCAGCAAACTGGATTCACAAATTACTCTATCCAGCAAGCTGGATTCCATATCCTTTTCACGAAAATACCAAATCAACTTATTATTTTTCTATCCTTTGTCCAAACATATATATACATATTTCATACACAATAAGTATTTTTTAAAAATTTTCTAACTTCCTTTGGTATTTTTCAAAAATTATTTTTAGTGCGTAGCTTAAGAAATTAGCCCTATCATGCTCAACCCCAGAAATTCTCATCTTTTGACATAATCTTATACGTGTTAACGTGACACTCCAGTTTAAATTTTTTGGCCATCGGAGTTATAGAACTCCGGTTATAGCCGTTTTCGTTGGAAAATCTCAAAAATTGAAATGATCATAACTTGGTCGTTTTAAGTCGGAATGAGCTCATTTTTGGACAGGAGGTACTTAATACCATATATTTTCATGTCCCAAAAGGCCGAAATTTATTTCACAATTTAAGTGGGTGAAAATGCCCTTTTAAAATTTTGGGCAGTAGCAAATTTGGAAAAATAAGTTTTTCGTACTTTATTAAAAATAATCCATACGGAAATCTACAACTCTTTTTTCAGTGATTCCACTTGGAGATGTTATAAAACTTATCATATTATCCTCCCAAATTTTTCCAGAAGTTTTTAATGTCCAAAAAATGACTAAACTGCCCCTACTCTTGACTGTCCAAAAATAGTCTATTTTTCTCAAAAGACACAAAACTATTTTTCCTAAATCAGTCACTACGGACTGTGTACTCAACATTTTTAATTGTTACCACTTGAGTTTAGTAGTTAAATTTTATATTTAGCACCTCTCTTTGACGGATAGCAAAAAGAAGGTGTAGATAAAAAACGGTGGAAATCCAAAGTACATAGAAATTTTAGGGCTTATAAACTAGAAAATCACTTTTCTTTACTTTTGATTTCCAACTAAAACAACACCCAATATGGGTATATCTACACATAAAACACTCATAAACACATAGATCTAAGGTTTTAAATCTCAAGATCATAACTTCAAGTTATCAAAAATCACATCAAACCAAAAAGGAATAAGCTAGTTTAATTCTTTTCACCTTGATTTTTGGAAACACTTTCTTTCCTTTCCAAAGTATGAGATGAACTTATGGAGCATCAATGATGGATCTCCTTCTTCCTTCTCTCTTCTTCCCACCGAATTTCTATCTCTCTCTTGCCTCTCTCTCTCTCTCTCTCTCTCTCTCTTTCTTATGTTGGTAAAAATGAAATGGAAGAGAAATTAGCTTAGAGATTATTTTTTTTTCTTTTGATTGTAGTAAAAATGTATAGATATATTGTGTGTGTGTGTGTGTGTGTGTATATATATATATATATATATATATATCTATATTTACCCCACCCTAGCTTTCTCTCTCTCCTTAATCATTAAATGATTACTTGCAAGCTTTGCCAAAGTGTTGGCCAATTAAACAAGTGACACCTAGGATGAGTTGGTCACCAATTAAAGCAAATAACCCACATTCTTCTCCCTCCTTTTCTTCCTCTTCTATCCGGCCAAGTGGCCTTCCTTTTGCCCCTTTTTATTTTGATTTTATTTCATTAATTAGCTTACGAAATGTCCAAAAAGTCCCTTGTTGGGTAAAATCTAATTATGCACAACACGCAAGTATACGTGGTCAACAAGTAATAAAGTGTAAGTAGAGTATCGTTCCCACGGGGAATTATTTAATAAAAATCACCAAGTACTAACTCGTAACCAACTCAATCTTATTTAAACAAATGAATTTCAATTTATAAGTAAACTAATTCTAATTATCACTAATTAAATTAAGATTACGGAGATTTAAGATCATAACTTCACTTATTGCTTCATTTAAGTTAACACACTTCTCATCAATTATTTTATATTATTAATCAAGAACACTAAAGCAGATAAAACCACCTCTTGATACATAATACTCATACTCACGTAAATCCACAGATGATAGAATTAAGCAAGACACCCTAATTAACTAATTCATTATATCTCTATGTGAATTATAATTAAAAAGGATTTAAAGCACATGTTCTCTATAAAATTTCATATGGCGTAAAGGCATATCTCTATTCTAAACACGAATCATGAATTCCATCTATGCAGAAATCACAAACACATGCTATCATAATCAGATCTAAATCTAAACTTCATCCCTCGAGTTCATATAGATTATCACGGTAATTGATGTCCAATCAATTAAACAATTAAGTCCAAATCACAATACACAATCCTCACAATAGAACATAATAATTGATAGCGAATCATATTAAAATAAACTACACAATAAGATCCATTGTAATCTCAAACAAAGAATTAGTTCATGGTTATTGAATTAAAATTAAGAATCCACAATTAAATAATCATTAAAAGACAAAGATAGAAGAATATAAGAAGATAGAATTTGTTATCTGTAGATTTGATGCTCTCTCCTTGCTCCTATTTTGAATCTTCAATGGTCTCCAAGTTGCTTCAATCTCCAAATCTAACAAAAACTAGTGTTTTGATCTAATTTACTCTAATCTAATCTAATGTAATCCTCTAAAACTAGCCTATATCTCCTCTCTTTTATGCCTCTCATCATATATTTATAGTTCTAATGGATATCCTAACAAGTTAGGCAACTAAGAATCATATTTTAGCTCAAATTGGACATCAAATAACCCAAATAAGTTATCTTCCCGTCGACCGGTGCGCCCCACGCTGTCCCTAGGTCATTTAGAGCGTGCCCCGCGCTACAGTGACAGATTTTCTGGTGGCCTAGCGCACCCCGCGCTATGTGTAGTTCATTTATAGCGCGATCCGCGCTACCCTATTTCTTGCTGTGACGTCCTTTGACAAAACAGGCATAACTTTTGATCCAGTTGGAGTTACAGGGCCTGCCACCTATCAAATCGAAGATAACGACGAGATCTACAACTTTCATTCTTTGAGGATTGGCAGATTCTATCCGAATCAAGGCGGAAATCGAGCTTGAAGTAGATGCTATGTAAATGGCAAGCAAGACAACTCTTAGCTTTGATCTTTGTTGATAAAAAAGTCATAACTCTCGCATCCGAACTCCGATTGGGACGATTCAAGATGTTCCAGAAAGCTAAGAAGAAGATCTACAGTATACTTCAAGATCCAAGCCAAGAACATACATCCAACTTGGTGTAAAATGCCCTGCAATCTTCCCTTCTTGCACTTGCTTGCATATTTTAGTCCAAAAGATGTCCAAATTGCTTTTTCTTGCTTCTTCATGCCAATGTTATGTCATAGCCTACAAAATAACATAAAATGTATGAAAAGTAATTAAGAAACCTAGGTTTAAGCAACTAATTTAAGTAATAGATACCAGATAAGTAGGTATAAAATCTTCTTATCAAATACCCCAAAACTTAAACAGTTGCTTGTCCTCAAGCAAAAACACAACATAACAATGGTATGCAATGTAACTAATATACATGCTTACGAATCCAACAGTAATGACATAAACAAGTCTATTCAACCGGCCTTATAGAAATAAATTAAACATGATAATACCTCATATCAAAACTATAAGGCCCCCAAATCCGGGTACTTGAAACCCGAACTCGGTGCTTTACGATACCATTTCTATGAGCGGAATAATACTAATAATAATAACAATAATATAAAAGTCAAACTTAATTTATATAATTATCAGATTATACATTTCTATGGGCATGTTGTTGTTTCGATCGTGTAGTGCTAGTGTAGGACTACATTATCCAATAACAAACATGAACAACAAGCAATAAACGAACAAGATCTGAGCCTTCAAAGGGGCTGTCAGACCTGTTCTTCATTTTCTGGGTTACCCAGAAATGAAGAACAGTTAGACCTGTCCATTTTGGGCTTCCACAACTTGCAATCCTGTTGATGTTTTTGTGATCTAACTATTTCAAGTTGTAGAAAACATGTAACTTAAGAGATCTATAACAAAACATCAATCAAACATCAAGAGAATCAAGAGTTATAATCCGGTCAAACCATGTCAGTTGACATGTTCATATGTTTTCTGGGTTACCCAGAAAATAGAGAACATGTTTGACATAGCTAGTTTGACCGGCCACCAAATCCAATATATATTATATCTAGTGGTTCTAAAAGCATGGATCTAAAGATAAATCAACATACTACAACATGAGTACAACAAAAAAACATAAATAAGCAAACACGGGAGAGATCTGGAGGCTTAAAGATGTTGTCAGACGGTACTGGGCCCGTTTATGGGTTACCCAGAAACGTTTGGTCATGGTTGGTCAACGCTTTTTGACCGACTATAACTTGCAATCTAGACCAGATATAAACTTGATTCTTGAACCAGATCAAAGAGCTCATAACAGTCTACATATCTAAAACATAAAATAACCAAAAACATAAACCGATAAGGATCTACAGCCTCTGACATTCATTGTCAAAACACAAAATAAAAATTTTCCAAATTTGGCAAATCTTCAAATTCGAGCCTCTAGATGTTATGGATTCAACATCTAGCAACCCAAATCATCATTAGATACCATAAACAACATGTTTAACAAAAAAAATCTAACATCTAACACATGATCGCTGATCAGATTCATAGCTAGGGTTTATACCTCTTTTGAGAAATTTCTTGATTCTGAGCTTTTGATTTGATATGGTTTATAGTAGGGCTTGGTTTGTGACTGATTTATGAAGGAGACTTCGTAGGTTTTAGAGAGAGAGGTTCAAGTATTAGTATAGTGAACAAATGAGCAATTTTGTACACTTTTCTCTCTCTTTAATCTATATATACTTGATAGATACAATGTATGGGCTAATGTATGCTGCTGATTTCTGAGATTTTAAGTCACAATTTTCAACATAGTTGGTCACCAACTCCAACCACTCTAACACTTGTCAAAATCCAATAATACAAGAGGGGTAAAATGGTCTTTTCACATGGAATTTTAAGGGCAAACTTGTAATCATGCAAACCCTTAAGGTTTGACTACTAGGGTTTAACCCTAAGGTTTAGCACAAAAAGAATTTCTAGAATAACGATTAGGGTTTAAAAAAATGTTAATTTCTAATTTTTACAAATTAGCATTACTTAATCGCGTTTAATTATCTAATTACCTATATAGGAACATTAGTGTTTAATATCATATAATTATCATTAACATTGCTAGAATAACAATTAGAGTTTATGATTTTGATAATTAAGGTTACCGATTTATAATTAGGTTTTCTAATTATCAAATTAGGGTTTAAAAAGTTAGGGTTTCCAAAATTAATAATTGTAATTATAATACTTGTTAATTAATCATATCAACACAATTACAACCAATCTCGAACTCTAATTTAAATTTCAAATTAGGGTTACTCATTTTCGAAATTAGGGTTTTTAGAAATATTATTTAGGGTTTTTTAAAATTTAATTAGGGTTTCTAAATTATTAATTAGGGTTTGGATTCTATAAATCACTTAATACACAACATAACACACAACACAGTTAGATAAAAGTCTTAAACTCACCATTAATTTTCAAATTAGGGTTTCCTTGAGAAAAATTAGGGTTTAACCAAATAATATTAGGATTTTGAAATTAAACACCATAATTGACCAATTATCCTCAACACGTACATACCGCACACATTTATAGCACTAAAAAATTAAAATATAATTAATATTATATTATTATTCTCATACATTGATAATAATCTAAAATTAGGGTTTGGATTCTATATCTGATTTATTCTTCATATTTAACCTTAATAATTAAGGTAAAAATATTTAACTTAATAATCTGTACTGAAATTCATATAATAAAATAATTATTATAATTATTCTAAAAATCATTTCATATATTATTTAAATAGTATATGCTTATATTTTCATGGAAAATAATTAATAAAAATATTTCCATTATAAAATTAATTATTATAAAAATATACTTTTTAATAATCTATAATTCTAAAATAAATTTACTTGTAAACATTTATGTAATAAATATGTTTTTATTTACCACATAAATACATATATACATAATCTTGTATAAATCCTAATCCTTAATATATAAAAAAAAATTATACGCAAAATTTCTTATTTATTTATTTAGAAAATATCGTGTTGTTACAAAAACAAATCATTAACTTCCGAATCAATCATCAAATCTTAAACTGTTATCACTAATATAGTGCGTGTGTGCTCTACAACAATGTTAACTGATATAAAATCAAATTTAACACATAATAAGTCTCTTCGAAGGCATCATACAGTGTAAACTCAAGAAATCCAACAACAAGCTAGATCCAACAAAAATTAAACAATTACTAATATTGAGGGTCAACATGGGATATTTATGCTTTATTTTTCGTCTACGGGAGCTTTTTGCTCTTATTTCCCGTTTTATTCATTTTTTTTCCTTTTGGTTTATATACACATGGCTATGCAATGTCTTATTCCCTTAGGCTTTTCAATGCTACCTTAACGAGCTTTCGACCAACGACTCCAGACCATTAAGACCTTAGGGCGCTAGGTGTAAATACAATCCCCTCGGGCTTACTTACTCAAGTAACAAATGCCACAAAACTAGACAAGCACGCCACAGTATTTATTCATACTTTCTTTTTTCTTTTCTTTTTTCTCTTTTTTTCGTTTCTTTTTTTTTTTTCTTCTTTTTTCTATTTTTTTTTCTTTCTTTTTTTTATAGCTTATATACCCCAAATATTCCTCCAAACTTAGGTTCTTATCTAACTTTAGCCATCACTACTTATTCTTGTCATTCTTTCATTCAAACTAGCATTATCCTTTAGAGTCCCATTATGTATCAATTTAAACTCAATCAATCAACAAGTTGTTTTTACTGTGCTATCTTTATTATACCAGTTTCAAACAGAAAAAGACTCAATTCATAACAAGAAATCACATCAACGCTCTAATAATTAGTATTATACTTGTCTACCCAATTCCAATCTCATCATTGGCCAAAACAAACTGTAAATATCAAACAGCTGGACTCATGCAAGATGTACTAAATGATATATAAACAAAGTAGACTAACTAATATTTTTTTCAAATTTTCAATTTTTTGTTCTTCGAGAAACTGAATGCAAAAACTAAATATAACTGTATGAACTACACTGTAAAAACTAACTATATGCAATACGACACTAAAATGCCCCCCAAACTTAAAACAGACATTGTCCTCAATGGCTAAGATAGGAAAAATTAAAAGAGAGGACTTCCCTGAAAATACAGCATGTTCCTCCTTGTCTGCTAAGTCTGAAGAATAGGCCAGACACATTGGAATAAATCAGGAACCACGCTTGAGTTGGACTTGACTAACATTGCAATTAAACCACTTTTAACGCCTGGGATTTTCGAGCGGCGCGGCCCGCACTAGGTATATGCAGGAAATGGCGCGCCCCGGGCTGTGCCTATGTATTTGGTAGCGCGGTCCGCGCTAGGAGTTCAGTAGCATGGTGAAGCATTGGCGCGCCCTGCGCTCATTATACATTAGATATAGCGCGCCCCGCGCTATGGGATCGGCGAATTGGCGCGGTCCGCGCTGGCATGTCAGTAAGTTGTGGGGTAATAGCGCGCCCCGTGCTGTATCTGTGCTTTGTGTAGCGCGGTCCGCGCTATGGGAGCAGTAGCTTGGTGACTCTCTTTTTCTTGTCTTACCTGCGAGCATACCATTATGGAGTCATTATTCGTTGAAAACTAAATATTTGAGCTAGAATATAAACTAAAATATAAAGAATAAATAAGGAACAAAAGGTTTAGAGCTTGGGTTGCCTCCCAAGTAGCGCTAGTTTTAACGTCGTAAGCCCGACTTTGTCTGGTCAGTACTATCCAATTCCTCTTTGAAAGTTGAGGAATCCTCTATCCATCAGTAGCAAATAATCCTTTGGGAGGTTCCCATAAGCGATGACCATAGCGTCAATGTCACCTAGCATGCTCTGACTCGGTATAATCTTCATGAAGAAGGGCAAATAACTAGGTGCTATCTCCATTGTGTTTGTGATTATATTTGGGCATGGAAGTGTATCAAACATAATGGGCCCTTTGTGACAACCCCAAAATAGGTCCATTTCACCCAAACTATTCTGAGTCGCCAAATACATGGTACAGAAAACAACTACAACTTTATTACAACAATTGTCATACAAAAAATAACAACACATATTCTATGAGTTTGGATACAAATATATACCAACTGTGACTCGTGTCCCAACCGTAATGTGACAAATGTCCCATCAGTGGACAACACCTCACAGTGATACCTACATAAAGGTATAGCCAAAAACTGTTTTAGAAATTAGAATATTTGGAAAATGCTCAAGGAAACCATCGTACATGGGAGGCCATGCTTCCAGGTTATGATAGATATCATATGTCCACAGAATTATCCTTGGTTGACCTAATAGACCCCAAAGAAAAATAAGAAGATTACTATCATATTCTTTTCAATGGTGAGTCTTCTCTTGACATATCATTATCTCCGCTGTCTTTAATCATGAATTATACTTCAAACAAACACCAAGATTATATAGGTAGTGCTCGTAAATATACTCAGTAAGTGGATGTGCACAACCCTGTCTTATAATGACACGAGGTTGTATGACATTAGACATCTTGTATGATAGTGGCAAAACACCCTTCCAACGTTGGGTTCGCCTCACCCTATTGGATTCATCAAATATAACTACTAAATGATGACCATCGTTCTATTCTCTTGTTACCCCCGCTCGACCCAGCTACACTCGTATTACCTGAAAGGAATTGTGAAACAGAAGTGTGAGCACAACTAGCCCAGTAAAGAATATCATGACTAAAGATAAAAAAATTATCAATAGCCTTAAATAGAATTAAATCAGAGATTTAGAACATATGGTAGATGATAAAAATTTTCAACCATAGTTGCAGCGCAACGAGCAATCCATTAGAAGAGTCAAATAGACCATAAAGTCTATTATCTTCTCCACATTAAAAGTCCACCAACAATGTTTTATCCCTGTAACATTAATCAACAGTTCATTTCCACAATTATATGAATAACTCATAATCATAATTGTAATTCTAAATTCCTCTTCGCATCCAGGATGAAGATAATTTTCATCACATGTCTTTACCTGAAACATCAAAGATCATGGTTATACCAAATCATAGTTCATGTTTATAATCATACTAACAATTTCATCTTTGCACTACGGCCAAAGATATTCAGACCATCTTTGCACTACAGGCCAAAGATATTCAACAACAGGTCATCTTTGCACTACAGACCAAAGATATTCATCAATAATTCATTTTTGCACTACATGCCAAATATATTTCTCAACAGTTTATATTTGCACTACAGGCCAAATATATTCATCAACTGTTCATATTTGCACTACAGGCCAAATATATTCATCAACAGTTCGTGTTTGCACTACAAGCCAAATATATTAATATCTCAAAGAAATATATAATCATTTCAGAATTTATATAAACAATAATTATAACCATGTTGATCATTTCACCTTTGCACTTAAGCTAAAGATATTCAATTATAAATTCAATGGTCATGATCATACCAGTCAATAATTTAACTTTGCAATACTGGCCAAAGGGAACCCATAGTCATGATCATACCAAAAATCTACCCATCTTTAAACTCAAGTCAAATAGAAATATCATCATTAGGGTTATAAAAATGAAATATATAATAGTAAAATCAATATAATCAAAACATCTAGATTTAATCTCAAGAGTAATATTCATAAATCAACTACAATTTGGTTAGAAAAAAAAACTAATTTTGTCATGAATAGTAACTCGTGAATAGTAACCCATGAATAGTAACTTCTTGAATAGTAACTCATGAATAGTAACTCGTGAATAATAACTCATGAATACCAAACCCGACACAAAAAGGTAGAAATTTCACAATAAAATCCATACCAATATTTCAGTATAATGATATTGAAATAACATTTCTTAAACTTATAAACAATTTATTTTAATTGTTTACACTTTACTAAATAATGTATTTAACCATCCTAAAATTCTAAACTCATAAGATTTCATCGCCAATAACCAAAACCCTCATCAAAAATCTGTATATAACTCATATAGGATTCACAGGCCATAAAATCTTATTTTCCAATTTTCTTACTTCACATAACATAGTTAATTCATTTACTCATAACTAGTCTATTTTTATGAAAAATACCAAATCAGTACAAACAAATTTTCTTTTGAGATTTAGTAGAATATAGTCCCATATTGAACATATATTTTTCTCATAATTTTTAAAAATTATTTACTATTTTTCATATGGCCAAAATAGCCGAATATTTAGATATTAATCAAAAATTATACTTTTATCCAAAAATTCTGAAATTTACAGAGTATACTTCTATCATATACATGTACTCCCAATAAAAATTTTACCAATTTTAGAGTTAACCACAAGGAGTTATAAGCGGTTACTTTTAAAATAGTATTTTCTCATAAAATTCACAACTCTTAATCTATACATCCAAAAAATCACCATTTTTGGACACAATCAAGAAAAATTATCAAATTATCATTTCAAATTTTTCCAGAATTTTTGAAGGTCAGAAAAAAATTACGAAACTGAAAAACATAACAACCCTTAAAATCCCTTACTATCCCTTACCTCAAAAGAGCAGCACTTCTGACTGGATATCGAATATGACGCTGAAGGAAACTTGCACTGATGAATAACAACTCACCAAGTATCTAAATACTCACAAAATACACTCGATAATCTAGAGAGAAAAAAAGAAAAAACTTATGAATTCTGGTGTGATTTTCATTTCTAATTTAACCTTCTATTTATAGAAAAATGTTAGCACGCCGAAGCAGACTTGACCTGCTACCTGATAGCTTTATCCACTACTATTTCACCCACCAAAAATCAGCCATCTTCCCCAAACAACCAAAAGTAGGGCCCACCCATTTCTAGAATTTTCCACCAAAATTATTTATAAACCTAATTTCCGAATCAGTCACCTCTTAAAATTCATAAGAAATCATTCGTTCATTTTTAACGGTTCAAAATTTGTGAACATATACTCAACTTATATATGTATAACATATCCAAAAATCACAACGATCCAACGGTCAGATTAAAATTTATAACTCACACAATAAAGCTGTAAGAACACTGATTTAATCTTTTAATACCTCCAATCAGATAAAATACTGATAAAATATCTCCAATCCGACAAAATACTGATAAAATATCTCAACATTAATTCCTTCATTTATAACCATATAAATAAATCCATCATTTATATCCACATCAAATAAATATTTTATTATCATATAGATCAATAATTAATTATTCACAAATAATATTACAGAATCACAATAATGACAACCAGGCAGTTCCCAGGAAAGAGGGGGCTTTCCGATAAGAATTTCTCCTTACTGGCGCGCAATTAGGTGACCAAACCTCTCCTTGACAGAATTTTCTAGACATTGCCAATAATGCTATCTAATAATATTATTCAAATAATATGAATTATTGATCTGATAATGGAGATACTGTGCAGTGACAATTATTGAAACAACAATAATATAAAATATCAACGCATCAATTATTGATTCAATAAAATAAAATATTGAACATAAATTACTGTAACAATTATTGAGTAGTGCATTCTCACGTAAGAATCAATAATTGAAAATATACTGTGCAATACCGTGTACTACTGTGCAACTACACGTATTACTGTATTTTAACCACCAGGTATTCTAACAGTGTTAACGGTAACAACTACGCTGTTATTTATAAAAACTCAAATTTGTCGTTTCTTCATCCGATAGTTATTCTGTTATGGGGCCCACAAATGGCTGCGCCGTCGTACGAATATTCCCCGACAGAAAGAATATTCCACGACTAAACGAATATTCCCCGACAATAATGAATATTTTATAACCACTTGCGTATTTTGTAAAAAAAATTCATAGATCACCCTTAACTTTAACTTTTATCAATTTAACCATTTACTGAATAGTAATTATAAGAAAAAATTGAATACTTTTATTTCATAAAATTCGGGGTATTACAATCTCCCCTCCTTATGAAATTTCGTCCTCGAAATTTACGTACCTGGTATTTCGAAAAGTTGAGAATACCTTGATTTCATTCCAGATTCAATCTCCCCGGTCACCATGATTTCTCCATTGCTCATCTCCCGTGATAACTTCTTTTGGGTTCCTCACTTGTTGGGAGGTCATGACAACCGCTATCCCTTGAACTATTCGACTTTAACTTGTCTGTGGCAGCATTTGGTGTCATCACTACCGTTGGAATATACTTTTTTATAGGGCATATTTCACCATCAACTGCTTCGTTGTACTCCTGATTCATGATCTGAATCATCAATCTTCGATCCATATCAAATTCAGGTTGACCGCTTTGTTCAGGGTAATTTAAAACTCGATGTTGGGTTCTCCCAATTGCTGTCCAAAAAGAGAAATACATAGCATCTATTTTAGCCTTCTTAGATCGAACATCTCTTTCCACAATATCAATGAGTCGTGCGGCTTTTCCCCATGCATCACTCACTCTTACTCGTTCAGTTTTTTCTTCTTTCAGCTCAGATTCCAGCTTTATCATCTTATACTCTGCCAAAGAATGCTTCTGTTCAAACATCACATATCGGGTAACACAAGCTTGAATTGTTGCATCCTTTTGCTCCACGACTGTCTGTCGTTCTTCAGCCTGCTCTTCTAACTCATGAATACGATTTTGTAATTCTACATTTTGATCATATAATACCTCTAAAAAATTCTCCTCAGGTACCTCTTCTTCCTCTTCTTCCTCACTCTCAGCTGTTACCTCTGCGACCATCTCGGGTGCAACTATCAATTCTTCACTCACCACATGGATTTCTCTAATTCCTTCTTCGCCTGACATCACATTATCCTGGTTGGTGATTAGAGGTATCCCCACGGTCTCATTCACTCCATTGTTAACATTCTCAGCAGCCATTCTCAAATACTGCCATAAAACAAGGGTTAATTAAACAAATTAACATATCACATAATATCCCGATATTATGACTGACCAACAAATAAGCTTATGTAGGACACACTAGCGAAGGATTTACTCATCTCTCCCCTCCTAGTTATATTCTCCGATCCTGCCAGAGACCATATCCCTAAGCTCTGATACCAAATGTGACAACCCCAAAATAGGTCCATTTCACCCACCCTATTCTGAGTCGCCAAATACATGGTACAGAAAACAACTACAACTTTATTACAACAATTGTCGTACAAAATATAACAACACATATGCTGTGAGTTTGGATACAAATATATACCAACTGTGACTCGTGTCCCAACCGTAATGTGACAAATGTCCCATCAGTGGACAGCACCTCACAGTGATACCTACATAAAGCTATAGTCAAAAATTATTTTAGAAATTAGAATCTTTGGGAAGTGCTCAAGGAAACCTTCGTACATGGGAGGCCATGCTTCCAGGTTATGATAGATATCATATGTCCACAGAATTATCCTTGGTTGACCTAATAGACCCCAAAGAAAAACAAGAAGATTACTATCATATTCTTTTCAATGGTGAGTCTTCGCTTGACATATCATTATCTCCACTGTCTTTAATCGTGAATTATACTTCAAACAAACACCAAGATTATATAGGTAGTGCTCGTAAATATACTCAGCAAGTGGATGTGCACAACTCTGTCTTATAATGAAACGAGGTTGTATGACATTAGACATCTTGTATGATAGTGAAAAAATACCCTTCCAACGTTGGGTTCGCCTCACCCTATTGGATTCATCAAATATAACAACTAAATGATGACCACCGTTCTATTCCCCTGTTACCCCCACTCGACCCAGCTACACTCGTATTACCTTAAAGAAATTGTGAAACAGAAGGGTGAGCACAACTAGCCTAGTAAAGAATATGATGACTAAAGATAAAAAGATTATCAATAGCCTTTAACAAAATTAAATCAGAGATTTATAACATATGGTATATGATAAAAATTTTCAACCATAGTTACAGCGGAACGAGCAATCCATTAGAAGAGTCAAATAGACCATAAAGTCTATTATCTTCTCCACATTAAAAGTCCACCAACAATGTTTTATCCCTGTAACATTAATCAACAGTTCCTTTCCACAATTATATGAATAACTCATAATCATAATTGTAATTCTAAATTCCTCTTCGCATCCAGGACGAAGATAATTTTTATCACATATCTTTACCTGAAACATCAAAGATCATGGTTATACCAAATCACAGTTTATATTTATAATCATACTAATAATTTCATCTTTGCACTATGGCCAAAGATATTCAGACCATCTTTGCACTACAGGCCAAAGATATTCAACAAGATGTCATCTTTGCACTACGGGCCAAAGATATTCATTAACAATTCATCTTTGCACTACAGGCCAAAGATATTCCTCAACAGTTCATATTTGCACTACAAGCCAAATATATTCATCAACTGTTCATATTTGCACTACAGGCCAAATATATTCATCAACAGTTCATATTTGCACTACAGGCCAAATATATTAATATCTCAAAGAAATATATAATCATTTCAGAATTTATATAAACAATAATTATAACCATGTTGATCATTTCACCTTTGCACTTAAGCTAAAGATATTCAATTATAAATTCAATGGTCATGATCATACCAGTCAATAATTCAACTTTGCACTACTGGCCAAATAGAACCCATAGTCATGATCATACTAAAAATCTACCCATCTTTACACTCAAGTCAAATAGAAATATCATCATTAGGGTTATAAAAATGTTATATATAATAGTAAAATCAATATAATCAAAACATCTAGATTTAATCTCAAGAGTAATATTCATAAATCAACTATAATTTGGTTTGAAAAAAAAAACTAATTTTGTCATGAATAGTAACTCGTGAATAGTAACCCATGAATAGTAACTTCGTGAATAGTAACTAATGAATAGTAACTCGTGAATAGTAACTCATGAATAGTAAACTTGACACAAAAAGGTAGAAATTTCACAATAAAATCCATACCAATATTTCAGTATAATGATATTGAAATAACATTTTTTAAACTTATAAATAATTTTTTTTAATTGTTTACACTTTACTAAATAATGCATTTAATCATCCTAAAATTCTAAACTCATAAGATTTCATCGCCAATAACCAAAACCCTCATAAAAAATCTGCATATACCTCATATAGGATTCTCAAGACATAAAATCATATTTTCTAATTTTCTTACTTCACATAACATATTTAATTCATTTACTCATAAATAGTCTATTTTCATGAAAAATACCAAATCAGTACAAACAAATTTTCTTTTGAGATTTAGTAGAATATAGTCCCATATTGAACATATATTTTTCTCATAATTTTTAAAAATAATTTACTATTTTTCATATGGCCAAAACAGCCGAATATTTAGATATTTATCAAAAATTATATTTTATCCAAAAATTCCGAAATTTACAGAGTATACTTCTATCATATACATGTACTCCCAATAAAATTTTTACCAATTTTGGAGTTAACCACAAGGAGTTATAAGCGGTTACTTTTAAAATAGTCTTTTCTCATAAAATTCACAACTCTTAATCTATACATCCAAAAAATCACCATTTTTGGACACAATCAAGAAAAATCATCAAATTATCATTTCAAATTTTTTCAAAATTTTTGAAGGTTAGAAAAATTATGAAACTGAAAAACATAACAACCCTTAAAATCCCTTACAATCCCTTACCTCAAAAGAGCAGCACTTCTGACTGGATATCGGATATGACGCTGAAGGAAACTTGCACTGATGAATAAAAACTCACCAAGTATCTAAATACTCACAAAATACACTCGATAATCTAGAGAGAAAAAAAGAAAAAACTTATGAATTCTGGTGTCTTTTCAATTCTAACTTAGCCTTCTATTTATAGGAAAATATTAGCACGCCGAAGCAGACTTGACCTGCTATCTGATAGCTTTATCTGCTACTATTTCACCCACCAAAAATCAGCCATCTTCCCCAATAACCAAAAGTGGGTCCCACCCATTTTTAGAATTTTCCACCAAAATCATTTATAAACCTAATTTCCGATTCAGTCACCTCTTAAAATTCATAACAAATCATTCGTTCATTTTTAACGGTTCAAAATTTGTGAACATATACTCAACTTATATATGTATAACATATCCAAAAATTACAACGATCCAACAGTCAGATTAAAATTTATAACTCACACAATAAAGCTGTAAGAACACTGATTTGATCTTTTAATACCTCCAATCCGACAAAATACTAATAAAATACCCTAACATTAATTTCTTCATTTATAACTACATAAATAAATCCATCATTTATATCCACATCAAATAAATATTTTATTATCATATAGATCAATAATTAATTATTCACAAATAATATTACAGAATCACAATAATGACAACCAGGCAGTTCCCAGGAAAGAGGGGGCTTTTCGATAAGGATTTCTCCTTACTGGCGTGCAATTAGGTGACCAAACCTCTCCTTGACAGAACTTTCTAGACATTGCCAATAATGCTATCTAATAATATTATTCAAATAATATGAATTATTGATCTGATAATGGAGATACTGTGTTGTGACAATTATTGAAACAACAATAATATAAAATATCAACGCAGTAATTATTAATTCAATAAAATGAAATATTAAACATAAATTACTGTAATAATTGTTGAGTAGTGCATTCTCACGTAAGAATCGATAATTAAAAAAATACTGTGCAATACGATGTGCTACTGTGCAACTACACGTATTACTGTATTTTAACCATCAGGTATTCTAACAGTGTTAACGGTAACAACTATGCCGTTATTTATAAAAACTTAAATTTGTCGTTTTCTTCATCCGACAGTTATTCTGTTATGGAGCCCACAAATGGCTGCGCCGTCGTACGAATATTTTCCGACAGAAAGAATATTCCACGACTAAACGAATATTCCCCGACAACAATGAATATTTTATAAAAACTTGCGTATTTTGAAAAAAAAATTTATATATCACCCTTAACTTTAACTTTTATCAATTTAACCATTTACTGAATAGTAATTATAAAAAAAATTGAATACTTTTATTTCATAAAATTCGGGGTCTTACACTCTTCGTCTATCTTCTCTTTTTCGTCCCATCACGACTTCATTGTTGCACTCGCTCTTATGTCATAAAGAGCTTCGCCGACGACATGGCTACCAAGTGGGCACGATTTTGCAAATCTAACTAGACCCTTGATCTTTGACAGAGAAGGAACTTGGGGCACTAATAACATCAACTCATCCTCGTTGCTACTCACAGTTAGTTCTTCACCGACCTTATTTTCATTATCCCCACTTGTCTCCTCTTTTTCAACATCTCGTGGTCCATCCAGTTGTAGATTTGGCTCGGGCACTTCATCAATCTTGAAATCGTCGTCGTAATACCAATTGTTTTGAGGACAATTATTCAAGGCTTTGAGCATTTGATCCATCTGGTTCTGTAGATTTTGAATTGGTATCTCTTGATTCTGAATTGACGTCTCTTGATTAATCCTTCTCTCCTCATTTGATGCTATGAACTTGGACAACAATTCCTCCAATCTCGAATTATCTGTCTCAGTTTTGAAATCCATGTATTGAGGACCATGAGTTGAAGTGGTGATGAGTTGTTCCATCTGGTGCTGAAAATTGTGGCTCGATATTTCTTGACTCATCATCCTCTCCTCTTGGTTTGCTATGACCTTTGACAGTAATTCCTCCAACTTTGACTTTCCTTCTTTTAATGGAGGTTGATATGAGAATTCTGGCATGTATGTTGGATTTGGAGTAAAGTATTGATCTTGATAATTATAGCTCCATGAAGAATCCGGGTGATACCCCCAAACTTGATGATAATAATCATATGCATACTGATCATTAAGGTAGTTACCACCATATTGTACCAGCCCAAGATTGATGGTGCATTGATTACTCGGGTGATTGCCAGAACAATAATTGCACGTAACTGCTATCCTTCGATAATGTTGGGTTGCAACTACATCCAACCTTCTCGAAAGTGTCTCAAGCTGCACTGATAATGCAGAAAATACATTGAGTCCATCAATTCCTGTGTCCCTTGGTGGAGTCATATTCGAATATGGCCATTAATTCGCAAAGTCATCCATGGTACCTGAAAAGAGAGAAATATAGGAAGAGAATAAAAAAAATGTTTAAATTAAGACTAATTTGATTGAAATTAATATTGTTAAAAAATATTAAACTAATTCCCCGGCAACGGCGCCAAAAACTTATTGGGTAAAATCTAATTATGCACAACACGCAAGTATATATGGTCAACAAATAATAAAGTGTAAGTAGAGTATCGTTCCCACGAGGAATTATTTAATAAAAATCACTAAGTACTAACCCGTAACCAACTCAATCTTATTTAAACGAATGAATTTTAATTTATAAGTAAACTAATTCTAATTATCACTAGTTAAATTAAGATTACGGAGATTTAAGATCACAACTTCACTTATTGCTTCATTTAAGTTAACACACTTCTTATCAATTATTTTCTATTTTAAATTGTTAATCAAGAACACTAAAGCAGATAAAATCACCTCTCGATGCATAATACCCATACTCACTTAAATCCACAGATGATAGAATTAAGCAAGACACCCTAATTAACTAATTCACTATATCTCTATGTGAATTACAATTAAAAAGGATTTAAAGCACAAGTTCTCAATAAAATTACATATGGCGTAAAGGCATATCTCTATCTTAAACATGAATCATGAATTTCATCTATGCAGAAATCACAAACACATGCTATCATGATCAGATCTAAATCTAAACTTCATCTCTCGAGTTCATATAGATTATCACGATAATTGATGGCCAATCAATTAAACAATTAAGTCCAAATCACAATAGACAATCCTCACAATAGAACATTAGCGAATCATATTAAAATAAACTACATAATAAGATCCATTGTAATCTCAAACAAAGAATTAGTTCATGGTTGTTGAATTAAAACTAAGAATCCACAATTGAATAATCATTAAAAGACAAAGATAGAAGAAGATAAGAGGATAGAATCTGTTGTCTGTAGATTTGATGCTCTCTCCTTGCTCCTATTTTGAATCTTAAATGGTCTCCAAGTTGCTTCAATCTCCAAATCTAACAAGAACTAGTGTTTTGATCTAATTTACTCTAATCTAATCTAATGGAATCCTCTAAAACTAGCCTATATCTCCTCTCTTTTATGCCTCTCATCATGTATTTATAGTTCTAATGGATACCCTAACAAGTTAGGCAACTAAAAATCCTATTCTAGCTCAAATTGGACATCAAATAACCCAAATAACCTGTCTTCCTGTCGACCGACGCGCCCCACGCTGTCCCTAGGTCATTTAGAACACACCCCGCGCTATAGTGGCAGATTTTCTGGTGGCCTAGCGCACCCCGCGCTATGCGTAGTTCATTTATAGCGCGGTCCGCACTACCCTGTTTCCTGTTGCGACGTCCTTTGATAAAACAGGCATAACTTTTGATCCGCTAGGAGTTACGTGGCCTGCCACCTATCAAAGCGAAGATAACGATGAGATCCACAACTTTTATTCTTTGAGGATTGACAGATTCCTTTCGAAACAAGGAAGAAATCAAGCTTGAAGTAGATGCTATGTAAATGGCAAGCAAGACAACTCTTAGCTTTGATCTTTGTTGATAAAAAAGCTATAACTCTCGCATCCGAACTCCGATTGGGACGATTCAAGATGTTTCAAAAAGATAAGAAGAAGATCTACAGTATACTCCAAGATCCATGCCAAGAACATGCATCCAACTTGGTGTAAAAAGCCCTGCAATCTTCCCTTCTTGCACTTGCTTGTATATTTTAGTCCAAAAGATGTCCAAATTGCTTTTCCTTGCTTCTTCATGCGAATGTTATGTCATAGCCTATAAAATAACATAAAATATATAAAAAGTAACTAAGAAACATACGTTTAAGCAACTAATTCAAGTAATAGATACCGGATAAGTAGGTATAAAACCTACTTATCATCCTCCCATACTTGGATCAAATTTTGGGCTTTTTAAATTATTGATTGGGCCAACTCTTGGGCCACCATATTTAATCTCTTTGGACTTTTAATTAATTTCTTTGGACCATAACAAAATATCATATTTTCAGCACTCTTAATATTATCATTCCCTAATTATTTAATTAGAGTTTTCATTTCCTCAATTATAACATAAATCCTTGCTCATGCACATTTAATTTCTTAACCCAATTAGACTCGTTATTCTTAGGTTATAAAATTAATTAACGGATATGTATTAAAATAAATCCCTTAAAATTAGTATATGATTTATATACTAATATTCTCCCGTATCATAACCTCTTAGGTTATTTAAATATCACACCTAATATGTATATTAGGTTACATAACTTAATTCTTAATTCATTTTTACATACAAAATGAATGTATACACATTAGATAATGTATATTTATCTAATCATAACATATTTTACTTCTCACACTAATTTTGACTTTTTTTCATAAAAAGTCAACTGTTGTCTTTGACCAAAAGTCAATCCTTACACATTTTGTGTTTACAGTCCATTCTGACTAAACTTGACGTTCCGGATACAACCGAGCAATTCGTGCTTCAAAATTCTATCTCTAACTCAAATTTTAAGTTTTAAATTACTCCCTTTTTATTGCTAATCGTATTAACTAACGACTTTATACTTATTTAAATTCTTAGTTACTAGTCAAGGCCAACGTTCAAGCTATGTTAATTACTAACATAGTTTTATCTTGATCCTTGTATCATTAACTTTATTGATCATTCCTCTTGCTAAAATATATATAGCACTTTACTAAGTATATATATTTCTATACATATACACATCTTCGTTTAACCTCATAGCATCTCTTCATGTGAAATCTTATCTCCTTAATAAAATTTTTATATGTACTTATATAATATTTCTTAGACTATTCAGTTCATATCAAATTTATAGGTATCGTAATACCTTATTCTTGATATTCCTTCAAGTACATATTAATTCATTTCTAGGATTTTGGAATTTTGTAACCCATATTTTCTCTATTCTCATTCGAATAGCAAACCATATAGGTTTTATTTGAAATTTTTAAATAAATTCTCAAATTCTCATCTAGGTTTTATTATTTAACCTTTATTCTAATCATTCAAGATTTTATAAATTTTTGAGTTATCACAACGAAGATATATCGAAATGTCCGGTATTGTAAACCGTTGGTGTCAGCCCCAACGCAGGCATCGAGAAGGTTCGGTGGTATGAGCCGTTGAAAACTATCTTCAGCGAAGATATCAGAATGTCTGGTATTGTACACTGTTGGTGTCAGGCCCAGCGTATGCATCGGGAAGGTTTGGTGGTGTAATCCGTTGAAATCTATCTTCAGCGAAGGCATCAAAAATGTTTGATTGTGTAAACCGTTAATGTCTGCCCGCAGCGTAGGCATCGAGAATGTTCGGTGGTATCAGCTATTAAAAATTATCCCTAGCCGAGACATCGGGAATGTCCGATGGTATAAATGTTTAAGTATTATCTTCAACAAAAAGTATCAGGAGTGTCCGATGATGCAAGTCGTTGGTGTCACCCCCAACAAAGACATTGGGAATGGTCGGTGGTGCAAGTCGTTAGAACTATTTCCAACGAAGGCATTCAATATCCATAACATCATACCATACTTTACATAGCATCGCATCATTATATATTTTGTCATATTTCAAGTGTCTAGTAATCTTTGTCATGTTCATTTCATTGCATTGCATAAACATGACAAAGAGGGGCATCTGTAGATACTCAAAATTTCTTTTTCCTGTTATTAATCATGCAGAAGGGAAAAATCATCTTTTCACACCTCGGAGACAACCCCGAGGGAAAACATCATCATTCTACCCAAGAGATAACCCCGAGGGACAACTATAGCCACATCAACCCCGGAGACAACCCCGGGAAGGAAAAGATATAATGTTGACAACACAACATATGAAAGTAGTATGCACACAAACCAATCATGTTTGATGATAAAATATATACTATGTAACAATCTTATTCATTTATTAATAAAAGAATTGTTTAATTAAAGGCTTTTAACTTATCTACATGGTGCTTTTTTATAATATGTGATAAATACATAGTTTTGAGCAATACTTTTAGAATCATGATGATGATCATGCTAATAAGATCTAAATTCTTAGATAGCTCACAAACTAAAATTGTTCCCAATCGTTGGATTACTAAAAAATGGATTAATGAATTCGGATAGATTGGTACATACGTTGCTTACTCATTGGATGATGATGATTGATCTCATGATCATTTGTGTGGAGACACTAAAGCAAGTATGGAGGTTCTTATTAGAAAATAAGTTCACTAAACGTGGCTCTCTAAGGAATACCCAATGGAGTTTTACTTGGCTGTCAATAGGAATTCTTGTAGCGATAATAGTATAAGTGATCCTTAGACTTGAGATCATCATAGTATCTTGTGTATAATAAATTATACTTTGACATATTCTTTAAGACCCTTAGGGTATATCAAAGGGTATGCTTAGGTGTAACAAGTTATATATGGAGATAATGTATGATCAATAAAGAATCTACCGTTTCTAGTAAAAGAAGAGAAATGTCCTATGTGATTCAATAAATGACAACCTAGTAGTCCTTGGCCAAGGCAGAATGAAATTAGAAAGAAGTTTCTAATTTGCATTATTTAGAGTTGTGAATTTAAGAATCAAAATACATAAAATTAAATAAAATAAGGCTTGACATTAATTCTATGTCTTATATTTAATTAGAAAATTGTATGGTGGAAGGATTGAATTGTACGGTAACTATTTACTCAAAGGTTCTTCTATGATTAATGTTGAAATCTATATTATCTGGAAAGTTATTGATCGCTAAGGAGACTTATTCTTATTGTAGAATAAATGTTATTTATTTACATGAATTAATAGATTAATTTATTTATTTAAATAAGATTAGAATTGTTCTAATTGATTTATTCTCAACCGTTTTAATATGAAAAACCTAAAGGGTCACATCGCAAAAGGAAGAATATTTATTTAAGAAGTAAATGGCATAATTGTAATAATAAGTTAAGTGTATTTAATTTAATATATGGTGATAGAAAAAATTAAATAGCTTAATATTTATTATTTAATATTTTAGAAATATAAAATACAAAATTAATATGAGGAGTCTTATTATTATTATTATTATTATTATTATTATTATTATTATTATTATTATTATTATTATTATTATTATTACTATTATTATTATTATTTAATTCCTAAGGGAATTTGAGAATTAATTAATAAAAATACTCTCATATATTCCTAATAAAATTAGGAGACTAATTAATTTAAAGAGTTTAATTAATTATTCCTAATAAGATTAGGAGCTTAATTAATTAAAAGAGTTTAATTAATTAAAATAAATCCTAATTCCTTTATTGTTAAGGATGATTGTCTACATCTACAAATAAGATGAGTCTTATTATGGGTGAGGGTTGATGTTTTCACAACACACGTGAATGATTTTTTCAAGAGTTGGAAGAGTACGTATTTTTTATAGAGATAGAAAAACTAGGATTTTGCCAAACACCCATCTTCTTAAATACTTGTTCTTTCTTGGTGGATCACCTTTAGATGCCAAACACTTGGGTCACTAACGTTGATCAAAAGAAGGAATCAAACCCGGTGGATTCAAGTTGGACGTGAAAAAGGATTAGAAGTGAACTCGTACCTGAGGAAGCTAGTTTCTACAAGGGTATGAATCTACTCTCCATCTCTTTTCTATTAACTGATAATTATGCACAAAGTATGATCATGGTGATGGTTCGTATGAAAATTTTTAAAATCTGTTTATCGCGCTTCCGCACCTTTTATGTAATATGATTGCATGATCACGCTATATACAAACTTAAAAACATAAAGAACAGACGTCGTTGTGGATAAGGTGATAAAGAGCCAACGTAGCAATCTCGAGTGCAAACTACTCAAGACAGATCCACGGATAACCTTCGGAGACTTGATGATGCTATTCTGATCATGGACCCATCTTTTCGGACTCGAAAAAGGGCAAGCCCAGTGTCATTGCGTAGCTCTCAGAAATAGCTTTCCGGAATGGTATGCCACATTTCCATACGATTCACGGATTGTAAGATACGAACGTTTTAGCAAACAGCTCAACGATCGAGGGAACAAACTTCGAGGCGGTGGGACCCACTGGGCATGGCCGCATGTAAACTTGCTGTAAGACCCCAACTTTTTATAAATAAAATTAAATTTTCTCTATTTATTATTTTAAAATAGTAAGGGGTTGATTTGATTAATGTGGTTAGTTATGGGTAAAATGCACAAATATTTTAAATAAGCAAGTGGTTATAAAATATTCATTTTTGTTGGAGAATATTCGTTTGATCGTGGAATATTCTTGCTGTCGGAAAATATTCGTACGATGGCACAGCCATTTGTGGGCCCCATAACGGAACACTGTCGGATGAAAAAAATGATAAGTTTGAGTTTTTTATAAATAACGGCGTAGTTGTTACCGTTAACACTGTTGGAATACCTGGTGGTTAAAATACAATAATACGCGATGTTGCACAGTAGCACACGGTATTGCACAATAATTCTAATTATTGATTTTTACGTAAGAAGGCACTACTCAAAAATTGTTACAGTAATTATTTTTCAATATTTTATTTTATCGATTTAATAATTGCTACGTTGATATTTTATATTATTGTTGTTTCAATAATTGTCACTGCACAATATTTTCCATTATCAGATCAATAATTCATATTATTTGAATAATATTATAAGATAGCATTATTGGCAATGTCTAAGGAAGTTCTGTCTAGGAAAGGGGTTTGGTTACCTAATTGCGCACCAGTAAGAAGAAATCCTTATCGAAAAACTCCATCTTTCCTGGGAACGACCTGGTTGTTATTATTGTGATTCTATAATATTATCTATGAATAATTAATTATTGATAAAAATGATAAGAAAATATTTATTTTATGTGGATAAATGAAGAGATTAATGCTGAGGTGTTTTATCAGTATTTTGTCAGAATAGAGGTGTTGAAAATCATCCGTATGTGGATTTCGGTCATTTTCTGTTTAGAATTTGGAAAAACGTTCTTCTACAAGGTTGTAGAGAATTAAATTTGCTATGGAATGAAGATAAGATTTGAATTTTTCTGATAAAAGAGCTATTTTATTATAAATTATTGAAGTTCTGAAATAATTAATTTTTGGAGCTAAAAATATTTTTTTTAAGAAAAATGTTTTTTGTGAGGTGGGCCCCACTTGTGGAGTGCTGAGATGATGATGTGGTGTGCGTAGGAATTTTTTTTTAAAAATATTAATATTTTATTAAATTTTCTGCTTTGGTGTTCTAAGTATTTTCCTATAAATAGGGTGCTTAGGTTAGAATTGAAAATCACACCATAATCTGAAGTTTTCTCTCTCTATAATATCGAGCGTATTTTTATGAGTATATAGATACTTTGAGTGTTACTATACGGTGCACGTTTTTTTCATTATTATATCCGATATTTCAGTCAGAAGTACTATTCTTTTGAGGTAAGAGATGTTATTTTTTTCGTAAATGATGTTATTTCTTTCAATATCATTATACCGAAATATTGGTATGAATTTTGTTATAAAATTTCTACCTTTTCATGTCGAGGTTACTATTCACGTATACGACGCTATTCACGTATATAACACTATTCACAAATACGGTACTATTCATGAAGTATGATTTTTCCAATAAAATTTTTACCTTTTTGTGTCGGGATTACTATTCACGTATACGACACTATTCATAGAAAAATTAAGTTTTCTTTTCTTTGTCCAAGTTGTCTATTATGGTTACTATCTTTGATGGTATCTATATTTTGATCTTCATTCTTGAATTTTGCTCCACAATTGATTATTATGGAGTATTTTTGAACTTGGATAAACTGATTTACGAATTCCTAATCTTTGTTCTTTTATTTCACTGGATTCGTTTTTTTTAAAATATGTTTTATTATCCTCAGTTCTAAATGGTGATATAACTGAATATCTTTGGCTGTAGTGCAAAGATGAATGATTACTTGATGAATATCTTTGGCCCGTAGTGCAAAGATAGACAGGTGTTGAGATGAACATGACCAACTGGTGATACGAATGAATATCTTTGGCCCGTAGTGCAAAGGTGAATATTTGATTCAAGATGTATATTGATTGATGTTACAGGGATAAAATATTGATGATGAACTTTTAAATCATAGAAGATAGTAGATTTCATTCTCTACTTAACTCTTCTAATGAATTGTTATTTTCGCTGCAAATATTGATTTAAAACTTGTTGTCCATTATATTTTATCTGATTTATTGAAGACTAACGATAATTTATTCTACATTATCTTAGTTATAATATTCTTTACTGGGCTAGTTGAGCTCACTCTTTTCCTTTTTGTTCTATTTTTCTTCTTAGGAGGAGAGAATATAACGAGAACTAGTCGGGGTGTGGAGTGATGTTTCAAGGCAGTTATTTTAGCAGTCCTCACTATTTTGTAAAATAATGTATCAATAATTATAATGAGGACTTATTTGAGTTTGGATATTGTCTAGAAGACAATATTTATATTTAAACTCACAGTATATGCGTTGTCGTATTTTGCACGATAATTGTTATAATGAAGTTATAGTTATTTTCTGTACCATTTATTTGGCGACTCAGAATGGGTTATGTGGACCTATTTTGGGGGCGTCACAGTTGGTATCAGAGCTTAGGGATATGGTCTCTGATGGAGATCAGAAAATAGAATTAGGAGGGGAGAGACGAGTAAATCCTTCACTAGTGTGTCCTACCTAAGCTTATTTGGTATTTATATGGTCGGTCAGAATATAGGGATATTATGTGGCATGTCAAGTAACCATTGTTTTGTGGCAGCGTTTGAAAATGACATCGAAAAATGTTAAGATAAGCAATGGAGCACATGAGACCGTTGAGATACCGACAATCAACAACCAGGAGAACATGCAACAGGACGACAATGTTCCTCCTGTAAATAACACAACTGATCAGATGATGAACGATGGGATGGTTAGACGCTTTTTGCAGTTCATGCAAAATCAGACAAGGGAGACTCGTGTGGAAAATACGGGTGGAAATAATAGCAACGCGCAACTTGTTACATCCAAGTAGTTTAAAGAGTTGGGACCACAAGAGTTTTTGGGAAAGCCGAATCCGATCAAGGCGAAAACGTGGGTTAAGAAAATTACCAAGATTTTTGATGTCTTGGGATGCATGGAGGAACAGAAGGTTCCATTCACCACCTTTATGTTCCGTGGTGAGGCAAATTACTGGTGGGAATCTGTGAAGCGTATTCAGCCAGCCGCACTCAATATATCTTGGGAAGCGTTCCAAAAACTGTTCAATGACAAGTACTTTCCTGAAAGTATTCGTTATATAAAGGAGATGGAGTTTATCAGACTCGAACAGAACAACATGATTGTGTCCCAGTACGAGTCTAAGTTCGCGGAGTTATCTAGGTTTGCACCTCATTTGGTAGAGAATGAGGAATGTATGACGCGGATGTTTCTGAGAGGTTTGAAACCTGAAATTCGTTAATACCTCATTTCTCACAAATTTTCTCTATATTCAGATGTTGTGAACAAGGTTCAATTATTAGAGCGAGATAATGAATATATTCAACTGGGGGACCACAACTAGGGTCGTATCGGTGACAACAGTTATCGGAGCAATGACAACCAGCGGGGAGGAAAATATCCAGACAAAAGCGGTAACCACTCTGGTGGTAATCGTGGACATAATAGTAGAAGAAGCGAGTCGGAGGGAGATTTCAAAAAGAGAAGGCACAACAATGACAACGTGAAGCCATCAGTACCAGCATCAACTGTTTCTAAGGGAGGAGAACGACCACCGGTCATATGTTATAAATGCGGGAAAGAATAACACATTAGCCCAAACTGCCCACAACAATTCAAGGTGTGTTATAACTGTGGAAAGGAGGTCATATAGCTCGAGATTGTACTATAGAGAAACCAAGTCCAGCGGGGATAGTGACTCTAAAGGTTGTCCTGGACAAGTTAAAGTCGGTGGTTCCTGGAAGAGCGTTTGTCGTGACTGTCCAAAACGCTAGGAACCCGAACGAGGTGATCACGGGTAAGCTAATCATAAACTCTTGCGAAATTTATACCTTATTAGATACTGGTTGTACCCATTCTTTTATCTCTCCTGCTTGTGCTCAATGTTTGAACTTGACTCCTGAGAAATTAGACTTTGAATTATATGTTGAAACTCCGTTAGGAGAAACTTTGATTACATCCACTGCTTATAAATCTTGCTTGATTCAAGTTGGGACAATCACATTACCTGTTGATCTCATTTCTTTGAAAATACTTGTATTTGATGTGATTTTAGGGATTGATTGGTTAACCACTCATCATGCTAAAATTGATTATTTTCGTAAGGTTGTTAGTTTTTATATTCCTAACCAACCTGTTATACGAATTTAAGCAACCAAACCACTAAAGTCAATCACTGTCATATCAAGCCATAAAGCTATTCATTTATTAAAAAATGGATGTCAAGCTTTCTTAGCCCATGTCATGGATTTAAACAAAAATACATCAGATTTGAATGGTATTTCTGTTGTTAGTGAATTTTCGGACGTATTTCTTGAAGAACTTTCTGGCTTACCGCCAGAGCGTGATATTGAATTTTGTATTGACCTTGAACCAGGTATAAAACCCATTTCTAAAATCTCATATCAAATGACTCCTATTGAACTTCAGGAGTTAAAAACTCAACTACAAGAGTTGTTGGATATTGGTTTCATTCGTCCTAGTACATCTCCTTAGGGTGCTCATATTTATTCATAAAGAAGAAAGATGGGAGTATGTGACTTTTCATTGACTATCGGGAGTTGAATCATGTCACCATCAAAAATAGATACCCACTACCTGTTTGACCAGTTGCAAGGTGCTAAATTTTTCTCAAAAATTGATCTTCGTTCTAGATATCATCAGTTAAAGATTAAAACTGATGACATTCTAAAGACTGCTTTTTGGACTCAGTACGGGCATTATGAATGCATAGTCATGCCTTTTGAATTGACTAATGCTCCTGCGGCCTTCATGGATATGATGAACCGAGTATTCAAGGAATATTTGGATTATTTTGTGGTTGTCATTATTGATAACATCCTCATCTATTCCATAAGTCGTGAAGATCATGAGCAACGCTTGAGGTTGATACTCCAAAAGCTTCGTGAAAATAAGCTATATGCCAAGTTAAAGAAATGCGAGTTCTGGCTTGAAGAAGTAGTATTCCTTGGGCACGTGGTATCAAAGTATGAAATATCAGTTAACCCGACAAAGATTGAAGTAATACAAAACTGGGAGCAACCTAAGTCAGTAAATGAAGTACGTAGCTTTCTGAGCTTAGCTGGTTATTATCGGAGATTTGTGGAAGGATTTTCTCGAATTGCTACTCCATTAACTCAGCTGACTCGAAAATATACAAAATTCGAATGGAGCAAGAAATGTGAGAAGAGCTTCCAAGAACTCAAGAGGAGACTCATTTCGACACCTGTTCTAACAATACCGTCAGGTTCCGAGGGATTTGTCATTTATAACGATGCTTCAGGTAAAGGTTTAGGATGTGTTCTCATGCAACATGAGAAAGTCATAGCCTATGCCTCAATATAAATCAAAGAATATGAGAGGAATTATCCTACTCATAATCTAGAGTTGGCAGCAGTCATTTTCGCGCTAAAGATCTGGAGGCACTACCTGTATGGGGAGAAAGTGGAGATCTATACAGATCATAAAAGCCTCAAATATTTCTTCACCCAAAAGGAACTCAACATGCGGCAACAACATTGGCTCGAGCTATTGAAAGATTACGGCTATACCATCCAATACCATCCTAGAAAAGCAAACGTGGTAGCTGACGCATTGAGTAAAAAATCTTTATGAGTATGAGTGCGATGTTGTTAACACAAAGATCCATTTTGTACGACTTACAAAGGATGGAGATAGAGTTAAAGGCTCTAAGCATCTATGTGATGATATCAAATATACGAGTAGAACCGACTTTAATAGATAAAGTTAAAGCTGCTCAAGCCACTGATCCAGAGCTGATGCGTATAAAGAAGAAAGTACAAGAAGGTGCTATTCCAGAAGCAAGAATCGATGAAGAAGGAATACTTCGAGTCAACTCCAGACTTTGTGTTCCTAACGACTCTGATTTGAAGTACAAAATCATGATGGAGGTACACAACACACCATTTACAATCCATTCTGAAAATACCAAAATGTATCGTGATCTTCGACATACATTTTTGTGGAGCAATATGAAGAGAGAGATCACGGAGTTTATCTCAAGATGTTTAACTTGTCAACGTGTCAAGACAGAGCATCAACTACCAAAAGATCCATTGCAACCACTTAAGATTCCAGAATGGAAGTGGGAGCACATTAAAATAGATTTTGTTACTGGTCTTCCCAATGTTTCTCAAGACGTAGATGCAATTTGGGTTATTATTGATAGGTTAACTAAGTCTACTCATTTCTTGTCGATACGGGAGACTTATTCCCTTGAACGTCTTGCTCGTATATATGTGAATGAGATTGTGAGGTTGCATGGCATGCTAGTATCCATAGTTTCAGATCGTGACCCAAGGTTTACTTCACGATTTTGGGTTAGCTTGTAGAAAACTATGGGCATAGATGTATTATTCAGTTCGACATACTATCCTCAAACGGACGGGCAATCGGAAAAGACTATTCAAACTCTTGAAGATCTATTGAGACTATGTGTTCTAGACTTCAAAGGGAGTTGGGGTAAGTACTTACCATTGGTGGAATTCTCCTACAACAACAGTTATCAGGCAAGTATAGGTGTGGCTCCATTCGAAGTATTGTATAGACGAAAGTGTCACTCTCTATTATGTTAGGATGAGGTGGGTGAAGCAACATTGTTGGGACCAGAGTTGGTACGTATGACTATAGAAAAGATCTAAATGATCTGACAACGTATACAAACGACACATGATCGACAACATAGTTATGCCGATCTTCATCAAAAGGACGTGGAATTTAATATTGGGGATCATGTATTGTTACGTGTTGCTCCATGGAAGGGAGTTACAAGATTTGGGAAGAGAGAAAAGCTCAATCCACGATTTGTTAGTCCATTTGAGATTCTTGACCGAGTAGGAAATGTGGCCTGTAGACTTGCTTTACCTATAAGCATGTCTCGTGTTCATAATATTTTTTACATATCTATGCTTCGTAAATATGTGAAAGACCCAAACCACATTATCGAGTTAGAACCAAACGATATAGCCGAAAATCTAACGTACGAGGAGGTACTTGTCAATATCTTGGATAGGAAGAAGCATGTCCCATGCACAAAGGTTATACCATAAGTCAAAGTTTTGTGGAGGAACCATGCTATTGAGGAAATGACCTGGGAGTTGGAATTAGAAATAAAAGAGAGGTATCCTCACCTTTTTGAAATACCAGGTACGTACGTCAATTTCGAGGACGAAATTTTATAAGGAGGGGAGGTTATAAGACCCTAACTTTTTATAAATAAAATTGAATTTCTTCTATTTATTATTTTGAAATAGTAAGGGGTTGATTTGATTAATGTGGTTAGTTATGGGTAAAATACACAAATATTTTAAATAAGCAAGTGGTTATAAAATATTCAATTTTGTCAGGGAATATTCATTTGGTCATGGAATATTCTTACTATCGAGGAATATTCGTACGATGACGCAGCCATTTGTGGACCTCATAACGGAGCACTGTCGGATGAAGAAAAAATAAGTTTGAGTTTTTTTATAAATAACGGCGTAGTTGTTACCGTTAACATTATTGAAATACACGGTAGTTAAAATACAGTAATACGCGGTGTTGCACAGTAGTATACGGTATTGCACAATAATTCTAATTATTGATTCTTATGAAAGAAGGCACTACTCAATAATTGTTACCGTAATTACTGTTCAATATTTTATTTTATTGATTCAATAATTACTACGCTGATATTTTATATTATTGTTATTTCAATAATTGTCACTACACAGTATTTTCCATTATCAGATCAATAATTCATATTATTTGAAAAATATTATTAGATAACATTATTAGCAATGTCTAAGGAAGTTCTGTCTAGAAAAGGGGGTTGGTCACCTAATTGTGCTCCAGTAAGGAGAAATCTTTATCGGAAAGCCCCCTCTTTTCTGGGAACGACCTGATAATTATTATTGTGATTCTATAATATTATTTGTGAATAATTAATTATTGATAAAAATGATAAAAAAAATATTTATTTTATGTGGATAAATGAAGGGATTAATGTTGAGGTGTTTTATCCGTATTTTGCCGCAATAGAGGTGCTGAAAATCATCCGTATGTGGATTTCGATCATTTTCTGTTTACAATTTGGAAAAACATTATTCTACAAAGTTGTAGAGAATTAAATTTCCTATTGAATGGACAAAAGATTCAAATTTTTCTGATAAAAGGCTATTTATTATGAATTATTGAAGTTCCAGAATAATTAATTTTTAGAGTTAAAAATATTTTTTTTAAGAAAAACATTTTTTGTGAGTTGGGCCCCACTTGTGGAGTGCTGAGATGATGATGTGGTGTGCGTAGGAATTTGTTTTGAAAATAATAATATTTTATTAAATTTTCTGCTTTGGTGTTCTAAGCATTTTCCTATAAATAGAGTGCTTAGGTTAGAATTAAAAATCACACCAGAATCTGAAGTTTTCTCTCTCTATAATATCAAGTGTATTTTTGTGAGCATTTAGGTACTTTGAGTGTTGCTATACGATGCAAGTTTTCTTCATCATTATATCAGATATTCCAGTTAGAAGTACTATTCTTTTGAGGTAAGGGATGTTATTTTTTTCGTAAATGATGTTATTTCTTTCAATATCATTATACCGAAATATTGGTATAAATTTTATTATGAAATTTTTACCTTTTCATGTCGAGGTGACCATTCACGTGTACGGCACTATTCACGTATGCGACACTATTAACGAATATGGTACTATTCACAAAGTATGATTTTTCTTATAAAATTTTTACCTTTTTGTGTAGGGGTTACTATTCATATATACGATACTATTCACGTATACGGCACTATTGTGACAACCGACATTTTGTAATTTAATTTTAATATTTATTGGATTGAATAAATAATTCTCGATGAATTAATTATTAGATTAAATAATTAATTGATGCAATTGTGATAGATTAAATTAATTATACGTGTTATATTAATTAAATTAATGTGGAGAATAATTATTATTCAAAGTATGTATTTATGTGAGCTTTTTGAATTAAATGAAATATTTAATAAGCATAATGTTATTTTAATTAATGTAATAATTAATTAGAGATTTAATAATTTGATATAATAAATTTATGAGAAATTACTATATTTTATTTAATTTAAATTAAATAAATTAATTGAGTTATTTTATAAAGGGTGTAACATTATTTAAACTATATGATAAAAGAGTTTATTAAATTAATTGAGTATAAGCATTTTAAGGCTAGCTAAACATGGCACTAGTGGAGGTTGAGAGCAGTTAACCCATAATGGGTAACTGACCTCCACAACGCATCAGTTTATTTGAATATGACTTCTTCTTTTCTTTTCAGTTGATTGCTAAGTCTAGAAAATAAGCAGAGCAAATTTGTGAGTTCACAGAAGGAAAATTGAGAAGTTTGAGAGGAATTGTGAGTGGGTAATCATCAATCATTTGTGAAAGGATCATCATTGATCATCTCTTCTAAATCTATACTCTGGGTAAATTCTCCAAACCCAATTTCTCTTTTTCGTCATTAAGTTTGTTTAAAAAATGACTTTCAAAGTTTTTGTTTAAACCTCTGTATTTTGGAAAGGAGTAATGTCTATGAATTTGTATATGTGTTAAATGTTATCAAATCGTATCTAATTATATATTATGTAAGTTATCATGTCATCAGTTTCATGAAAATACGTCGTATATGTTGCTCAAAACTTATAGAGTATGGGTTTTGGCCATATGGCCCTTATACGTAAATTTAATGTGTCAAACATAAATAATTTTGTAAAAATTATACTCGTATATTATTATGCAAGTTAATACGAAGAGACCAAATTTTAAATGAACAGATTCGTTGTTATAACGAATCCGTAGTGTTAAATTTTATGTTTTTGTTCAAACCTTCAAGAACACAAAGAACAGTGAAAATTTCATGTTTTAATCATGTTAATTATGTGTTTTAACATATTAAAATCATGCTAGAAGGGTTAAGTAGTGATTATATGTGTAGTATTATGAATGGGTATGATTAAATTCATGTAGTAATAATTTAATTGGGGTTTTTGGCTGTGTTCTGCAATTTTTCGCGAATTACAGAACAATTTCTGGTTCGCCGCGCCGCGGCGCCAGTCTCGTGCCTTAACATCCGCGCCGCAGTGCCAAGAGTCCGGCTGCAGCGCCGAGTACCAGTACAACAGTGGCACCGCAGTGCCACTCTCCAGAATGTTCAGAAATGAACTATTTTTAAATGTCAAGTCTAGTAATGTGTTAGTAACTTAATGTAATGAACATAAAAATATGTTAGAAGTATAATAAGATGTTAAAATAGATGCTTAACATGTAAATAACATAATTGCATGTGGACTGAATTATTAAATGCATAGTTAGCTTATTATTCGTGAAGTGCTTATTATGTTACAATAAGTGTGATAATTTGACTAAGTATAGTCATAACCAAAGTTAGACAAAAAAAAGAAGTTGCTATGATTAATTAAGTTATAATTGACTGGTATTGTGAACGTAAATGATATGTAGGATTTAAATCAAGCGACGAGTTTAATTAACGTGTAATCTACACACGAGGTAAGTTTTCTAACCCTACTCATTATTATTTATATGAATTATAAGTTGTCTCTTTTCATCGAGCATGTTCTCGTTATTTTGACTAAGCCCATGTTGTTATATCAATAGTATATTAATCTTTCAAGGCATGATGTTGTTATGCAATAATTATTCTATTGTATATCTCTTGGAATTGTTATTCGATTTATATATCAGTTTTTGCGAATCTTGTTAGACTAGCGAACCCTTTATGATTCGATTAGTCCGTAGTTGATGAGCGTTCTAAATTTTTGAACCCTTGATGAATTATCCAAATCAAACTTCCTTTGGTGCGGACTCTAATGTCAAACTGAGATGAACAACCCTATATAGGGGATTACTTATGCGTTAACGTTAAGATATTGTGCACAGTATGGTTCTAAGGGTTGATCCCCCTAAGTACGAGAAGAAAGGTCCATAGTCTTATGACTGTTAAAGGTTTCAAGTATAACCCTTGATAACCTAGGACATAGTTCAAGGTCTTATGACCCTCAGATTTCTTTTGATTCTTGTTATTCATTCTTGATTCAAAAGTTGAGCTTTATTTCAGAAGTCTTTAATTCACTCGCATGTTATTATACTTTCATTATTATACTTGTGGGTAATTTTGCTCACTCTTGTGAATAATAACATTGCAGTTAAGAACGAAAGAACAGACGAGCCTTCCACTAGTAAAGGCAAGGGCAAGATTAGCAAGTAAGAAGATTGGTTATTATGTGGTTATGTAATGATATTTAGACTTGATGTTGTTTAAGACTTATTATTTGTCTATGTTTCCGCACAGATGTTTAAGGTTAGTATGACCTGGGATTGTATTTGTTATTCAGATGTTATAACCCCATGAGGGGAGGATTTATTTCTATCTATTTTATAGTTTGCATTTATTATGGGTAGATAGATATATGATGTTTGTATAGTAAACACCAAATCATGTGGGAATGGAAGTACTCGAATTTGGGGGTGTCACAAGTATTCACAGAAAAATTAAGTTTTCTTTTCTTTGTTTAAGTTGTCTATTATGGTTATTATCTTTGATTGTATCAATGTTTTGATCTTCATTCTTGAATTTTGCTCCACAATTAATTATTATGAAGTATTTTTTGAACTTGGATAAACTGATTTACGAATCCCTAATCTTTGTTCTTTTATCTCACTGGATTCAGTTTCTTTAAAATATATTTTATCATCCTCAGTTCTAAATTGTGATACAACTGAATATCTTTGGCTGTAGTGCAAAGATGAATGTTTATTTGATGAATATCGTTGGCGCGTAGTACAGAGACAGATAGGTGTTGAGATGAACATGACCAACTGGTGATACGAATGAATATCTTTGGCCCGTAGTGCAAAGATGAATATTTGATTCAAGATGTATATTGATTGATGTTACAGGGATAAAATATTAATGCTGGACTTTTAAATCATAGAAGATAGTAGATTTCATTCTCTACTTAACTCTTCTAATGAATTGTTATTTTCGCTGCGAATATTGATTTAAAACTTGTTGTCCATTATATTTTATCTAATTTATTGAAAACTAACGATAATTTGTTTTATATTATCTTAGTCATAAAATTCTTTACTGGGCTAGTTGAGCTCACCCTTTTCCTTTTTGTTTCATTTTTTTCTCAGGAGGCGAGAATATAGCGGGAACTAGTTGGGGGTGTGGAGTGATGTTTCAAGGTAGTTGTTTTAGCCATCCTCACTATTTTGTAAAATAGTGTATCAATAATTATAATGAGGACTTATTTGAGTTTGGATATTGTCTAGAAGATAATATTTGTATTTAAACTCACAGTATATGTGTTGCCGTATTTTGCACGATAATTGTAATAATAAAGTTATAGTTGTTTTTTGTACCATGTATTTGGCAACTCAGAATGGGTTGTGTGGACCTATTTTGGGGGCGTCACACCTACGACTGGTCGGGGTCAATATATACAGCCCCCAGCTCATTTGAAAATAGAGATTTCATTTTCCAAGTTTATAGAGAGAGAAATCCTAGAGCTAGAGAGAGAAAGGGAGCGATTCTTCATCTCAAACTCTGTAAATCTTAGTTTTATACACTTCTATACGTATAAAATTTGTTATATCAACTTTCCACTAGTTGAAACCAAGCTCTTGGAAGCTTTTAGCCCTCCTTTGTGCAGTCCTCGCGCCATATTGTAAGATCTTCTCAGATTTTTGCTTATTTACTGCTTTAGTATATATACAGGTTATATATATACTACTTAGTTGTGCATAGATCTAACTTTTTATCGTCCGTTTTGTGTAAATAGTTGATATTTACAGTGTTTTGACTAGATCCATCTTAGATCTAGCCTGATATAGCATTTAAACGGCCCAAAACCTTCATAACTTGACCCATTGAGCTAGATAGGCATAGATCTAGGTAGATCTAGTTTGTTTTCAAGTTTTGTAAATTTTATTTCTACCACGATACCCTAGATCCATATCTAGAGGGAACGGGAAGCTTTGCTGTTCACGTGCAAGGATTTAACCGATAAATCACTTATTTAGCGAAGTTATGAGATATATGTATATATTATGTCAAAATATATATTTTGCAAGCTTTTAAATGCTGTCATGTGAGCCTAGGAATCATACGGTGGAAGATTCAATCAATGAATCTAAAACTTGGTTCCCGTGATGGACTTGTTTAAGTTGTATTGCCAACTTGCAATCCATTGTACATGTAATCTTGGGCCTTAAACGGTATTCGGATTTAAGGCTCACTAAATAGTGAAAATCATGTATGTGGGTGTTCGTGCTTACTTCGATGACTTCCATGTCCACAAGGAGCCCGACCCTTGTAGTTAATAGTTATGATTTAGCCTTTAAGGATGCTTCGCATTTTGAATAAAATCAAATCAAGTTGCTTCTAGAATAAAATTGGAAGTATCAAAGGGCCTCGATTCCTATTCGGCGAAGGGTTTGAAAACTATCTCTTCAAAATATCACTTTCATATGTTTTGCTTAAAAATGAACTTTTCTTTAAGTCAAACCCTTTGTACATAGGTCCAAAGAGGCACAACACTACTTTCAAAATAAACCACTTAAATACCTTTTCTAAAGCTTTCCACACACACTTAATGCATAGGGAATGAAAAAGTCGCGGTAACCGTGTTTCACGGAAGGCGGGTGTGACAACCCGGATTTTCAAAAATTATTAAAAGAAGAATTTAATAAATAAAATTCTGATTATAAGATGTTTTGAGTTTGAGTATGTGTATATATGTGTTATATATTGTGAAATATGTGATTTGGCGTGACTGAGGTTTAGTAGTTAATTTAATTTAACTATTAAAGAAGGTAAATGAAATTGTTTGAAAATGGAATTAAGTTAATTTAATTAAATTTAAAAATTATATTATAGAATAATATAATTTGATTATTATTCCTCGTGGAAATGAATTTATTATGAATTAAATCTCATAAATAACGTAAGTAATTCACTTAATTAAAGTAGTGAATTAATGTAAGTATATTTGTTTTAAGAAAGTGAGGGACTAATATATATTACACATAAATTTAATATGTTAATGTAGTAAGATTTTGAGTTTTGTAAATAGTTAAAAATATTTATGGATTTGAATAAATATTTTATTTGGAATATTTATGGAAATAAATAAATATTCGATGAAAATTATTATGGAATAAGTTGTTTTAGGTATGATGATATTAAATAAATCGATGATAAATAATAGGGAATTGTTAAATCCACAACATAAATTGTTATTTCCACAATAAAAGTGTTGCTATAGATCCTATAACGACGATTTTTACCGTCGCTATACGTCTATAGCGACACTTTTGTTATGAAAAATAACAAAAAGTGTTGTAGATTTAACAATTATCTAAATAATATTGTAATTTGCACGTATTTTAGTACGCTAGTTTGATGGTAATATTCTAATTTAATTAAATAATTAAATTAGTGGATTAATGACTTGTTGTGTAAAGTGGAAGTTTGTATTAATTAAATAAAATAAATGTGTGACAAATGAGCCTTATAATAAGAGAATTATAAGCCGTATAATAAGAGAATTATAAAAATAAATAAGAAGGAATTTTATTTGAGTAAGTCAAACAAGGCCTTGTGGCTGTTGGTTTCATAACTGCTAAGTTTATTACGTGGGTGTAACTCCTAATTGTAAAAAGGGTTGGTTTTTACGTTATTTGTAAAGGCAGAGAGAAGGAGAGAAATAGAGAGAGTTCAGAGAAAATTGAGAAATAGAAGAAATTTTTTGAGAAATTGAGAAGGTTTTTGAGAATCAAGAAGGAGGAAGAAGATTAATCAAGAGAAATCAGATAATCTTCATCATCTAATCAAAGTATCAATCTAGTTCTAAAGCTTTAAAATATACTGTAGCATCCCCAAATCTCGGTTCTAATCACCAAGGATCTGGTATACTATTTCTATAACTATTGCGGAAGATATAAACATAAATTGTTTATACATTAAACTTTTACAACATAAACCCCAAGGTCTACAACCTTAACTTAATACATACATTCAATATCTTTGAAGATTTACATTAATATTTGCATTAGCAAATTTAATAGTTCTAACTGCATAATAGCTTAATCTTGGACTTTGCCTTTGCCTTTGTCTTTACCCGAGCTTTCATCTTAATCTGAAAATTTTTATCATGATATAGCAAGGGTGAGCATCAAATTTGCCCAGCAAGTTTAAATTCAATAAAGATATATCATGATTGAAAGAATTGAACAATAAGCTAGCTAACTTTCAACAATATAAACATTGTGAAAGAGCATGAACAAATTTTCTTAGCTGAACGACCAAGTCAATAAAAATAAATGGTCAAGCATAAACATGAACAGATTAACTGAACCAAATGGTAATGAAGGTGATCAGCCTTTCATACCTGATGAACATTTACAATATGCACAACGTGCGAATCAATAATCAATATAGGCGTGAATAATCAACACCAATTATTCATTAACATGCTTTGAACATACAACTCAAGTTTAAGTTAGGAAAAACTTGCCTGATTCGTTGACTATTGCTACGCAGTTTCAGTTAACTTCTTTTGGTAAGACCTAACCTTAATAATAAGATTGGTCTTTCAATCAGCATATTCTACTTTGTATCATAATACAAGTACTTTGTCAATAGATTATCTAACACTTAATCAAATATTAGATAACATCCTAACACATCGGTATTATTATCATTCTTGGATAATTCTTCAATCACTGTATCATATTCATTATGATTAAACACTTAATCTTATACATTATAAGTTCTTCTTTATACTCTAATAAGTCAAATACTAATCCAACAACCTGGATTCTAAATTTAACAACTAATTTGCCAATCTAGCAGACTGGATACAGAATCCAGCAACCTGGATTCAACAAATTTCCAATCCAGCAAGCCAAACTACAATCTAGCAAACTGGATTCAACATATTTTCAATTCAGTAAACTTCTTTTCAATCCAGCAAGCTGGATTCATCAGATTTTCTAATCCAGCAAGCTGGATTCCATATCCTTTCCACGAAAATACCAAATCAACTTATTATTTCTCTATCCTTTGTACAAACATGTATACACATATTTCATACACAAAAAGTATTTTTCCAAAATTTTCCAACATCCTTTGGTATTTTTTAAAAAGCACTTTTAGCTAATTCCTTAAGAAATTAGCTACCTCGTGCTTAACTTCAGAAATTCTCATCTCTTGACACAATCTTATACGTCCTAACGTGACACTCCAGTTTAATTTTCGTGGCCATCGGAGTTATAGAACTCCGGTTATAGCCATTTTCGTCGGAAAATCACAGAAATTGAAATGGTCATAACTTGGTCATTTTAAGTCGAAATTAACTCATTTTTGGACAGGAGGTACTTAATACCATATATTTTCATGTCCCAAAAGGCCAGAATTTTTCTCACAAATTAAGTTGCCGAAAATGCCCTTTTAAAGTTTTGGGCAGAAGCTAAATTGCATTTTACAGTTTTTCGTGCTTTATTAAACATTTTCCATACGGAAATCTACAACTCTTTTTTCAGTGATTCCACTTGAAGATGTTAGATAACTTATCATAGTACTCTCCCAAATTTTTCCAAAATTTTTGGAATGCCAAAAAAATGACGAAACTGTCCCTACCCTTGACTGTCCAAAACAGTCTATTTTTTCTTAAAAACACAAAACTGTTTTTGCTAAATTAGTCATTATGGACTGTGTACTCAACATTTTTGAGTGCTACCACTTGGGTTTAGTAGTTGACTTATATATCTAGTACCTCTATTTGACAGATCACAAAAAGAAGGTGTAGATCAAAAACGGTGAAAATCTAAAGTACTTAGAAATTTTTAGGCTCATAAACTAGAAAAATCACTTTTCTTTATTTTTGATTTCCAACTAAAACAACACCTAATATGGGTATATCTAAACATTAAATACTCAATAACAAGTATATACATGGTTTTTGAGTTTAGAAATATATATTCAAGGTTTGATTTATAATAATCAAAAATTATATAACAAAAGGTATTTATACCTTTGATTTACATGCTCTCCTTCTTTTTCTTCTTCTTCTTCTTCTTCCATGGATGGCTATGGAGTTAAGAAAATTTTAAGAAAACTCTCCCTCCTCCTCCTCTATGGCTGCCTAATCCTCTCTTCTCTAATCTCTCTCTTAGTTCTTATGTTAGCTAAATGGAAGGGATGAAAGAGAAAGAAAACAAGATAACTTGTTATTAGATTAGATATATGATTAATACTTCTCTTCTTTTCCACAAACCAAACCACCCATGTGGCTTCTTTTCTTCCTCAAAACCCATCCGACCATGTGGCCTAATATTTCTCCCACTCCTTCTCTCTCTTTCCTTAATAATCATTTTATTAGATATGTGGGAGATTAGTATGTAAGGTGGCTTGATTAAAGAGATGACACTTGGGGAATAAGTGGCCAAGCTAATTAGTGACACCTAGCCAATCTTGTACATATCTTTAGAAAATGTGGAGCATGAAATGATGATACACATATCCCCTATCCTTATCTCTTTACTTGCACACTTGGTTAAGAATGTTGGTAAAATAAAATGGTGACACGTGGCTATGTTGGTGGAAGATCTTTTGCAAATTTGTGCCTTAGCATGATGACATGCACTCCCTTATTTTCCTCTCCACCATATCCGGCCAAGTGGCCTTCTTTTAGGCCAAATTGCTTAGATTTTTATAGCTTTTATTTTACTTACCAAATGACCATTATGTCCTTCCATACTTGGATCAAGTTTTGGACTTCTTTAATTAATTATTTGAGCCAACACTTGGGTCTACCCCTTAAGTCTTTTAGGGCTTTCTAATAAAAATATTTGGGCCATGAAATTCACATAGTCCAATACTTTTAATATTATCATTCCCTAATTATTTAATTAGGGTTTTTATTTCCTTAATATAACTTAATTCCTTACTCATGCACATTTAATTTCTTAACCCAATTAGACTTGCTATAATTAGATTATATAATTAATTAACTGAGATGTATAAAATAAATCTCTTAGAATTAGTATATATTTTCAATACCATAATTCTCTCCTCCCATAACCCTTAAGTTATTCAATCCTTCATTCCTAATATAAAATTAGGATTACACTAGTTTCTTTTATTTGTTTATATAATAAATAAATATAAACAATCACTTAATATTCATATTCACTTACTCACATAATCATTAAATAAATTGTGACATGCTCCACAATTCTCTTAGATTAGGTCACTAGTATATATATAAATACTAGGACCACTAAATAACAATAACCATTTAGGTCATTTAATTCTCATACTTAATTACGTAACTTATTAAAGTTATACAATTTATATTGTATAATTAAATTTAATTTCCTCCTCCTTTCCATAAATTGTTTTCAAATAATTTATTTATATATTAAATATATAATTTAATATATTCAATCATTTATTCAAATATGAATTTAATTTACTAACTGCTTTGATACCAATATACATATTTGCATATTGGATTTCATCTCATATTTTTACTTTACATCATTTGGTATAATATTAAATATTATACCATTAACCATATAACATAATATCATAACATATTTCACTTCTCACACTAATTTTGACTTTTCTCCATAAAAAGTCAACTGTCGACTTTGACCAAAAGTCAACCTTTACACATTTTGTGTTTATTGTCCATTTTAGCTAAACTTGACGTTCTGGACGCAACTGAGCAGTCCATGCTTTAAAATTCTATATCTAACTCAAATTTTGAGTTTTAAATTACTCCCTTCTTATTGTTAATCGTATTAACTAACGACTTTATACTTATTCAAATTTTTATTTGTCAGTCAAGGGCAACATTCAAGCTATGTTAATTACTAACATAGTTTTATCTTGATCCTTATATCATTAACTTAATTCATTATTCCTCTTGCTAAAATATTTATAGCACCTTACTAAGTATATATATTTCTATACATATACTCATCTTCGTTTAACCTTATAACATCTCTTCATGTGAAATCTTATCTGCTTAATAAAATTTCACCTATATTAGTATAACATTTCTTACACTATTAAATTCACATTAAATTTTACAGGTATTATAATACCTTATTCTTGATATTCCTTCAAATACATATCAATTCATTTCTAGGGTTTTGAAATTTTGTAAACCATATTTCTTTATTCTCATTCAATTAAGAAACCATATAGGTTCTTCTTAAAAATTTTGAAATCCTTAAAATTCCTTCACAGAAACGTCAATTTCATACACTTATTTTCTGTCTAGGTTCATCTTATAACCTTTAATCCATCATTTTAGGATTTTAATAATTATCTAAATTCTCGGGTTGTCACATTCACCCCTTCTTCTAAGAATTTCGTCCCCGAAATTAAAGCATACTACTGTCTGCTTATTCTCTTGATCAAAACTAAGTTTTTAACTTAACCTTTACGATTTCCTCATTTGAGGATTTCTCATCTATTATCACATTTCACCATAACTACTCACTAGGAGTTTACATCTTCTAAACATTCATTAAAACTAGGTTGTCATTATAACCTTTACTCAATCATCTCAGATTCTACTCGTACGCAACGAGTTCACAATATTTCATATTCATCATCGCCTTTTACAACAACATTACTCTAAAGAGTTTAAAAAATTTCATATCTGTCCGAGGGATCATAAAAACCATGAATTTTGAGGTTTATGGTATTTCTACCCGCTACCTCTTTCAATTAAGAAAGAAAAGTACTCTACCTCTGAAATATTTTATATTTGGTATGTTTACAATCACAAAGAAGGTAAACTACCAATGCGGGTACTTTAGAGGATCAGTCTGTTGTACCTTAGTAATCGGAACGACTATATGCGTTCTTAGATTAGGAATATTTTACCCAATGAGTATATCCCCATTTTCAGGGTTGTTCACCTTAGACTCATCATAAGATTTCGCACCAAAATAATTTGGTTCGGCATAAGCTTTCAAAGAATACTTTGAATTTCATAAACATTTGTCTAGCTAGATCAAATAGCTTAGACTCAAACCAATAATTCAAATTTTAATCGAAACATGTTTCTGTCCAAATTTAATTGGCACTTAACTTTTCTTTAAAATTTTGAAAATCATTTTATGATGTCATGATACCGCACTGTATATACAGTTCGTTTGAGCATTCCGTCATTTTGTGACTTTGTCATACTACATCATTCCATAGTGGGCTGACGATCTTTAGATCACATACCACACTAGGTAATTATGCATTAATAACTCCATCATTTTTATCATTCTGCATCAGGTTCCATGATACATTGATGATATATAAAATACATTTTGACATCTCAAATCATTTTTGTCTAGCCGAATCAATTAGCATAGACTCTTCTTTAAACCGTTCAAAAATCTTTGAAAATCATCTTTGGTGCCATCACGCCACAACAGGTAACAATGTGCTAGTAGTACGAAGCCCACTTCTACACAGTTGTAACCCTATGTTGAGGATAACAAAAATTCATTTTATTTCGAAAGGCACATCAGTGCGAATTTAGCTTGATGTCAAAAACTTTGAAGTCTAGCATAGCTAGAAGATTTGGAATACCTATGCTTCCACCATCAACTTTAATTTCTCTAATGATCCATTGCTTAATAAATCTATCTATTCTATCATCTTCAATGCTCCTATCTCAACATAACTATACCAGTTCGTCAAACTTACCACACATTATGAGTTCAGAAACTTTCCACAATCATATGAGTTTAAGAACTTGTCCTAGTCAGACCTTTGGCGTCCATTCGCTGAGGGATTCATAAACATTTCATATAATTATGAGTCACGAACGTACCATAATTATGAGTTTTAAGAACTCGTACTTAACCTTATATTCTCTACCTATTCGTTATACACATGAGAAAATAATCACCTTATCCACATGTATATAGCAAATAGCGCGACATTAGGTTCCAATGATTATCAATACCAGAAACTAAGTGGTTGTCAAACCAAACTCGACCACTAATCAATATAGGAAGCTGAGCGGACAATTCTCCGCCCATACAAAGAATTGGTCAACCTAACCACTATATCGACCAGGAGGCTAAGTGATTCTAAAACCAAGTACAAATTCCCCGCCCATACAAGGAATCATACAACTCAGCTGCTGACATGAGTCCTCAATTGAAATCCCTCATCATTCTTACTTTCTCTTTTCTTAATACGAATTTTCTTTAATCCGTATCTTAACATTTGCCACTCTTTTCTGAGTTTACATCGTACCATTTCATAGTACATTCTCTTTATAGCGTCAGGCTATATCATTCCAATCACTTAACATATCTTATGTTATTCAACGATTTAATCTGATCACGTCGTGATCTTATTTAGTAATCATTTTTCCTTATACTTACGATCGTTTTATATTACGATCTTCTTATTCTTTTCTTTAATCATATTATATTATGATTTTATTAACACTTCTCATCTTATAGACATAGTCTATTTATTATCACTTTTCATCTCTATTACTGGAGTCAGGTAACTCCGGATTCTTATCCTTATAGCTCTTCAAGATTCTTCTTTGAATCTTATTTATCTTTTTCTGAATTTCATAAATTCATCTCTTATCGCTTAAACTCTATTCGAGTTTATTACTTATCATCTCCGCGGTTATAGCCTAAGGTACACCTACCTAAGGTTTATAACCTACAGCTCTGATACCAACTGTAGCATCCCCAAATCTCGGTCCTAATCACCAAGGATCTGGTATACTATTTCTATAACTATTGCGGAAGATATAAACATAAATTGTTTATACATTAAACTTTTACAACATAAACCCCAAGGTCTACAACCTTAACTTAATACATACCTTCAATATTTTAGAAGATTTACATTAATATTTGCATTAGCAAATTTAATAGTTCTAACTGCATAATAGCTTAATCTTTTTGCCTTTGCCTTTGTCTTTACTCGAGCTTTCATCTTAATCTGAAAATTTTTATCATGATATAGCAAGGGTGAGCATCAAATTTGTCCAGCAAGTTTAAATTCAATAAAGATATATCATGATTGAAAGAATTGAACAATAAGCTAGCTAACTATCAACAATATAAACATTGTGAAAGAGCATGAACAAATTTTCTTAGCTGAACGACCAAGTCAATAAAAATGAATGGTCAAGCATAAACATGAACAGATTAACTGAACCAAATGGTAATGAAGGTGATCAACCTTTCATACCTGATGAACATTTACAATATGCACAACGTACGAATCAATAATCAATATAGACGTGAATAATCAACAACAATTATTCATTAACATGCTTTGAACATACAATTCAAGTTTGAGTTAGGAAAAACTTTCCTGATTCGTTGACTACTGCTACGCAGTTTAAGTTAACTTCTTTTGGTAAGACCTATCATTAATAATAAGATTGGTCTTTCAATCAGCATATTCTACTTTGTATCATAATACAAGTACTTTGTCAATAGATTATCTAACACTTAATCAAATATTAGATAACATCCTAACACATCGGTATTATTATCATTCTTGGATAATTCTTCAATCACTGTATCATATTCATTATGATTAAACACTTAATCTTATACATTATAAGTTCTTCTTTATACTCTAATAAGTCAAATACTAATCCAACAACCTGGATTCTAAATTTAACAACCAAATTGCCAATCCAGCAGACTGGATACAAAATCCAGCAATCTGGATTCAACAAATTTCCAATCCAGCAAGCCAAACTGCAATCCAGCAAACTGTATTCAACATATTTTCAATTCAGTAAACTTCTTTTCAATCCAGCAAGCTGGATTCATCAGATTTTCTAATCCAGCAAGCTGGAATCCATATCCTTTTCACGAAAATACCAAATTAACTTATTATTTTTCTATCCTTTGTACAAACATGTATACACATATTTCATACACAAAAAGTATTTTTCCAAAATTTTCCAACTTTCTTTGGTATTTTTTAAAAATCACTTTTAGTTAATTCCTTAAGAAATTAGCTACCTTGTGCTTAACTCCAAAAATTCTCATCTCTTGACACAATCTTATACGTGTTAACGTGACACTCCAGTTTAAATTTTGTGGCCAGCGGAGTTATAGAACTCCGGTTATAGCCATTTTCGTCAGAAAATCACAGAAATTGAAATGGTCATAACTTGGTCATTTTAAGTCAGAATTAGCTCATTTTTGGACAGGAGGTACTTAATACCATATATTTTCATGTCCCAAAAGGTCAGAATTTTTCTCACAAATTAAGTTACCGAAAATGCCCTTTTAAATTTTTGGGCAGAAGCTAAATTGCCTTTTACAGTTTTTCGGGCTTTATTAAACATTTTCCATACAAAAATCTACAACTCATTTTTCAGTGATTCCACTTGAAGATGTTAGATAACTTATCATAGTACTCTCCCAAATATTTCCAAAATTTTTGGAATGCCAGAAAAATGACGAAACTGTCTCTACACTTGACTGTCCAAAACAGTCTATTTTTTCTTAAAAACACAAAACTATTTTTGCTAAATCAGTCACTATGGACTGTGTACTCAACATTTTTGAGTGTTACCACTTGAGTTTAGTAGTTAACTTATATATCTAGCACCCCTCTTTGACGGATCACAAAAAGAAGGTGTAGATCAAAAACGGTGGAAATCTAAATTACTTAGAAATTTTTAGGCTCATAAACTAGAAAAATCACTTTTCTTTATTTTTGATTTTCAACTAAAACAACACCCAGTATGAGTATATCTAAACATTAAACACTCAATAACAAGTATATACATGATTTTTGAGTTTAGAAATATATATTCAAAGTTTGATTTACAATAATCAAAAATTACATAACAAAATGTATTTATACCTTTGATTTACATGTTCTCCTTCTTTTTCTTCTTCTTCTTCTTCTTCCATGGATGGCTATGGAGTTAAGAAAATTTTAAGAAAACTCTCCCTCCTCCCCCTCTATGGCTGCCGAATCCTCTCTTCTCTCTCTTCTCTAATCTCTCTCTTAGTTCTTATGTTAGCTAAATGGAAGGGATGAAAGAGAAAGAAAACAAGATAACTTGTTATTAGATTAGATATATGATTAATACTTCTCTTCTTTTTCACAAACCAAACCACCCATGTGGCTTCTTTTCTTCCTCAAAATCCATCCGGCCATGTGGCCTAATATTTCTCCCACTCCTTCTCTCTCTTTCCTTAATATTCATTTTATTAGATATGTGGGAGATTAGTATGTAAGGTGGCTTGATTAAAGAGATGACACTTGGGGAATAAGTGGCCAAGCTAATTACTGACACCTAGCCAATCTTGTACATATCTTTAGAAAATGTGGAGCATGAAATGATGATACACATATCCTTATCCTTATCTCTTTACTTGCACAATTGGTTAAGAATGTTGGCAAAATAAAACGGTGACACATGGCTATGTTGGTGGAAGATCTTTTGCAAATTTGTGGCTTAGCATGATGACATGCACTCCCTTCTTTTCCTCTCCACTATATCCGGCCAAGTGGCCTTCTTTTAGGCCAAATTGCTTAGATTTTTATAGCTTTTATTTTACTTACCAAATGACCATTATGTCCTTCCATACTTGGATCAAGTTTTAGGCTTCTTTAATTAATTATTTGAGCCAACACTTTGGTCTACCCCTTAAGTCTTTTAGGGCTTTCTAATAAAAATATTTGGGCCATGAAATTCACATAGTCCAATACTTTTAATATTATCATTCCCTAATTATTTAATTAGGGTTTTCATTTCCTTAATATAACTTAATTCCTTACTCATGCACATTTAATTTCTTAACCCAATTAGACTTGCTATAATTACGTTATAAAATTAATTAACTGAGATATATAAAATAAATCTCTTAGAATTAGTATATATTTTCAATACCATAATTCTCTCCTCCCATAACCCTTAAGTTATTCAATCCTTCATTCCTAATATAAAATTAGGATTACACTAGTTTCTTTTATTTGTTTATATAATAAATAAATATAAACAATCACTTAATATTCATATTCACTTACTCACATAATCATTAAATAAATTGTGACATGCTCTACAATTCTCTTAGATTTGGTCACTAGTATATATATAAATACTAGGACCACTAAATAACAATAACCATTTAGGTCATTTAATTCTCATACTTAATTACGTAACTTATTCAAGTTATACAATTTATATTGTATAATTAAATTTAATTTCCTCCTCCTTTCCATAAATTGTTTTCAAACAATTTATTTATATATTAAATATATAATTTAATATATTCAATCATTTATTCAAATATGAATTTAATTTACTAATTGCTTTGATATCAATATACATATTTGCATATTGGATTTCATCTCATATTTTTACTTTACATCATTTGGTATAATATTAAATATTATACCATTAACCATATAACATAATATCATAACATATTTCACTTCTCACACTAATTTTGACTTTTCTCCATAAAAAGTCAACTGTTGACTTTGACCAAAAGTCAACCTTTACACATTTTGTGTTTACTGTCCATTTTGACTAAACTTGATGTTCCGGACGCAACCGAGCAGTCCATGCTTCAAAATTCCATCTCTAACTCAAATTTTGAGTTTTAAATTACTCCATTCTTATTGTTAATCGTATTAACTAACGACTTTATACTTATTCAAATTCTTATTTGCCAGTCAAGGCCAATGTTCAAGCGATGTTAATTACTAACATAGTTTTATCTTGATCCTTATATCATTAACTTAATTCATTATTCCTCTTGCTAAAATATTTATAGCACCTTACTAAGTATATATATATATATTTCTATACATATACTCATCTTCGTTTAACCTTATAACATCTCTTCATGTGAAATCTTATCTCCTTAATAAAATTTCACCTGTATTAGTATAACATTTTTTACACTATTAAATTCACATTAAATTTTACAGGTATCATAATACCTTATTCTTGATAGCCCTTCAAATACATATCAATTCATTTATAGGGTTTTGAAATTTTGTAAACCATATTTCTTTATTCTCATTCAATTAAGAAACCATATAGGTTCTTCTTAAAAATTTTGAAATTCTTAAAAATTTTGAAATTCTTAAAATTCCTTCACAGAAATGTCAATTCCATACACTTATTTTCTGTATAGGTTCATCTTATAACCTTTAATCCATAATTTTAGGATTTTAATAATTATCTAAATTCTCGGGTTGTCACATATACTTTTCAAGGTCTTCACATAAAAAGCTATTTTGGGTTGGTTGATGTGAAAAGATGTTGTATATATAAGTTATGGGTTTGTGTAATCCATATATTATATCATCTAAAAGTGGTTTTGGAGTAATTAAATTCATGAAAATAGGTTGAATGATGAAGAGTTTTAGTTTTGTTGTATATATAAGTTTTGGTCAATTTTGAGACTAAAATTAGTTATGAAATCATGATGGAAACCTTAAATTGATGATGGATGTTGAAAAATGTTGAAAAAAAGAAGAAAAAAACACATGTTGAATGAATCAATTTGGTTAAGAAACGAATTCGTAGTGAATCAATTCGCTAAACATGTTAAAACATGAAAAATTAGTATGAACATGAGTTTTGGGTCGAGATTTGGGTTATTTAATGTTTCTCTAAATTGTTGATTATTTGGTATGTTGTAGTTCTATGAATTACGAATCCATAGAGTTAAAAACGGACTGATTTGGATGGGTATAACTCGAGTTATGAAGTTCGAAAGGGGAAAAGGGTCAAACATTTGTGAAACATAATAACTTAAGCAACCCAATCCGCTCTTGGGCGCTGCGGCGCTACCCTCAAGGCAAATTGGGGCGCTGTGGCGCCGGAACAGTGTCAGACTTGACTATTTTGACCTCTTGTAGTAAAATGACCATAACGTTTCATATGAACTCTGATTGAGGCAATTCAGAATGATTCGAAAAGATAACGAGTAGACCTACAACTTTCGTTCTTCAAGGTTTTCAATTTGAGGTCGTTAGCAGAGGTAAAAATTGCCATCGTTGGGACTAATGTGCATTCAGAGGCAATCGGAGGGCATCAGGCATACACGTATGCAAGTGTAGTGCTTTTGACTATAAAGGATGTTGTTCTAAGTCATACAATATGAATATTAGTAAATATAATGATACTTAACATTAATAAATGATGTATTAGATAAGTTGTATAACCATACTAAGCTTACACAAGATAGTCGAATCAAGCGTGTGACGAATGAACGTAGAAACGCTATGACAAGTGTTAATGAACGTAAAAAGTGTTTCAATTCAATTGAAAATAACATTATAAGATTTAGAATGTGGTTAATATAAACCCAATAAGGAGTCCTAGCAAAACTTAAACACTTGAATGAACTTCGGGTATGATTTAAGAAGAAATATAGTGAGATATAAGTCGAAAGTTAACACAATCAAATTGAACACAATCAAATTGAACATTGTGTATTGATTAATAGGAAGGGTTATGAGATGTAAAGTAAAGTTTATATTACAACTACTATGCATTGCTATGTGACTAATAGTTGATATGCATAATTATGTAATTGTGTAGGTACATGAAGTGCAGATAGCTGTAAGCTGTTAATCTGTTATTGGTAAACAACGATCACGATAAGTCTTTCAGTTCCTATTTGCTACGTGAACTTAATGATGAACTATTTTAAATCTTTATTGCAAAGAGCATGATGTGTTATATGTGTTGAAGGTATGAAACTTTAAACTCAATTTATGAATACGTTGATTGAGTAAAGAATGATGATTGAGTAAGAAACTCAATCTTTATACTTGTTATATGAACTGCAACATGTATGTTATGTTAGTTCAATGATTATGAGATGTATATTGAGCATGTTATTATGTGCTACCTGATGCATGAAAACTCTTAGATTTGCCGGGCAGTTGAGCTCAACCTTGCAAATAACCACTTTTGTAGGTTAAGGATTCAAGGTAATACTATGTGCTACTTGAAAGACATGAATCAGATGTAATGCATGAAGAATTATATACTTTGGCTGAGTCATTATTATTTTGAACCATGTTTAAGGTTTCGGATGATGTACTTGATAATGTATGATGTTTAATAGATGTTGAGTTATAAAGCTTAAATTTTGCTCGATGTATAAAGGGCATTGAATCTGGATGTAAGTTTTATTTATTAACTCTGATAAGTGCACAATAAACTAAGTATAGTTCAAAGGTAGGTAAAGAAAAAGGTTGTGATTCAGGGAATTATATAAAGAAGATTGAAAAGTTTGAAATTATTCCGCATTTTATTTGTTTAACATCAAATAATGATGTAAAATCAAAAATTAGATGTATTATTAACGATCGAATTCCAGGGTTTAATTTTATGAATTTTGGGATCGTTACAACTGGGGGTTCCTAACACCTTCCCCTCACTTAAGTAAGTCCCCCGAACTCTATGAAGATTGGGTTACAAAGCAATTAAACAGAGTCACATATTGGGCCATGTTGCAAAACCTTTAAAAATTCGAATGAATTGGTACATCCTTTTGAACTCATACCAATTGGCGGCTCTGTCTAATTCGGCCCAATCATTAAAATTAATCTTTTTAAATCGTCGACATTTATGTCGGTCCTTATCTAAAACTCACCTTTAAAATAAATTAATCAGCCTAGCAAAATACAAAATCTCCCTGCATCGAGAGTGTGACAACTCGAATTTTTTTGAAGAAATTAAATGAATAATATAAATCAATAATTTTGTTATGTAAAATATTAATGTAAATTGTATATGTGAATATATGTAATCCTGTATGTGTATGATTGCAAGATGACAAATATATTGTTATACATTTTGTCATAGCTAAATAAATGTTTAAAAACAATTTATTTAAAAGAAAGAAAATAAATGAACAAATTTTAATAGTGAAAACTATTACAATAAATAAAGAGTGTTTAAATAATTTGTAATATTAAATCATTTTAAATATATTAAATTAAATATTTTATTATCTATATAGTTTCCATTTCTATGGAAATTCTTGTAACTAATAAGGTAATTTATGGGAAATAAATTATTTTAATATAAATAAATTAATTTATTAAGTAAAATATTTTTATTTAATAAATAGTTTCCATTTTGATGGAAATAAATTATGGACATTTTATTCGGATTTTTGGAGTGCATTTTGTATATTTAAAATGTATTATTGATGATACGAAATGTACAGAAGGTATATAAGTTATTAAACAAAACAAGCCTTATATTATGCAAGCATGAGCTGGGACATAACATGAGTCATCAAGAGCCAAGTAAGAGCTGGGAGAACCAAATGCAAGACTAGGAAATACTCAGCAAGGCTACATGCATACTAAGAAAAGCTATCAGTATAGAGTGAAAACTCAGCTAAGGTATTAAACGTAAGGAACAAGAAAATTTTTCTATAAAATCCAAGCTTCCCATATTCAGTTCCTCTTCTCATGTGTTTCATTTCGTACATCAACTCAAGCATGTAAGCAAGCTGAAATTAGAAAGTGATGAAATTGATGTAATTGAAGCAACAATTGCCTAGAATTCAAGTAAATAAGAGGTAATCTATCTATGTGTTTATATCTGTTAGTTAGAATTAGGATATATATGAATATCAATGGATATATCACTGTAATTTGGTTTTTATGGAAATTAGTTTGAAATTGATGTGTATGGTATTTGATTGCTGCAATATGGTAAAAGTTTATGTTTCTATTTATTTGGAGCAATAAGATAGCAACCCTGAAGCATATTGATGGATATTGAACTGAATTCGCAAGCTCTGTCAAAGTAGAGCTCTGTCTAGGTCTGAACTCAAAGTGGCACAGCTGTACCACTTCCCAAGCCAATACCAGCGCAGCTGCGTTGGTCCCCAAAATTCAAAAATAGTTTTCCTTATGTTCTAAAGTTCTGGGCAGGTATAATGAAGTTGTATAAGCTTAAAATCAAGTCTGATATAGTGTCCAAGGGTTTTTTAGCATGAAACAAGTTGCGTAAGCATGATTAGGATAAGTTTCCAAACAAAATCTATCTTGAATTTTAAGTAGATGAGCTAATGAAGCATGAGCATATATACTTGAGTCTGATGCACAATAATATGTGATTCAATTGCCATGATGGTCAGTGTCTTGGAAAATAAACTATTTAAACTTACTATGAATAGTGATTTCAAAAAGAAAGGAAAATGATTTTTAAAAGTAAATTTAAAGCAAGCTTAAATAGGAACCCAAAACTAATATACACACTTAAATCATGTTTACATGTGAACGTTATAAGGTTTTAGCATACTTTAAATATAGTTGTGCACTGAATAACTCAAGTCTGGATTGGGCAGGGAGTAGCGCAGACTCCCAAGCCTAAGAGCAACGCAGCTGCGCCGCTCTGCTGAACCACCAAGATAGTTTATATATGCTATCTGAAGTATGATGCATGTTTGGTTGAATCTCTTGTGTCTTGTTATATGTCAATAAGTATATTTAAAACTGATCACATATATAACTATTACTAAAAATTTCTAAATAAAGGATAATATGTTTCAAAATGGAAAGCAAGTATGCATGCAAACATGTGGTTTATGTGAAGCAAGTGTATAAGCAATGTATGATTACTGCATATGCGATGAGTGGGATTTATACCAGCGAATCAACTACTTTTACACTTAAGAAGTTGTATGTTCTTATTATTTTATATTTCTTTTATATTATTTTTGTGACACCCCCAAATCCGGGTTACCTGTCCCCCGAGTTTGGTGTTCACGATCCACAATATAATACCATTTAACTACACATTCATATATAAATAGGAATACATAAGTTTCATTAACTGATATAGTTAATACATTATCCCAGGTTCTCTAACCTTAACATTACAAACATACCCTTTAGTTATACAAAAAGGGTTCACAAATACAACATAATAATAATTTTATTCATAACTAATTAATCACTATGTCTTCGCCCTTGTTCTTCACAGCACCTTCTGCCACTTCTTCCCTAGCTGAAAAGTTTTATTTAGCAAGGGTGAACAACAAATTTGCCCCGCAAGTTAAGATATACAATGAATGTATAAGTATCAGAATAATAGACTATCTATTTTGATAGAATGACACCAAAGTTCGGGAAACTTTGAATTAGCTGAACAATGCGTTAATCAATAACAATGCTTCTCCCTTTCTATGCAACACAATATTATAATAATGAAAGAGTACAACGCTTTCAAGTTTCTACGATATTCTATTGAATAAACAAGAATCAATTCTACACAATAACAAAGTGGAATATTTTCCATATTTATGTTGAGTGATCTCACTAGATCTTTGAACTTATTTTCTCGGGTATCTATCAAAGATTTACTTTGATACATACTCAGGCGTATCAGATAACCATAAAGATTAAATCATACCCCTCTGCAAGTATAACAAGTGATCAGCTTTATTATACCCTATATTATGCATAATACTTAACAGCGCGCAATGGTCGAATATACGACCCAAAATGTTCCCTTTATATAAAAGGTTGTTCTTCTCAGTCTCAGAATCAAGATTTTTGATTTAACAACGAAATACTGTGATTTCAAATTCTATCTACTTATTGATCTAGCCGAAACATTTGGCATTGATCTATCAATAACAATTGATTTCTCTTCTCGTATTTCTCAAGTTCTAACAAATGTTCGTCTAGCCAGAATAATTAGCTAAGACATTTCTCAATATAATTTGACAATAAACAGGAATTATCTGTACTATCAATATTAGTTTCTACAGATATAAATATCCAACAACAGTAATTCTATGAATATATATTTTTCGAATCAGTAATTCAATTTGAATTATTAATCATGCACTAACTGCGAATAATCAACAATAACTTCCCTGGACATGGTATAATTAGCAATAATTAACCATAATAATTGAATGAATATAACTCAAGGTTGAGTTAGAAAACTTGCCTTTCGCGTTGATTACAGCTACCCAATATAATTAACTGCGTTCGTAAGACCTATAATCAACAATGTTGGTCTCATAATTAGCATAATCATTTATAACACGTAACACTGTATTTTACAGTCAAACTTCTCCTAGACACATTATCACATAGCCACAATAGTATTTATAACCTATATAAACACTTATACAGTCTAACTATTTCGGTCTGGTTGAACCTCGGTCCATTCTCGGTGTTTTGGTCACCCTATCCGACAATTAACACATTGATTGTCAATTAAACTTGGTCTCTAAGCTTCAATACTATTTTAGATAAGTCAAATATCGTTTATAATATTTTTCGGAAGATTTTAATAATTTATAAACAATTATTATAATTTATAATAATTTTTCAAACACTTAAATTATTTTTAAATGATTTAATTATCAAATAATCTTATTATCATTAATATTTAATAATATAAAAATATTAATGTTATATTTGTCAAAATATTAAAATTATTGTTAATAACTTAAAATATTTTTAAATCATCAATATTCTACTTAAATGAATTTTAAAGTAATTAAAATCATTTTTAAATCATTACCATTAATATTTAAATATTAATGAAATTATTATCCAAATATTAAGAGTCATTAATTATAACTTAAAATACTTTTAAAATATTTTTCTCATTTTTAAATGATTTTTAAATCAATAAAATCATTTTTAATTCATTTATTTAATATAATAATTAAATAAATCTAACATCATTAATATTAATATATTAATGAGAATTCTCCAAAAATAGTGAAAATTATATTTTATAATTTAAAATATTTTCTAACACTTTATTCTTATTTAAAATGATTTTTAAATCGTTAAAATCATTTTTATCTTATTTATTTAATTTAATAATTAAATAAATCTAATATCATTAATATTAATTTATTAATGAAAATTCTCTAAAAATATTAAAAGTCACATTTTATAACTCAAAATATTTTTAAATACATTATTCTTATTTAAAATGATTTTTCTTAATATTAAATTATTTTTCTCTAATTTATTTAATATACTAATTAAATAAATTAAATACCTCTAATATTTAAATAATTATAAATATTAAAGAAAAATATTCCAATTGGTCAAAAATTATTTTTCATAATTTAAAATAATTTTTAAAACTATTTTTGGTAATTTTTAGAATTTATTTCTATTTTTAAATAATTTCTGGAATATTCAGAAATTCAAAAATTAATTAAACCGTCGCTAAAGCCCTTTAGCGACGCTTTCTGTCGCCTTAGGTGTTCTTGGCTCAAGAACACTGACAAAGTCAGTGTTCAAGGTCTTCGGTTTGACCGCTTTTAACCCTTTGGTTATGCATGTTCTGGGCTCGATAAGACACTTATTTGGTAGTATATATGTAATACTATAATTATAAACTAACATCTTGGTCCAACAACAACTCAGATGAAAGATCTGAGCCTTGCAAAACACTGTCAGAGCTGTCCTGGGTTTTCTGGGTAACCCAGAAACCCAGTCAGTTTCGTGGTGCTACTTTGAAGCTCAATTTCTAAGGTGTTCCAGTTATGATTAATGTTGTTTAATGGTTCCACGCTATAGTACTTATGTCATAGAACATTTACAAAGCAACACATAAGTTTAATAACAACCGATCCACAAGATATGCCTCGGTCAAACCTTATCAGAAACTTTGTTCTTCAATTTTCTGGGAAATTCCCAGAAACGCAAATCAGTGTAAGTGTCTTACTTTGACCACTTGCTACGGTTGATCTGTTGATTGTTTAAGCGTTCTAAGGCCATGGATCTAGAGTCCATCTTATAGGCTACAACATGGTTACAACGATATCAACCATAGACAACAAACCTGACAGATCTGAGCCGTTCAAATAGTTGTCAGACACTGTTTAACACTTTCTGGGTTACCCAGAATTTTACTCGGTCAAGCCCGGTCAACAGGTTTTGACCGTTAATAACTCCTGATCCCGACATCAAATAGCTCTGATTTCACTTTTAGAGTAAAGACCACATACAAGGCTACATATTACAACTTGAAAACAACAAAAATCATATACGAGCAAGGATTGGTGGCCACTGACATTTGGTTGTCAGACCACTTTTCAAGCTCAAGAACAGATTTTTAAAACTTGCATTTTTACTTACTTTGATGCTATGGATCCATCATGGATCAACATATAACAACTAAAAACATATTATAACATAAGATTAAACACTAAAACACAAAAATTTTCTAAGCAACAAAGATCAAAATTTAAAATTTGATTTATACCTTTAGCTTTCAATTCTTGATCTAAACTCTCCAATATGTTTTTGATTGATCAAGGGGCTGAAATTAGGACTGATCTAACTTAGAATTTCGGAGCTTTGGTGAGAGAAAGAGTTGGTGAGAGCAAAGTTGCAAAATAGCTAGTTTTTATGAACTTTCTCTCTCTAATTCTCTTATATACTCTCTAGATGCAATATATGATATGTTATAGCTGTCAATTGGGTATTAAATGGCTGAGATTTAAGTCACAAATGTCAAAATAGTGGGTGACCAACTAAAGTTAAGCCAATTTTTATAAGTTAGCTCTCTAAAATAAACAAAAGGGCATTTTTGACATTTTCCTTCTAAATTAATGGCAACATAGACAATTGACTCAAATGTATAAACCCTTAGGGTTCAGGGTTTGGGTTAGGGTTTGAATTCATTAGGGTTTAGGGTTTGAACCCTAGGTTTTTAATTTAATTCCCAAGATTTTCGAATTTCGGTTTTCAAAATAGAAAATTAATATTTCTAAATTATAATTAGAATTTTCTAATTATATTAAAATTTCTTAATCATACTAAAATATTGCTAATTAGGATTAATAATTCCTAATTAAAATTGTTAATTAAGCAATTAGGGTCGTAATTGGTCATTAGGGTTTACAACCCGCGAATTAGGGTTTTAATTAGAAAAATAATTTTTTTAAATTACAATTAGGGTTTGTAAAATAGAAATTAAGATAACTAAAATATAATTAGGGTTTTCTAATCGTATTTAAGTTTAATACACACATTAGGCTTACCAATTAGGATTAGGATTTCCTAATTTAGGGTTTAGGATTCCCGAATATGAAATTAGGGTTTCCCGACTTTCGATTAGGATTTCTAACGGTACATTAGGGTTTCTCATCATGAGATTAGGTTTTCTAATCTCTTCTTAGGGTTTATAAATATTAAACCTTACCCGATCAATCATTGATCAATACTACCACACAGTACAAACACGTAATCAATAATATAATTATTTTAATTATATTTTATATCGAATTCGTATCCGGACTTAGGGTTAGGGTTTCTATTCTCCGTTAAGCACAACTCTACTCTATTTTTATTAGTCAATACATAAATTGACCTTCTCGAAACACGTATTACTAATACTTGTCACATAAATGATAATTAATAGTAATATTAATAAAAAAAAAATTATTCGCAAATTTTGGATTATTCGAAATCCCGGGTTATCACAGTTTTGTTATTATTTTGTGTAATATATGATTTGCAGGAGTTTTCAGGTCATTTCTAGCATTTAGTAACAAAAAGGTTACTTTTGCAGCACTGGCATTGCATCGCCAGTTCTTAGTACAAAACTGGCACTGCAACGCTCATTCTTTGCCAGCTCATCTGCCTCACTTCCTTCACAAATCTGGCGCCGCAGCGCTAGCTATTGACTTGTGCCCTTGACCAAGCGATACAACGCCGTTCCAAGGCTTAATCTTGTCGTCGCAGCGCCACCTCCTATTTTCAGATAGTAACAAGTGAAAATGACCTAGAGGAACGGAAGGAAGCATATATATCAACTTGAAGCCTTCTTTTCTAAGAAAGGGGGATATATCTTATTCTCTCTCACAAGAGACCATCTCCTTAGCTCATAACTTAGTTTAATTTCTCTTTACTTATTTGTGAAAGTAGTATGCATACAAGTCAATCATGTATGATGATAAAGCATATACTTTGTAATCAATCTTATTTATTTATTAATAAAATAATTAATTATTAAAGACATTTATTATCTACATGGTGTTGTTTTAATAATATGTGATAAACTCATAGTTTTAAGTAATGCTTTTAGAATCATGATGAGATCATGCTAATGAGATCTAAATTCTTAGATAGCTTAAAACTAAAATGTTCTCAATCAATGGATTACTAAAAAGGGGATTAGTGAATCCGAATAGATTGGTACATACGTTGCTTGCTCATTTAATGAGGATGATTGATCTCATGATCATTTGTGTGGATACACTAAATCAAGTATGTAGGTGCTTATTGGAGAATAAGTTCACTGAACGTAACTCGCTAAGGAATACCTAATGGAGTTTTACTTGTCTGTCAATAGAAATTTCTGTAGTGATAGTAGTACAAATGATCCTTATACTGGAGATCATCATAGTATCTTATGTATAATGAATTACACTTTGATTTATTCCTTAAGACTCTTAGAGTATATTAAAGGGTATGCTTGGGTGTAATAAGTTATATATGGAGATAATGAATGATCAATATAGAATCTACTACTTCTAGTAAAAGAAGAGAAATATCCTACGTGATTCGATAAATGACAACCCAGGAATCCTTGGCCAAGGTGAAATGAAAATCAAAAGTAGTTTCTAATTTACATTTATTCAGAGTTATGCATTTGGGAATCGAAATACATATAATTAAATAAAATAAGACTTGACAATAATTCTATGTCTTATATTTAATTGGGACATTGTATGGTGGAAGGATTGAATTGTACGGTAACTATTTTTTAAAGGTTCTTTTATGATTAATGTTAAAATTTATATTATCTGGAAAGTCGTTAATTGCTAGGGAGGCTTATCCCTATTGTAGAATAAATATTATTTATTTAAATAAAATAATAGTTTAATTTATTTATTTAAATAAGATTAGAATTGTTCTAATTGATTAATTCACAACTGGTTTAATATGGAGAACCTAAAGGGTCACACTATAAAAGGAAGAATAATTATTTAAGAAGTTAATGACATAATCGTAATAATATGTTAAGTATATTTAATTTAATCTATGGTGATAGAATAAATTAAATAGCTTAATATTTTAAAAATATTAAATATAAATTAATAAGAGGAGTCATATTAATATTATTATAATTATTATTATTTTTAATTTCTAAATGAGTTTTGGAATTAATTTAATATAAGTACTCTCATTTATTCCTAATAGGATTAGGAGGCAAAATTAGTTAAATGAGTTTAATTAATTATCCCTAATAAGATTAGGGAACCCAATTAATTAAAGGAGTTTAATTAAATAAATAATACATTATTTTAATTAAATAGGGTTACTTGATATCTTTATAAGAGGAGTCTTATATCAGATATCAAATATACATAATTCCAAAAGTTAAAGAGTGCGCCCCTTTTTCTATAGAGATAGTTTTAAATTAGGGTTTGAGCCAATACATCCTTCTTGAAAATTCTTCTTCCTTGGTAGATCACCTCTAGAGGCCATACACTTGGCTGGCTAACATTGATCAAAGGAAGGAATATACCCGGAGATTCAAGGAGATCGCGGAGAAGTAGGAGTTGAACTTGTACATGTGGAAGCTCGTATCTACAAGGGTATGATTCCATAACTTCTTGTTCTTCGTTTTAATTAATAATATGCATAAAGGATGATCCGGATAATTGGTTTGTGAAATATTTTAAAATCTATTTTTACTTTGCTTCCGCTATTTTTGCAATTTGATTGCTACTTTCATCTTCACAAAACCTTACACTTTGTGTATAGCTTTTGGTTACAACTTAGATTAGAGATATGAATGGGATTCAAGGGAGCTCATGATCAAATTAGCAATAAAGAATAGAGAACACGGATTGATTGTATTTCTTGGAGATTGATGAAGACTTTGACAGAGTTTATTCTTCTCTAGTTATTTCCTTTGATTTTGTAATCTATACATGTTGTATATATTGTTACTTATGTTAAGCTTAAAAGCTATGAACTAAATATTTGCTTTAAGGTTATAATGGAACCCTTTGTTAGTTTGAATTGAGTTTTTTATCTCTTTGGTTGGCACCATATGGATTGGTCTATGTATGTTTGTGCTTAATTGATTAATTACTAAGGAATTAGTGATTAACTTGGTAATCTATAAGAAATTGGGAAATGGATTGTAGATTTATACCTTGAATATTTGGCATGTGTTTATGATTTGTCTACATGATTAGATTGCGTAATTTGTGTGTAGGATAGGAATATACATGTGTGCCATGTGTGACCTACTTAAGAATCTAGGCTTGAATTCCTTGTCTATGGTTAATTCGCATAAGAATGTATCGGGTTATTTAGCTAGGATGTTCTTTTCTGTTATATTCCCTTTTTGGGTAGATCTAGAGAGGATAGGATTATACTAACCTCGAAAGAAGCGCATGAGCACTTATGAGTTCTCGGTCGACAATCCGTCGTGACCACTAAGACCAAAGGGAGAGTTAGGATGTTTGATGAACATAACACATCAAGTGGTTGACAAAATGCTTGTATGAGGGAAGGTTATGACCTTAGCTTATAGCACCTTAGATACCAATCGTTGCTTTGATAATTAGATTTAACTATATTAAGTACACATCTTCTATTTAACTATTTAAATAAGACTTAAGTGATACAAAGTTGGTACTTGGTAAATATTAGCAATTAATAGTTCCTCATGGGTTCGACACTCAACTTATCATTATAGTACTTGTTAGACCACGTACACTTGCGCATGTTTTATTGATTGCAAAATTGAACAACAAGTTTTTGGCGCCATTGCTGGGGAACTATTTCTTCTAATATTGTCCAATATTGATTTCAATCAATTTTGTCTTAATTTGAACGTGTATATTTGTATTTAATCTATTTTTGTTTTGTTTTGTTTTTAAGTTCTTTCAGGATGGATGAGCATAATTATCAATGGTCTTGTGAGAAGACGACACAACCAAGTTCAGAAGGAATACTTGAGCGATTGCAAGAACAAGTCGCAAATTGCTCAAGATTCCCTGATAATCTTGAGTGTCAATCTACTCAGAATGCCTACTATCATGATCAAGCTGACTACGACTCAACCTACTATCATTCGGAGAGCTATCCAAGCTTTTCATGGGACGACGACCAAGAGCAAGCCTGTGCTTCTACTTTTTCATACCAGTTAGAATATTCATACTAACCTCCACCGCAATATGAGGAAACATCAAGATTGGAGGAGACTCTTGACCAGTAATTAAAGCATGAAGAAGAAAAAAGACTGGAGGAGCTCCTTTCCAAATTCGTAGAGCAAAGTGTGGTTCGGTTGATGAACCAATAAACCTCATTGCGGAACCTCAAGAGTCAACTAGGACAACTTGTCCATATTACCCTTAATCAACCACACAACATGTTATCGAGCCTCACAGAAATGAATCCTACTGAGGAGGGTGAAGGGCAATGTATGGTGGATACGCAGGAAAATGGTGAGGAGTTACATGAGATTCTTGAAGGTAATGTGGAACTGCAGACCAATGTGAATGTGGATGTCGAGGTTGGAGAAAATGGGTGCATGAATGGGTGCAATGTCAATAATGATGGAAAACTGGGACCCATACTTAAGGTAGTCAAAACTATAAAGGACTCAAAATAACATGAAGAACGATTTCAAATTTTAAAACGCGAATTAGTGGATAATTCAACTAATGAAAGTTTCTTTGTGCCGATGGATGAAGTAGAGTTTGAGGTTCACCAATCGTCCATGTCCGCCATGCAAATCAAAGAAAAGACAAAGAGGCGACATGAAATGGTTGTCTTTGCATATGAGCCGGACAGAAAGTAAATGCTTAGAGTCGGGCCGTTGACTTTAAAACAAGTGCTCATTGGGGAGGCTACCCCATCTCAGTATCATTCTTGTACCCTTTTAGCTTTCTATTATTATATTAAGTTTGTTTTCATTTCTTATAATAGTTGGTATGATTTTAGTAGGTTTACATGTGGTTAAGTTTGCAGTTGTATAGCCGTGTTAATTGTAGCCTTTCCATATGTTTTGGTATCATTATAAGTAATATAGTTCATTTTGGCTAATAGGTTAATTTTTGAAAGAAGAGTGGCTTTGATATAGTTATATGTTTGACATTGTGGCATAGCTTTTGTCTAATGCTTAGGCTCAATATGGATTTCAGTTTGGCATTCTTGTTGCCCATGAGAATTCTAAGTGCCTATTCCATAAGTTTTTGGTATGTGGTTCTTAGTGTTAGTTAGTTTCATTGAGTATTGTAGAGGTCAACTTTTGGTTTTAGCTGTTAGTTTAGTGTTATGCAGCTTTATTTTGTATAAGTATGCATTGTGGAGTCAATTTTCGTTTTGCTAAGTTTTGTCTAAGTGATTTTATCTGGTCTGCAGAAAAACTTAACAATTTTTTGTCTGGTGCAAGGCCGGCGCCGCAGCGCCATCATTTTGCACTGCAAGCCATGTCGCGGCGCCTCACTCAAAGCTCAGAATTAGGACACCGCACTAACCTTACCTTCTGCTAACTTACGCCGCGGCTCACCAGTTTATTCTTGGTCTCGCGCTGCAATGCCTCGACTATGTTCAAGTGTAAAAGCCAGGCACCGCAGTGCTGGTAGCAAATTTTTATTTTTTAAAACACTACCAAGTCGGCAGCCAAGGCACCAACAACCCTTTTCTCTCGACAGCTCTCGACAGTAGCAGTAAGTAGATCCTAACTTTCCCCAACCAAACTCATTCTAACCCTCTCAAACACAAATTCCTTCATTGAATCAAGTTAGCCCCCATTGATATTTCAACTTCAAGGAGTGTGCATCACATTAAAAAAGGTACTTGGGAGTTTTATTTTTTTCCACAAGAAACTTGAGTTTAGGTTAAGCGGTAATCATAAACTACGCTTAAGGCATGTATCTTATCCATAACTTTCTAAAGTTTGTATGAGCAAGTATCTCTAACATATGCGCTTTCTTTATATAAGAGGTTTATTATTTCACGAGAATATCAAACTTGTTTCTATCTTGGCAAATATCTTGAATTGATATACCTAATCAAATTTATTCTAGTCTTACAAGTATTCTTTCTATAAACTATTTGAATCTGGTATGAGCAAGTTTTCTTACTTATTTACATTCAAGCAAGTTACATATATCTATCTGCTTGTGCAAGTTCCCTAACTTATACAATTCAACGATTGTATGAAATTTTCTTTATTACTTTGAGTTCGAAAATTCTTAAACTATTTATAGATGAGTCTAAGCTAATTGTTTCAGCTAGACCCGCGTTACAATACTTTATCACAAGTCCTTATTATATTATTGAGATAGGTAGAGCTATCCAACCAAATTGTTTTGGTTTGGAACTTATGTCTGAGTATGAACATCCCTTACTTGGGAAATTTTTATTATACCGAAAAGGTAATAAAAACTAGCATGTAGTGTTGATCAACGCAGGACAAAAAGAGCTGATCACCCATAATGCCCGGGAGTTAGTCGGTTATACAGTTAAATTACTGTTATACCTATTTTGAGTATGAAAAACAAAGTTCAAGGTCTACTGACCGCTCGATTTGTATAGTCATTATGTCATTTCAAAAATGCAAGCTATTTGATTTGTTATTTAGGAATTGGTTCAATGACTTCACAACTATTGATCCGTTGTAGAAGTATTCTCAAAGAAAACATTTAACTCTTTCATATATTGTTTATTGCATGCTATTACTTGTAGAGTAATTAAATGCTCATTCTTTCTTTGAAATTAAATGTTTTTAGTGAAATATGAACGCGCAAAAGGATCTAGCAAAGATAAGGGAAAGGAAAAGGTGGAGGACTAGTTAAAGACGGTTGTTCATCATAACTAGATGTTTTGTAACAAATAAATGTTTGTATGAGATATTACTTTATCTATCATGTAATGAAGTATTTAAAAGTTCTCGTACCTAGTGTAGGAAGCTCTAATGTATTATGTTTAATTATTAATATATTAAGCAGGTTGTATGAATGTTATCGTGTAGCACCAAGTAAGGGTTGCAAGTACTCAGATTTAGGGGCATCACAGGGTGGTATCAGAGATATAGGTTAGAAACCTTAGGTGGGAATACCAGGCTATAACCTTAGGCTAGATAGAAGCATTGGAAAATAAATAACTCAATTAGAGTTTAAAGGAGATGAATTAAGGAAATTCATTGTAAAACAAAATAAAAATAACTTAAACAAAACTATTGTTTGATATGTGTATATAATTTGTTATTATGTACTAATTATAGATTATTTGCGTGTAGATATCCGGTGAAAAAGAATTAGGAGATTCTCATATCATGAACGAGGAGCACACCACTCCACCTAAGCCAATATCTAAGCGAATCGGTGAAGAAGAGGCTCACACTAAGAATGACCTTGAGGAGGTGATCATTTTGAAAAAGATGATACTAGAACCATCATTGATAGTACTGACAGATAGTGATTTAGACACGGAAGTTGAAGCTGATCAGGCATTAATGGAAGTGCATAATCTGAAGAATAAGGTGTATTCTTGAAGAAATTATGGAAAGTGGAAAGACTGTTAAACAATCAATTACACCATACATTAATTGAGATAATGGAGAAACAAGATAAGTTGAAGATTCAAATTAATAAAAATGAGAACCAAATGCATCATATCGCATGAATCTTCAAGTAATAATGGGAAAAGAAAGATGAACGACAATGTTCTAGAGAATCCCAGAATTCAACAAGGGAACTTTAAAGAGATAGGAAAATGTATGAACAGTGGGAAGATGCATTGAATCGTGTGCAGGAAAGGGAAGAAGATATGTTATAACTATGGGTAGGTGGGACATACCTTATTTTCACAATCCAAAAGGGAGTGTGTGTTTTGTTTGCGGGTTGATGGGTCATCAAGCGAAAGATTGTCCAAAGAAGAAGGCAAGCAGAGGAAGCAGGAAACAGTAAAATTAATATGTATTAAACGATATGTTTGTGTAAGTATTGTATTACTCCCAACTTTTGTATAAGTCGTGGGATAAAAATATAAAATTTCCTCATTTTGGTATGTAAAAGAGGAATATAATATGTAAATAGCAGAAAATATAAGTTTGTAAGCAAGATATGCTATAAAAAGCATATTTATAAAAATATTTGTTAGGTATGCTTTATGATGAATATGTGATGGCATGTATAATTTGAAATGGTTTGAATTGATTAATGAAATATAAGTAGTAGTAAATACTTTATTAACAGAAAATGCTGCCAAAGGGATGAGGACGAGGAAGGCCACCAGTAAACCGAAACAGAAACGAAGCCACGACAAATGAGATTGAAAATATGATTGAAAAATAGGAAAATCCCATGCAACAGTTTATGGATTTACTAGTAGGAGCCTTTCAAAATAGGAATCTTCCTAACCCTCGTATTAATATGAATCCATCGGCAGCATATGTAGCTAGTTTTAAAGACTTCAAGATGGTGGGAGCATCAGAGTTCAGGGGAACCACTGGGCCTATAGAGGCTCAATCTTGAATTAAGGAGATGGAAAAGGCGTTTGAGGTGGCCAGGGTAGGGAATGAGCAAAAGACTATCTTTCCTACGTACATGCTGAAAGGCAAGGCCGATTTCTGGTGGGAAGCCAATAGGAATAAAGCTAGAGTATGAGTGATTACCTGGGAAAGATTCAAAGAGTTTTACTTTGAGAATTATTACCCTCCAAGTGCGCTAAGTCGAATGGAGATAAATTTTTTGGAATTGAAACAGGGAAACATGATAGTGTCTCAATATGTTGCCAAGCTTAATGAACTGACTCGATTTTCTCCACACCAAGTGGACACAGAAGCAAGGAAGGCAAGAAAGTTTGACCAGGGCCTAAAACCCTGACTCTACAACAAGGTCGAAGTGTTACAAATTGGTTCTTTTGGATCAATCCTGGAGAAGGCTATCATAGCCAAAGGTGGAAGCGAGGCCACAAGCCTCTATAATAAGGATTATAAAATTAAAGTTAAAATCGAGGGAACTGTAAAAGTTGATGAAAGTAGTGGAAATGGGAAAAGAAAATGGAATAATTCTGAGAAAACTAGTAATAGGCATGGAGGTATAATGAAGATGATCGACCAGTGTAATAAGTGCGGGAAAACTCATTCCGGGGAATGTTTAAAAGGAAAGCCAGTATGCTTTAACTGCGGGTAAGAGTGTAAGACCCCAACTTTTTATGAATAAAGATTTAATTTTCTCTAAATATTATTTTGAATAATAAGGTGTTGATTTGATATAATGCTATAGTTATGGGTTATATGTGTAAATTTTTCAAAGTGAGTAGGTTGTCATAAAATATTCGTTTGGTCGGGGAATATTCGTACGACGACTCAATCATTGGTGGACCCCACAATGGAATAACTATCGGATATAGAAAGCGACAGAAATAACCTTTTTATAGATATAACGACAAAACTTTTACCGTTAAACTGTTAAAATACCCGATGATAAAAGTACAGTAATACGCGTTGTTGCACAATAGCACACGGTATTGTGCAGTATCTCTAATTATTGATGCTTATGTAAGAAGTCACTCAGTTTTATCCAATAATTATCACAGTAGTTACAGCATAGTATCTCATATTATTGATTCCACTATTGTCACAGTATCATTTGTATAATATTTTATATTATTAAATCAATAATTGAGATGACACAGTTATTCATATTATTATTTATATTATTGACAATGTCTAGAAAGTTATGTCGATGAAAGGGGTTAGGTTATTTAATTGCGTGCCAATAAGGAGAAATTCTTATCGGAAAGCCCCCTCTTTTCTTGGAACGATCTGGTTGTCAATATTGTGAATTATAATATTAATGATGAATAATTATTAATAAAAATATTTCCATTATATTGGGAATATTAATGTTAGTGGAAATTGACATTTATTTCGGCAATAGTTGATTTTTGGATGTTAAATTGACCAATCGGGCAATTAATCAGATAAATGAGCAATTAATTACTATTGGTTCACATGCAAGGAACTATTGGTTCACATGCAAGTACTATTAGGGGAGGTTATACAAGATTGATAATACTTGAAGGACTAAATTAAAAATGGAGGCAAAGATGAAGGTACTAAAATATAATTAACCTTGTAATTTGCTACATTTCCTAGACTATAAATACTCCTCCATCCATTCATTATTTCCTACCATTTTTGAAGAGAAGAGTTATAATCACAAGTTATAGTAAGAGAAACTATAGAGAGAGAAAGAAGAAGAGTATCCTGCTACTACACTATTGCAGTATCCAATCTCCTACTATGGTAAGGGATATTATTTATCGTATTCGTAAGGGGTATTATTTCTTTCGTATTTATGAAGGATGTTATTTTCTTTATACTCATAAGGGTTGTCATTCCATTCCTTATTAATCTATGAGAATAACATGTCTACACGGACTACCGCATGCCTGGTGAATAACCTTTCGTATTCATTTTTTATTAAACTGTGGGAATAACCTGTCTACGCGGACTACCGCAAGCCTGGTGAATAACCTTTCGTATTCATTCCTTATTAATCTATGGGAATAACATATCTACACGGACTACCGCACGACTAATGAATAGCCTTTTGTATTCATTCCTTATTAATCTGTGGGAATTACCTGTCTACGCGGATTACCGCATGCTTGGTGAATAACATTTCGTATTCATTCTTTATTAAGTTGTGAAAATGATCTGTCTACGCGAATTACCGCATGACGGGTGAGAATCAATTTGCAGTTTCTTGTATTATTTCATTTTATATTCCTAAATCTAAACTTACTATTGCTTCAATAATTTCTGAAATGATTAGAAATTCCTTGAGGTTTGTGCTTCATCTAATATCATTTCACTGGAATATTGGTCTGAACTCTCTTATTAAAATTTTAATCTTTTCATGTTGGGGTACTATTCATTCGAGGTACTATTTATATGGTTCTATTCATGAGTACTATTCACAATGGAATTTAATTTTCTTTTCTATCCAAATTATTTTTTATACATGAAATATCAATCTCGAATTTTACTCAACAATTAGTTATCATGTTGACAATTTGGACATTCTTGAACTCTAGTTAAGTTAAATTATAAATCTCTAATATTTATCCTTGATCTAATTTGATTCATTCTTTATATCATTGTTGATGAGTAGCCTTTATACCTATGAATCTGATATTATTAAAAACTTAATTATTGCTATCTTTAATTATTTTTTAGTATATTTTTATGTGTTTTGTGTTTATTTCTTGTAGGTTGGAGCTGGAGGGACAAATGGGTCATTTGGGAGAAGAAAAATGTCAAAATTCATTAAAATTAGAGTTGAGTGGCATTTTTGTAATTACGCGGTCCTGGTCAAGCGCCCCCGCATTTTTTGGAAATGGCCTGGGTTGAGTGCCTAGGCGCTCATGTGCGGCTAAAGAAAGATTTTTCTACTGCTAAGTGGGTTTTTGAAGCCTAAAAGGAATCTAAAAGAGGGCTGAGACCAATACAAATAGGAGAATACTTTAGAAAAGACGTATCACTTATTTTTTCAAGAGATTTGCAGATAGGACAACGAAGAAAAACACCAAGGAGAATTGTAAGGATTGAAGATCAAAGAGAGAGTATTTGAGCAAATTCAGAGTTTCTTATTCTCTTCTCTAGTTTTATCTTTTGTAATTATCTGGGATGTTTAGATTATTAATCTGGATGATGTTTTTCTTTATTATTATTATGAACTAAATTTTCATTAAGATTGCAACGGAACTTGGTATGTAGTTTAAATTAAATCTTCCCATTGAATGAAAGTTGGTTTTTATTGAATTGTTTATTATATCTTTTGCTTATTGATTAATTGTTTGACCAACAATTATTGTGATAATTTATATAAAATTGGAAGATGGAGTATAGATTGAGATCTGGATATAATAACATCTGTTCATATAATCTGAATAGGGTTAATATGATTAGCATGTAGGATAGGAATATACGTATGTGTCTTTTGTATCCATTGAAAGAATTTGTACGTAAAATCCTAATTAACTTAATTCACATAGGAATATAGTGAATTAATTAAATAGGGTGTCCCTTATAATTCTGTATCTTAAGGATCAGAGTTAGGAGGATTTGTTCACGTGTTTTGGAAAAAGTGCATGAATTCTATAAAACATTATTGGATAATGATTCATATTAATTAATTGATTTAAATGGGAAGTAAATTGGTTTAAATGAAATCCTATGGAAAGTTGTAATCTTAACCTGTTAAATCTGCAGTTATTCTTGTGAAATTTTGATTTTAATTATTAATTTTGTTAAGTTTAATTTTCAAATCACAAACAATATTTCGTAGTTTAAAATAGGATTAATTGCATTGAAATTAGTAATTGATAAATATTAGTCTATTTCCTCCTGGGAACGATATCCTTGCTTGCTGAATATTACAATTGAACGCGTATACTTGCGTGTTAAAGTGCTATTAAAAAAATTAGGCAACAAGTTTTTGACGCCGTTGCCGGGAAAATTAGTTTAATATTTTATCATTATTGATTTTGATAGAGTTAATCTTAATTTAAACTTTTTCTTTTCTGTTCTATTCAGGTGTTCTTGACTAGTGTATGCAAACGCGATCGAAGAAGCCTGATTTATTGCCTTACGAGGATGACATCGAAAAAAAGTTTCAGCGGTTGCGTAAGTGGGTTAAAGAAACCAAGGAGGTACTTGATAAGAAAGATACTATGGCTGAAGAAGAGCAAAAAGCACTGCGGGATTATGCCACGCCGCGGGTTACTGAAATTCAGTCGAGTATTACAAGGCCTGCCATTACTGCTACAAGTTTTGAGATAAAATCGGGGACAATACAGATGATTCAAAATTCATGTCAGTTTGGAGGGTTACCGAATGATGATCCGAAGGATCACATAGTTAGCTTTATAGAAATCTGCGATACTTTCAAGTACAATAATGTGTCAGAGGATGCAATAAGGCTAAGGCTGTTTCCATTTACTCTCAGAGATAAGGCTAAGAGTTGGCTCCATTCACTACCACCAGGCTCGATTACTACATGGAACGACCTAGCCCAGAAATTTCTTGCAAAGTTTTTCCTGCCTTCAAAAATAGCAAAGTTGCGGAACGATGTCTTCTCTTTCGTTCAGCATGATTCAGAATCACTATATGAAGCATGTGAGAGATTTAAAGACTCATTACGAAAATGTCCACACCATGGGATTCGTAAATGGCTTTAGGTGCAAACTTTTTATAACGATTTATTCAGCACAGTGAGATCGAGTATAGATGTTGCAGCGGGAGGAGCTATTATGGCCAAGAATTGTGATAAGGGTATCAGTTGCTTGAAACCATGGTGACTAATAATTATCAGTGGCCAACAGCAAGAACGACTCAGCCAAGGACAGTAGGGGTTTAGGAAGTGGATGCGATGACAGCATTATCAGCTCAAGTGGCAGCTCAGATTTCTGCTCTTGCAAAGAAGATAGATGCACTTGGGGTATAACTAGTTCAGAAAATGGAAACGATTTGTGAAATATGTGCGGGTAGCCACTCAAGTGATCAATGTGCAATAAATCCCGAGTCAGTCCAGTTTGTTTCCAGTTATAACAAGCAGCAAGGCAGTTATCCAAACAGTTATAATCCAGGAGTGAGAAACCACTCGAATTTTTCTTGGAGTAATAATCAGTCACATGCTCAAGCATAAGCTCCAAGGCAATCATATCCACCTGGATTTCAGCCACATCAACAATCTCAACAACACCTATAACCTCATCAACCTGATAAGCTATCACAAATGGAAGAATTATTGGCAAGATTGACAACTCAATTTGAAGCCACAACGAAAAACCAATCAGCTGCAATAAAGAACCTTGAGAACCAAATTAGGCAGATAGCTAGTGCTTTGAATACTAAAACTCCAAGTTCTTTACCTAGTGATACAGAGAAAATTCCAAGGAATGATGGAAATGAACAATGTAAGTCAGTTACACTCAGAAGTGGGAAGGAGTTGACTACAGTTTTAGAAGGACAAAAGAAAATAATTTTTGCTGAGGATGGTGAAACAGAGAGTGGAAATTCGGAAAGTAAATCTGGGGAAAAAGTTGTGAAAAAACAATAAGAAGATAAGCAAGCAGCAGTCATACCACCTGTGCCGTTTCCTCAAAGATTGCAAAAGCAAAAATTAGATAGACAGTTTTTGAAATTTATGAAGTGTTCAAAAAGCTGCAAATCAACATTCCATTTGTAGATGCTTTAGAACAAATGCCTAGCTATGCGAAATTCATGAAAGATATTTTAGCAAGAAAGAGGAAGCTAGGGGAGTTCAAAACTGTAGCATTGACATAAGAATGTAGCGCTATTCTGTAAAGAAAGTTACCACTGAAGTTGAAGGATCCGGGTAGCTTCACCATACCGTGCACTATTGGACCCCAGTTCTTTAACAGATGTTTGTATGATTTGGGTGCAAGTATTAACTTGATGTCGCTTTCGATCTACACTAAGTTGGGATTACCAGCACCAAAGCCAACAAATATCTCTTTATAGCTCGCAGATAGATCAGTGACATACCCTAGGGGCATTGTGGAAGACATATTAGTGAAGGTGGAAAAATTCATATTCCCAGCCGACTTCATTGTGTTGGACTATGAAGAGGATAAAGACATACCCATTATCCTTGGAAGACCATTTTTAGGCACTGGAAGGACATTAATTGATGTACAAAAGGGAGAGTTAACAATGAGAGTCCAAGATGAAGAAGTAACTTTTAATGTTTTCAAGGCTATGAAATTTTCGAAGGGAGAGGAAGAGTGCTTTAGAGTTGATCTGATTGAAGAAGCAACTAGAGAGGTATTTATTGAATCTGCGAATGAGGACCTTCTTGAAACCGCATTGGTTAGTGAAAATTTATCTGATGATTCAACTGTGCTAGAATGGGTTCAAATGCTGGATTCAGCTCCGAAGTTCACACGATGTTTACAAAAAGTTAAACCTCTAGATTATTGTGGAAAGCCGGATGAAAAGGTGAAATCATCCTTAGAAGAACCTACCACCTTGGAACTTAAGCCATTGCCTAACCATCTACGATATGCCTACCTTGGTTCTTCTTCTACTTTTCCAGTTATTATTTCTGCATCACTTGATAAGGTTCAAGAAGAAAAGCTACTAAGGGTACTTCGGCAATATAAGACTACTCTTGGGTGGACTCTTGCGGATATCAAGGGGATAAGCCCATCAATTTGTATGCATACGATTTTGTTGGAAGATGAAGCGAAACCGACTATTGAACAACAACGAAGACTCAATCCCATCATGAAGGAAGTTGTCAAAAAGGAAATCATTAAATGGTTGGATGTGGGAATTGTCTACCCTATCTCAGATATCTCATGGGTAAGTCCGGTTCAATGTGTGCCAAAGAAAGGGGGAATGACAGTAGTTACAAATGAGCATAATGAATTGATCCCGACTCAAACAGTTACGGGTTGGCGGGTGTGTATGGATTATAGAAAGTTGAACAAGGCCACTGGTAAGGACCATTTTCCTCTACCATTCATAGATCAGATGTTGGACAGGCTTGCAGGGCATGAGTATTATTGTCTTTTGGATGGATATTCAGGTTATAACCATATTGCCATTGTACCCGAGGATCAAGAGAAGATGACATTCACATGCCCATATGGTACCTTTGCTTTTCATAGAATGTCTTTTGGATTATGTAATGCACCGGCGACATTTCAACGGTGTATGATGGCTATTTTTTCCGATATGGTCGAACAAAATCTCGAGGTATTTATGGATGATTTTTTAGTTTTTGGGGATTCGTTTGATTATTGTTTGGAAAATCTCACTCTCGTGCTCAAACGGTGTATGGAAACGAATTTTGTTTTAAACTGGGAGAAATGTCATTTTATGGTGTAAAAGGGGATAATCTTGGGTCATCGAGTGTCATCAAAAGGAATTGAGGTTGAAAGAGCTAAGATCAAAACCATCGAGAGCCTGCCACCACCTATTTTAGTAAAGGGTATTCGAAGTTTTTTGGGACACGCTGGTTTCTATAGACGATTTATAAAAGACTTCTCCAAAATCACGAAACCACTTTGTAATCTTTTGGAGAAGGATGTCCTATTTAACTTTGATCAAACATGCCTGGAAGCTTTTGATGTGTTGAAGAAGAAACTAGTTACCTCACCTGTAATCATAGCGCCAGATTGGAGTATCCCGTTCGAATTAATGTGTGATGCTAGCGACTTTGCGATTGGCGCAGTTCTTGGCCAACGAAAAGATAAAATTTTTCATGCTATATACTATGCTAGTAAGACACTAACGGATGCCCAACTGAATTATACCACTACCGAGAAGAAGCTATTAGAAGTTGTTTATGCATTTGATAAATTTTGCTCATATTTGATTGGGACAAAAGTGATTGTGTTTACAGATCATTCGGTAATTAAGTACTTAATAGCAAAGAAGGATGCGAAGCCGAGATTAATTAGATGGGTATTATTGCTACAAGAGTTTGACTTGGAGATCCGAGACCGAAAAGGAACAAAAAATCAGGTTGTTGATCATTTATCACGATTAGAGAATGCAGAACTAAAAAATGATGACACAACAGTGATCAATGAATTTTTCCCGGATGAACAACTATTTGTAGTAAGGATGGATACACCATGGTATGCAGATTATGTAAATTTCATTGTTAGTAAGGTGTTTCCGCCAGATTTGACAAGTCAGCAGAAAAAAAAATTTCTCCATGATGTGAAACAGTATTTATGGGATGAGCCGTTTTTATTTAAATAGTGTCGAGATCAAGTAATAAGAAGGTGCGTTCCGGAAGTTGAAATGGAGAATGTTCTACACCAATGTCATGCATCTGACTATGGTGGACATTTCGGGGGAGAATGAAAGGCAGCTAAGGTGCTTCAATATGGATTCTTCTGGCCAACACTCTTTAAGGATGCCCGTGTATTTTCATTAAAATGTGACAGATGCCAAAGAGTTGGTAATATATCAAAGCGACAAGAGATACCACTAAACATGATCTTAGAAGTTGAATTGTTCGATGTTTGGGGCATCGACTTCATGGGACCATTTCCATCATCTTTTAACAACTCCTATATACTTCTAGCAGTGGACTACGTTTCGAAGTGGGTAGAAGCTATAGCATCGCCCACCAAGGATGCTAAGGTTGTGGTTAAGTTCATCCGAAAGAATATTTTCTCTAGATTCGGCACTCCTCGTGCAATCATTAGTGATGAAGGCACACACTTCTATAATAAGTAGTTCTCAGCTATTCTCGCTAAGTACGGAGTCACTCATAAGATAGCTACTGCTTGCCATCCACAAACAAGTGGTCAAGCCGAGGTATCTAATATAGAAGTGAAACGAATCCTCGAGAAGATAGTGAATCCTAGTCGAAAAGATTGGGCTAGTAAGTTGGATAATGCTTTATGGGCATATCGTACAGCTTACAAAACTCCGATAGGGATGTCTCCGTACAGGTTAGTATATGGGAAGGCATGCCATCTTCCGATTGAACTAGAACACAATGCTTATTGGGCAATCCAGAAGTTAAACTTTGATATGCATGCTGCGGGAGAAAAGTGCCTCTTACAATTGAACCAAATGGATGAATTCAGAGTCCAATCGTATGAAAATGCGAAGATATATAAAGAAAAGGTTAAGCGGTGGCATGACGAGAAAATTCTGGAAAGAAAATTTGAAGCAGGGCAAACAGTTCTATTATACAATTCAAGGCTTAAACTGTTTCCAAAAAAGTTGAAATCTCGTTGGTCAGGGCCATTTATCAGTACAAAAGTTTATCCTCACGGAGCTATGGAGGTGGAAGACCCGGATACCAAACGTAATTTCAAAGTCAACGGTCAGAGATTGAAGCACTACTATGGGGGTTGTGTTGATCGTGAAAAGACATCGGTCAACCTTGCTGATTAGAACAGAGAATAAAGTAAGGCTGAAGACTATAAACCAAGCGCTAATTGGGAGGCAACCCAATAATATTTTTTTTGTTAATTTTTTTTTACTTTTATTTTTTTATTTCCTTTACTGTTTGTTTATTTAGTGGTTAAACTTTTATAGTTTAGGATTTGTTACACCCCTTATGTTCTCTAACACGATATTTAATTGATTTCAGGGTAGGAAACAAGATTTCATATTTGGCGGGTTCGACTAATGGCCACTACGACTACCCAGTCGGAGGTCTCGCTCCCCGGTGAGCGAGCAGCTGCCCAGCTCGTCGGTGAGCTGGTGAGGGTTGCAATGGGGCAGCGCCCCCTAGAAGCTAAACACTTATGAGCTTAATAGATGAATGTCCATTTGTCAAATTCTCAGATTTCTTATCATGTCCTTCATTTTTAGTGTTATTGAATTATTTAGTGGTGTTGAAGGCAACAAGTTGGGGTATTGCATACAAGAAGCACAAAAACACCAAGAGAGACAATAAGTTTAAGGCACAAGCGCCTAAGCGCCCCAAGTCAGGCCACATCAAGCGCCTAAAGTCAGTAGCCACTACGCGCCCCAAGAGCCTAAGCGCTCCTACCTAGGCCAAACCAAGCGCCTAGGCGCTTCAAGCTTTCAACGCATTATGCCTTAAATCTCCTAGGCGGTCTAACCAATACAATCCCAAGCGCCTAGGTGCTCTTGTTGTAACTTAGAAAAAAAAACCACTAATCGGGCATAACCTGTCCACACCCAATTCAAACTCTCTTGTGCTCTCCTATTCCAATTCAATCTCACTCAAATCACATCCCTCATCTAATCTAGCCACGATAATCCACTTCTTCTTGTATAAGCATAATCAAACATTCAATCCCCTACCCAAATTCAAAGGCAATTAATCTCCATCTTGTCATCCTTCCTCACCAATTTGGCCACCAACCTACATTTCAAATCCATCTATCTGAAGTTAGTGTTCAAAGCTCAAATTGCTCCTGCAACTTTGATTGGAACATCATATTTGGCTATAACCAAGTAAGTGTGCAAGATTTTATTGCAAAATTGTTTGGATGTGCTTGGATAGTAGCTAAGTCAGTAATTTGAAGTTAGTTTCTTTCATTGTGTTGGCTCAAGTGGGTTTGGGTAATCTTAATTGTTGCTTATTTTGCACTGGAAGGCTAGTGTGTGTAGTAATTGACAAAATTGGTAAACATTAAGTTTGGGGCAGTGCTTAAAATAATAGTGTTCAAAACTTTTTCACACCAAGTGTTTGATACTTTGTCACAAAGAGGATTTGCCTATACTAAGCCTCTGAACATCATCTGTTGGGCAAGCAATTCACACACAAGACTCATGGCTACTACAAGGCAAAGAGGCGAGACTTCGGGCACTTCAATAAAGTTTGACAAAAAGAGATTTACAAGTGCTAGTGCGTCCGAAAGATATTACAATTTTCTTTCTAGTAAAACGCTAATTCCTGAGCGTGGATTATTGCCAGAGGCAAAAGATGGGGAGTTACTACAAATGATTGGAAGTAGAAGATGGGTGAACTATACATCCCAACCGAATTCATCGGTCATTAAAATTATTAAGGAATTCTACGCCAATGCAAAAGATGCTGTTGGTAACATGATTTGGGTTCGCGAAAAATCAGTGGAGGTCAGTTTCAGGATAATAAATGCTTACTACGGCTTGAACATAATACCCAATAATGGATACATTCAATATTTAGAGCATGAGCTAGACTACAGTGAGATCATTCAAGCTTTGTGTGTACCTGGAACAAAATGGAAATTAACAGATCCACAAGAAGCTATTTTGTTCCCTGCATCCGCACTAAGTAGTTACGGGAAAGCATGTCATGCCTTTATTTGTGCCAAGTTAATGCCATGTAGGCATATGAGTGATGTTATAAATCAACGGGCAGCGTTGCTTTTCTGCATTGGACAAGGAAAATCTATAGATGTGGGTCATGTTATACATGATTCGATGGACAGAGAAATTCAAGGAGGGACCTCAGGTGGAATGCCTCATCCATCTTTGATTACTGGATTATGTCAACAAGCTTGAGTAAAATGGGATGCCGAGGAAGCTAGACAACCTCCTTTAGTTGCAATTGACCACTCACTTATTAAGAAGTACAAGGTATGGGTTGGGGGTACACAACATCCAAGAGGGTTAGGTTTCATTATTGTGCCTCCAGAGCCTGCTGACGAGCCTAATCAACAATCAAATGATAATCCTACTGCTGCAGCTGGGAGTTATGGGCCACCACCGAATTTTTTTGAGGATATTCGTCGAGAATTAAGAAATCAAACTAGAAGGATTGACATGGTGGCTACTCAAGTTCAGCATGGTTTGGGCCAGGTGGAAAGAAATCAGGATAGCCTAGCTCAGGGACAAACAGAGATGTATCAGAACTGTAGTTCAGCATTCCTAGAGATGTTCAACCGTATGAATCCGGCCGGCGCTCCCTACCAATTTCCCCCCTTATCTGCATACCCCCTGACTAATGCACCCCTTGAGGATGAGGTTGATGAAGAAGAAGAAGAGGATACTGACGAGGAATAAGGCTTCGATCTTTCAGGGAAGTCCTCAGTGCTTAATTTCTTATATTTTTTGTTGTTATATATAATGAGGACATTGCATATGTTAAATTTGGGGGTGGCATTCTTCCAATTCCAGTTGCATTCATTTAGTATAACTTATTCATTTTCAGTTCTAGTTGCATTCATTTAGTATTCATTTTGTAGTTTTTCATGTAATTTTCATTCTAATTTCTTTAAAATAAAAAAAAAGAAAAGAAAAATTCAAGTATTTGCATGTTTTCAGCTGTTAGATAGTCTAAGTCTGTTTTGGCCAATGATGATATTGGAATTGAGTAGACAAGTATAGTATTGACTGTTAAGACTTTGATGTGATTTCTTGTCATGATTTGAATCTTTACCTGTTTGAAACTGATATAATAAGGATATCACAGTAAAAACAACTATGTTGATTTATTGAGTCTAAATTGACACGTAATGGTCTTCTTGAGGATAATACTAGTTTGAATGAGTGAAAGACATGAATAGGCGGAGATGACTGAATTTAGACAAAAACTTAAGTTTTGGGGAAAAATTTAGGATATATAAGCTTCAAAAAAAAAAGAAAAGAAAAAGAAAAAGAAAAAAAATGATGAAAAAGATATCGTGGCTAGTCTTATTTCGGGGCCTTTGTTACTTGAGCAAGTACGCCCGAGGGGACTGTCTTTACACCTAGCGTCCTAAGGTCTTTTATGGTATGGGAGTCATTGGTTGAAAGCTCGCTAAGGGGTAGCACTGTTAGCCTAATGGAATGAGACATTTCACAGTCATGGAATATAAAAAAAAGAAATAAAATGGGAAAAGAGCAAAAAAGCCCCCGTAATGATAAGTAAAGCATAAGTATCTCAGATTGGACTCTTAAATTTGGTGGATGTTTGACTTTAGTTGGATCTAGCTTGTTCGTGAATTTGTGAGTTTACACTGTATGATGCCTTTAAAGAGATATATTTGTGTTGTATTTAGCATTATATTAGTTAGCATTGTTGTTGAGCACACACATACTATATCAGTAATAACAGGATAAGATTTGATGATTGACTAGGAAATTATTGATCTGTCTTGGTATGATGTACTAGCATGTTTATTGTGATTTCTTTGAGGCTTAATGAATAGATTTTGTTCTGTTTGACTGCTGGAATTTTAGGCATGTAGATAGCTGTATTTGAATTTGCATTGAATATTTAGTTATTGCATTGTGTTTTTTTGCTTGAGGACAAGCAATTGGTTAAGTTTGAGGGTATTTGATGAGTAGATTTTATACCTATGAATCCGATATTATTAAACTTAATTATTGCTAACTTTAATTATTTTTTTAGGATATTTTTATGTGTTTCGTGTTTATTTCTTGTAGGCTGGAGCTGGAGGGACAAATTGGTCATTTGGGAGAAGAAAAAGGTCAAAATTCATTAAAATTAGAGCTGAGTGGCATTTTTATAATTACGCGGCCCTGGTCAAGCGCCTAGGTGCTTGGAAATGGCCTAGGTTGAGTGCCTAGGCGCTCATGTGCGGCTAAAGAATGATTTTTCTACTGCTAAGTGAGTTTTTAAAGCCTAAAAGGAATCTAAAAGAGGGCTGAGACCAATACAAATAGGAGAAGACTTTAGAAAAGACGTATCACTTAATTTTTCAAGAGATTTGCAGATAGGACAACGAAGAAAAATACGAAGGAGAATTGTAAGGGTTGAAGATCAAAGAGAGAGTATTAGAGCAAATTCAGAGTTTCTTCTTCTCTTCTCTAGTTTTATCTTTTGTAATTATCTGGGATGTTTGGATTATTAATCTGGATGACGTTTTTCTTTATTATTATTATGAACTAAATTTTCATTAAGATTGCAACGGAACTTGGTATGTAGTTTAAATTAAATCTTCCCATTGAATGAAAGTTGGTTTTTATTGAATTGTTTATTATATCTTTTGCTTATTGATTAATTGTTTGGCCAACAATTACTGTGATAATCTATATAAAAGTAGAAGATGGAGTATGGATTGAGATATGGATATGATAACATCTGTTCATATAATCTGAATAGGGTTAATATGATTAGCATGTAGGATAAGAATATACCTATGTGTCTTTTGTATCCATTGAAATAATTTGTGCGTAAAATCCTAATTAACTTAATTCACATAGGAATATAGTGAATTAATTAAATAGGTTGTTCCTTATAAATCTGTGTCTTAAGGATCGGAGTTAGAAGAATTTGTTCACGTGTTTTTGAAAAAGTGTGTGAATTCTATAAAGCATTCTTGGATAATGATTCATATTAATTAATTGATTTAAATGGGAAGTAAATTGGCTTAAATGAAATACTAAGGAAAGTTGTAATCTTAACCTGTTAAATCTGCAGGTATTCTTGTGAAATTTTGATTTTAATTATTAGTTTTGTTAAGTTTAATTTTCAAATCACAAACAATATTTCGTAATTTAAAATAGGATTAATTACATTAAAATTAGTAATTGATAAATATTAGTTTTTTTCCTCGTGGGAACGATATTCTTGCTTGCTGAATATTAAAATTGAACGCGTATACTTGCGTGTTAAAGTGCTATTAAAAAAATTAGGCAACAATTGTCATCATCCTCATGCTTATATTGTGGTGAAAATCATCTTTGGCCTGTAGTGCATAGATGGATTGTTGATTGATATGATTATGACTATGAATTGTGTATTGGTATAATCATGACCTGTAATGTTATAGATAAAAGTTTGTGGTGAAAGTTCTCTTTGGCCTGTAGTGCATAGATGGACAGTTGTTTGACATGATCATGACCGCTGGTGATACAAACGAATATCATTGGCCCGTAGTGCATGGATAATATGTAGACATTATGCTCTACTTGACTTTTCTAATAGATTGTTATTTTTGCTACAGTTGTTGATCGAAAACTTGATTTCTATTGTATTCTATCAGATTTTTCACTGTTGAAGACTAATGATAATTTTTTCTTCATTATCTTAGTCATAATATTCTTTACTGGGTTAGTTGAGCTCACCTTTTTTTCTTTTGGGTCCATTACTCTTCTCAGGAGGTGAGGATATAGCTTGAACTAGTCGGGGAGTGGAGTAATGGTCCGAGATGGTTATTATAGTAGTCCTCACTGTGACGCCCCCAAATCCAGGTATCTTACAACCCGACAGATGGTGCTCCACGATACTACAATTCATACAATCATTCCATTGAAATAACAACAAAATGGGTGTAATTACTATCTTTGTAAGACCCCGAATTTTATGAAATAAAAGTATTCAATTTTTCTTATAATTACTATTCAGTAAATGGTTAAATTGATAAAAGTTTAAAGTTATGAGTGAAATATGATTTTTTTTTTCAAAATAAGCAAGTGGTTATAAAATAATCATTATTGTCGGGGAATATTCGTTTGGTCGTGGAATATTCTTTCTGTCGGGGAATATTCGTACGACGGCGCAGCCATTTGTGGGCCCCATAACAGAATAACTGTCGGGTGAAGAAAACGACAAATTTAAGTTTTTACAAATAACGTCGTAGTTGTTACCGTTAACACTGTTAGAATACCCGGTGGTTAAAATACAGTAATACGCGTTATTGCACAGTAGCACACGGTATTGCATAGTATTTTTGAAATTATTGATTCTTACGTAAGAAGGCACTACTCAATAATTGTTACAGTAGTTATTGTTCAATATTTTATTTTATTGATTCAATAATTGTTGCGTTGATATTTTATATTATTGTTGTTTCAATAATTGTTGCTGCACAGTATTTTCCATTATCAGATCAATAATTCATATTATTTGAATAATATTATTAGATAACATTATTGGCAATGTCTAGAAAGTTCTGTCTAAGGAGAGGTTTGGTCATCTAATTGCGCGCCAGTAAGGAGAAATCCTTATTGGAAAGCCCCCTCTTTCCTGGGAACGGCCTGGTTGTCATAAATGTGATTCTGTAATATTATTTGTGAATAATTAATTATTGATTCATATGATAAGAAAATATTTATTTTATGTGGATATAAATGAGGGATATATTTTTGTGGTTAAAAAATGAAGGAGTTAATGTTGAGATTTTTATCCGTATTTTTGTCGGAATAGAGGTATTAAAAATCAGGGTTTTTGAGATATTTTGCGGGGGCTATAATTTTTAATCCGACCGTTGGATCGTGGTAATTTTTGGATATGTTATACATATATAAGTTGAGTATATGCCCACAAATTTTGAACCGTTAAAAATGAACGTATGATTTATTATGAATTTTACAAGATGACTGGTTCAGAAATTGTTGAATTTTCGGAGTTTATCATTTTGATGGAAAATTCTAGAATTGGTGGGCCCCACTTGTGGTTGGTGAAGAAATGTGCTGAATTATATTTCAAATGTGGTGGGTGGGAATAGTAGCAGGTAAAGCCATCAGGTTGCAGGTCAAACCTACTAAAATTTTCCTATAAATAGAGGGCTAAGTTAGAATTAAAAATCACACCAGAAACAAGTTTTCTCTCTTTCTCTCTCTAGATTATTGAGTGTATTTTGTGAGTATTTAGATACTTTGAGAGTTTCTATTCATCAGAGCAAGTTTCTTTCAGCCTTATACCGGTATTCCGACCAGAAGTACTGATATCTTGAGGTAAGGGATATTATTTTCTTCTTAAATGATATTATTTTCTTCAATATCATTATGCTGAAATATTGATATGAGTTTTTATCAAATTTGGAACTTTTCGTGTCGGGGTTACTATTCACGTATACAGCACTATTCACGTATACGGTAATATTCACGAATACGGCACTATTCACCGAAAAATAAAATTTTCTCTTTTTGTCCAAGATGTCTATTATGGTTACTATCTTTGATTGTATCCATGTTTTGATCTTTATTTTTGAATTCTGCTTCACAATTGATTATTATGAAGTATTATTGATCTTGGATAAACTGTTATACGAATCCCTACTATTTGTCCTTCTGTCTCATTGGATTCGTTTTCTTTAAGATATTTTTCATCATCCTCAGTCCTAAATGATGATATTACTGAATATCTTTGGCCTGTAGTGCAAAGATGTATGATTACTTGATGAATATCTTTGGCCTGTAGTGCAAAGATGAACAGGTGTTGAGATGAACATGACCGACTGGTGATACAAATGAATATCTTTGGCCTGTAGTGCAAAGATGAATATTTGGTTAAAGATGATTATTAATCGATGTTACAGGGATAAAATATTGATGATGGACTTTTAAATCTTAGAAGATAGTAGAATTCTTTCCCTACTTGACTCTTCTAATGGTTTGCTATTTCCGCTGCAGTTGTTGATCTAAAACTTGTTGTCGATTATATTCTATCAGATTTTTCCTTGTTGAATACTAATGATAATTTGTTGTATATTATCTTAGTCATAATATTCTTTACTGGGCTAGTTGAGCTCACCATTTTCCTTTTTGTTCCATTTTTCTTCTCAGGAGGTGAGAACATAGCAGGATCTAGTCAGGGTATGGAGTGATGGTTCTAGAAAGATATTTTAGCAGTCCTCACTATTTCTGTAAAATAGTGTTTAAATAATTGTATTGAGGACTTATTTGAGTGTGGATATTGTCTAGAAGACAATATTTGTATTTAAACTCACAGTATGTGTTGTCGTATTTTGCACGATAATTATATTATTGAAGTTGTAGTTTGCTTTCTGTACCATGTATTTGGCGACTCAGAATGGGTGTTGTATACCTATTTTGGGGGTGTCACAGTTGGTATCAGAGCTTAGGGATATGATCTCTGGCGGAGATCGGGGAATACAACTAGGAGGGGAGAGATGAGTAAATCCTTCGCTAGTGTGTCCTAACTAAGCTTATTTGTTGGTCAGTCATAATATTGGGATATTATGTGATATGTTAATTTGTTTAATTAACCCTTGTTTTATGGCAGTATTTGAGAATGACAGCTGAGAATGCTAATAATGGAGTGAATGAGACTGTGGGGATACCTCTAATCACTAACCGTGATAATGTGATGTCAGACGAAGAAGGAATTAGAGATATCCATGTGGTGATTGATAGTTACACCCGAGATAGTCGCAGAGGTAACAACTGAGACTGAGGAAGAAGAGGAAGAAGAAGTACCAGAGGAGAGTTTATTAGAGGTATTATATGATCAAAATGTAGAATTTCAAAATCGTATTTATGAGTTAGAAGAGAAGGCAGAAGAACGACAGGCGGTCGTGGAACAAAAGAATGCAACAATTCAAGCTTGTGTTACCCGATATGTGATGCTTGAACAGAAGCATTCTTTGGCAGAGTATAAGATGATAAAAATAGAATCTGAGCTGAGAGAAGAAAAAACTGAACGAGTGAGAATAAGTGATGCATGGGCAAAAGCCGCACGACACGTGGATATTATGGAAAGAGATGTTCGATCTAAGAAGGCTAAAATAGATGATATGAATTTCTCTTTTTGGAAAGCAATTGGGAGAACCCAACATCGAGTTTTGAATTACCCTGTACATAGCGGTCAACCTGAATCTGATATGGATCGAAGATTGATGATTCAGATCATGAATGAGGAGTACAAAGAGGCAGTTGAGGGAGGAATATGCCCTATAGAAAGGTATATTCCAACGGTAATGATGACGCCAAATGCTACTCCAGACAAGTCAAAGCCGAGTAGTTCGAGGGATGGCGATTGTCATGACTTCCCAACAAATGAGGAACCCAAATGAAGTTATCATGGGAGATGAGCAATGGAGAAATCATGTTGATCTGAGAGATAGAATCTGAAATAGAAGCAAGGTATTCTCAACTCTTCGAAATACCAGGTACGTAAATTTCGGGGACGAAATTTCATAAGGAGGGGAGATTGTAAGACCCCGAATTTTATGAAATAAAAATATTCAATTTTTCTTATAATTACTATTCAGTAAATGGTTAAATTGATAAAAGTTTAAAGTTATGAGTGAAATATAATTTTTTTTCAAAATAAGCAAGTGGTTATAAAATAATCATTGTTGTCGGGGAATATTCGTTTGGTCGTGGAATATTCTTTCTGTCGGGGAATATTCGTACGACGGCGCAGCCATTTGTGGGCCCCATAACAGAATAACTGTCGGGTGAAGAAAATGAAAAATTTAAGTTTTTACAAATAACGGCGTAGTTGTTACCGTTAACACTGTTGGAATACCCGGTGGTTAAAATACAGTAATACGCGTTATTGCACAGTAGCACACGGTATTGCATAGTATTTTTGAAATTATTGATTCTTACGTAAGAAGGCACTACTCAATAATTGTTACAGTAGTTATTGTTCAATATTTTATTTTATTGATTCAATAATTGTTGCGTTGATATTTTATATTATTGTTGTTTCAATAATTGTTGCTGCACAGTATTTTCCATTATCAGATCAATAATTCATATTATTTGAATAATATTATTAGATAACATTATTGGCAATGTCTAGAAAGTTCTGTCTAAGGAGAGGTTTGGTCATCTAATTGCGCGCCAGTAAGGAGAAATCCTTATTGGAAAGCCCCCTCTTTCCTAGGAACGGCCTGGTTGTCATAAATGTGATTCTGTAATATTATTTGTGAATAATTAATTATTGATTCATATGATAAGAAAATATTTATTTTATGTGGATATAAATGAGGGATATATTTTTGTGGTTAAAAAATGAAGGAGTTAATGTTGAGATTTTTATCCGTATTTTTGTCGGAATGGAGGTATTAAAAATCAGGGTTTTTGAGATATTTTGTGGGGGTTATAATTTTTAATCCGACCGTTGGATCGTGGTAATTTTTGGATATGTTATACATATATAAGTTGAGTATATGCCCACAAATTTTGAACCGTTAAAAATGAACGTATGATTTATTATGAATTTTACAAGATGACTGGTTCAGAAATTGTTGAATTTTCAGAGTTTATCATTTTGATGGAAAATTCTAGAATTGGTGGGCCCCAATTGTGGTTGGTGAAGAAATGTGCTGAATTATATTTCAAATGTGGTGGGTGGGAATAGTAGCAGGTAAAGCCATCAGGTTGCAGGTCAAACCTACTAAAATTTTCCTATAAATAGAGGGCTAAGTTAGAATTGAAAATCACACCAAAAATAAGTTTTCTCTCTTTCTCTCTCTAGATTATTGAGTGTATTTTGTGAGTATTTAGATACTTTGAGAGTTTCTATTCATCAGAGCAAGTTTCTTTCAGCCTTATACCGGTATTCCGACCAGAAGTACTGATATCTTGAGGTAAGGGATATTATTTTCTTCTTAAATGATATTATTTTCTTCAATATCATTATGCTGAAATATTGATATGAGTTTTTATCAAATTTGGAACTTTTTGTGTCAGGGTTACTATTCACGTATACGGCACTATTCACGTATACGGTACTATTCACGAATACGGCACTATTCACCGAAAAATAAAATTTTCCCTTTTTGTCCAAGATGTCTATTATGGTTACTATCTTTAATTGTATCCATGTTTTGATCTTTATTTTTGAATTCTGCTTCACAATTGATTATTATGAAGTATTATTGATCTTGGATAAATTGTTATACGAATCCCTACTATTTGTCCTTCTGTCTCATTGGATTCGTTTTCTTTAAGATATTTTTCATCATCCTCAGTCCTAAATGATGATATTACTGAATATCTTTGGCCTGTAGTGCAAAGATGTATGATTACTTGATGAATATCTTTGGCCTGTAGTGCAAAGATGAACAGGTGTTGAGATGAACATGACCGACTGGTGATACAAATGAATATCTTTGGCCTGTAGTGCAAAGATGAATATTTGGTTAAAGATGATTATTAATCGATGTTACAGGGATAAAATATTGATGATGGACTTTTAAATCTTAGAAGATAGTAGAATTCTTTCCCTACTTGACTCTTCTAATGGTTTGCTGTTTCCGCTGCAGTTGTTGATCTAAAACTTGTTGTCGATTATATTCTATCAGATTTTTCCTTGTTGAATACTAATGATAATTTGTTGTATATTATCTTAGTCATAATATTCTTTACTGGGCTAGTTGAGCTCACCCTTTTCCTTTTTGTTCCATTTTTCTTCTCAGGAGGTGAGAACATAGCAGGATCTAGTCAGGGTATGGAATGATGGTTCTAGAAAGATGTTTTAGCAGTCCTCACTATTTCTTTAAAATAGTGTTTGAATAATTGTATTGAGGACTTATTTGAGTGTGGATATTGTCTAGAAGACAATATTTGTATTTAAACTCACAGTATGTGTTATCGTATTTTGCACGACAATTGTATTATTGAAGTTGTAGTTTGCTTTCTGTACCATGTATTTGGCGACTCAGAATGGGTGTTGTATACCTATTTTGGGGGCGTCACAATCTTTGTATTACATTTGTAATAAATCCTTTCCTTGGTTCATAACCGAATACATTCGTTGTTCTTCATAAGTACACTACCTATGAATATACTAGTCTATTACAGGACGATAAATTGTCCATCTTAGCTTTGCCCTTATCTCTTTTAGAACTTTCAGCTCGTTTGGCTGTAGCTGCAAACATATGGTTCAAGCAAGGATGAGCATTTCTAGCTCAGCAAGTCTTAACAACGTATCATATGAATATCACATCAATAATTACATGCTTTATTTTCTATATCTGAACAATTATCTACGAAGCATTATAAAACATTTGATTAATACTTCTCATACAACCATTCCAGAGTATATATAATAGCTTAGGAATGATGAACCGGTCAATAGACCATGAACATACTCTTTTCGTTTTCGTACTTGAAAAGGACATCTGGCACTAAGGCCATTCACCCATCTTTACTTACGAGCACTTCTAGGTGATCAGCCTATTGTACTCTATGTTGATCAACACTCTTCCGTTAAACGTATTTACGTTCAACATTTGGCAACCTCGCGTTCCCATCAAATAATCGATGTAAAATACTTTTGTGGGATTTCAATTGAGGACTCATGTCAGCAGCTGAGTTGTATGATTCCTTGTATGGCGGGGAATTTGTACTTGGTTTTAGAATCACTTAGCCTCCTGGTCGATATAGTGGTTAGGTTGACCAATTCTTTGTATGGGCAGGGAATTGTTCGCTTAGCTTCCTATATTGATTAGTGGCCGAGTTTGATTTGACAACCACTTAGTTTCTTACATTGATAATCATTGGAACCTAATGTCGCGTTATTTGCTATATGCATGTGGATAAGGTGATTCTTTTCTCATGTGTATAACAAATAGGTAGAGAATAAAAGGTTAAGTACTAGTTCTTAAAACTCATACTTATGGTACGTTCGTGACTCATAATTATATGAAATATTTATGAACCCCTCAGCGAATGGACGCCAAAGGTCTGACTAGGACAAGTTCTTAAACTCATATGATTGTGGAAAGTTCCTGAACTCATAATGTGTGGTAAATTTGACGAACTGGTATAGTTATGTTGAGATTGGAGAATTAAAGATGATAGAAATAGATAGACTTATTAAGAAATGGATCAGTAGAGAAAATGAAGTTGATGGTGGAAGCATAGGTATTCCAAATCTTCTAGCTATGCTAGACTTCGAAGTTTTTGACATCAAGCTAAATACGCATTATGCGCCTTTTTGAAAAAAAAATGGATTTTTATTCTCAACTCTTGGTGACCCTTGTGTATGCACGGACTTCGGGCCATCTACACCTCATTACCTATTGAGATGATAAAACAGATTTGTAATAATTTTTGAACGGTTTAAAGTATAGTCTATGCTAATCGATTCGGCTAGAAAAAAAAATGATTTGAATTATCAAAATGTATTTTTTATATCATTAATGCATCATGCAACCTGGTGAAAAGATGATAAAAATGATGGAGTTATCAATGCAGAATTACTTAGTGTCAGATGTGATCTAAAGATCGTCAGCCCACTATAGTATGATGTAGTATGATAAAGTCACAAAATGACGGAATCCTCAAACGGACTGTAAATACAGTGCGGTATCATGACGTCATAAAATGATTTTAAGAATTTTAAAGGTAAATTTTTGCCAACTGAATTTGGCTAGCAATGTTTCGATTGAAATTCGAATTATTTGATATGCGTCTAAGCTATTTGATTCAGCTAGACAAATGTTTATGAAATTCAAAGTATTCTTTGAAAGCTTATGCCGAACCAAATTGTTTTGGTACGGAATCTTATAATAAGTCTGAGGTGAACAACCCTGAAAATGGGGATATATTAATTGGATAAAATACTCCAATCTAAGAACGCATATAGTCGTTCCGATTACTAAGGTACAACAGACTGATCCTCTAAAGTACCCGCACCGGTAGTTTACCTTCTTCGTGATTGTAAACATACCAAATATAAAATATTTCAGAGGTAGAGTACCTTTCTTTCGTAATTGAAAGAGGTAGCAGGTAGAAATATCCCTAAACCTCAAAGTTCATGGTTTTTATGATCCCTCAGACAGATATGAAAAGTTTTTTTTTAAACTCTTCAGAGTAATGTTGTGGTAGTATGTGATTATGGATATGAAATAGTGTGAACTCGTTGCGTACGAGTAGAATCTGAGATGATTGAAAAAGGTTATTATGACAACCAAGTTTTGGTAAATGTTTAGAAGATGTAAACTCTTAGTGAGTAGTTATGGTGAAATGTGATAATAGATGAGAAATCCTCAAAGGAGGAAATTGTAAATGTTAAGTTAAAAACCTAGTTTTGATCAAGAGAATAAGCAGAGATGAGTATGCTTTAATTTCGGGGACGAAATTCTTAGAAGAAGGGGTGAATGTGACAACCCGAGAATTTAGATAATTATTAAAATCCTAAAATGATGGATTAAAGGTTATAAGATGAACCTAGATGGAAAATAAGTGTATGAAATTGACATTTCTGTGAAGGAATTTTAAGGATTTCAAAAATTTTAAGAAGAACCTATATGGTTTCTTAATTGAATGAGAATAAAGAAATATGGGTTACAAAATTTCAAAACCCTAGAAATGAATTGTTATGTATTTGAATGAATATCAATAATAAGGTATTATGATACCTGTAAAATTTGATGTGAATTGAATAGTGTAAGAAATGTTATACAAATACAGGTGGAATTTTATTAACGAAATAAGGTTTCACAGGAAGAAAAGCTATGAGGTTAAACGAAGATGAGTATATGTATATAAATATATATACTTAGTAAGGTGCTATATATATTTTAGCAAGAGGAATGATGAATTAAGTTATTGATATAAGGATCAAGATAAAACTATGTTAGTAATTAACATAGCTTGAACGTTGGCCTTGAATGGCAAATAAGAAGATAAATAAGTTTAAAGTCGTTAGTTAATACGATTAGCAATAAGAAGGGAGTAATTTAAAACTCAAAAACTTGAGTTAGAGATAGTATTTTGAAGCATGGGCTGCTCGGTTGCGTCCGGGACGTCAAGTTTAGTCAGAATGGACAATAAACACAAAATGTGTAAAGGGTGACTTTTGGTCAAAGTCAACAGTTGATTTTTTTTATGGAAAAAAATCAAAATTAGTGTGAAAAGTGAAATATGTTATGATATTATGTTATATGGTTAATGGTATAATATTTAATATTATACCAAATAAGGTAAAGCTAAAATATGAGATGAGATCCAATATGTAGATATGAATATTGGTATCAAAGTAGTTAGTAAATTAAATTCATATTTGAATAAATGATTGAATATATTAAATTATATATTTAGTATATAAATAAATTGTTTGAAAACAATTTATGGAGAGGAGGAGGAAATTAAATTTAATTATACAATATAAATTGTATAACTTAAATAAGTTATTTAAATTAAGTATGAGAATTAAATGACCTAAAGGGTTATTTTTATTTAGTGGTTCTAGTATTTAAATATATACTAGTGACATAATCTAAGAGAATTGTGAAGCATGTCACAATTTATTTAATGATTATGTGAGCAAGTGAATACGAATATTATGTGATGACAAATAAAAGAAACTAGTATGATCCTAATTATATATTAGGAATGAATGATTGAATAACTTAAGGGTTATGGGATGAGAGAATTATGGTATATAAAATATATACTAATTTTAAGAGATTTATTTTATACATCTCGGTTAATTAATTTTAAAACCTAATTAATGTAAGTTTAATTGGGTGAAGAAATTAAATGTACTTGGATAAGAATTTAAAAGTGTTGGGCTATGTTAATTTACATGACCCAAATAAATATTTAGGAAGTCCAAATGTTTTTATTGGGAAGCCTAAAAGATTAAATAATTGCCCAAGTGTTGGCACAATTATGGAGGGCATTTTAGACATTTGTTATACTAAGTGGAGCAATAAAAATCAAGCAAAACTTGGACAAGATTAGGTCACTTGGCCGGATGTGGAGAAGGAAGAAAAGGAGGGGGGAGAATGTGGTCTATTTAATTTAGTTGGTGAACCACTCTCATCAACCCTCCTATGTGTCCTCATTTTATTTGGCCAACACTTTGTTCATTCTTCCAAGCAAGCTTTGGTGGTTTAATGAGAGAGAGAGAGAATTGGTGGAGCATAATTTGGCAGCCACATGGCCGGATGTCATGGAGGAAAAAGAAAGAGAGTGGAGCATGTGATCAAGATTTCTATAATAAAGCTATCTTAATTTTCTCTTTCATCTCTTTCATCTATCTAACACCAAGAATAAACCAAAGAGAGAGAGAGAGAGTAGAGAGGATTTGGCAGCCATAGAGGGGGAGGAGGGAGAGTTTTCTTAAAATTTTCTTAACTCCATAGCCATCCATGGAAGAAGAAGAAGAAGAACATGAAAATCAAAGGTATAAATACCTTTTGTTATGTAATTTTTTATTATTCCAAATCAAATCTTGAATCAAGTTTTCTAAACTCAAAAACCATGTATATACTTGTTATTGAGTGCTTAATGTTTAGATATACCCATATTGGGTGTTGTTTTAGTTGGAAATCAAAAATAAAGAAAAGTGATTTTTTTAGTTTTATAAGCTCAAAAATTTCTACGTACTTTGGATTTCCACCGTTTTTGATCTAACCTGTATTTTTGCGATCCGTCAAAGGGATGTGCTAGATATGTAAGTTAACTACTAAACCCAAGTGGTAGCACTCAAAAATGTTGAGTACACAAGTTTTAGTGACTGTTTTAGGAAAAATAGTTTTGTGTTTTTAAGGAAAAATAGACTGTTTTGGACAGTCAAGTGTAGGGATAGTTTCGTCATTTTTCTGGCATTCCAAAACTTCTGGAAAAATTTGGGAGAGTACTTTGATAAGTTATCTAACATCTCCAAGTGGAATCACTGAAAAAAGAGTTGTAGATTTTCGTATGGAAAATGTTTAATAAAGCACGAAAAACTACAAAATTCCATTTTGCTTCTGCCCAAAATTTTAAAAGGGCATTTTCGGCAACTTAATTTGTGATAAAACTTCTGGCCTTTTGGGACATGAAAATATATAGTATTAAGTACCTCCTGTCCAAAAATGAGCTCATTCCGAGTTAAAATGAGCAAGTTATGATCATTTCAATTTCTGTGATTTTCTGACAAAAATGGCTATAACCGGAGTTCTATAACTCCGATGGCCACGAAATTTAAACTGGAGTGTCACGTTAACACGTATAAGATTGTGTCAAGAGATGGGAATTTCTGGAGTTAAGCACGAGGTAGCTAATTTCTTAAGAAATTAACTAAAAGTGATTTTTAAAAAATACCAAAGGAAGTTGAAAAATTTTGGAAAAATATTTTTTGTGTATGAAATATGTGTATACATGTTTATACAAAGGATAGAAAAATAATAAGTTGATTTGGTATTTTCGTGAAAAGGATATGGAATCCAGCTTGCTGGATTAGAAAATCTGATGAATCCAGCTTGCTGGATTGAAAAGAAGTTTACTGAATTGAAAATATGTTGAATCCAGTTTGCTGGATTGCAGTTGGGCTTGCTGGATTTGAAATTCAGGTTGCTGGTTTGGTATTTGACTTATTAAAGTGTTAAATCATAATGTATATGATATAACGATTAAAGAATTATCAAAGGATGATAATAATGCTGATGGGTTAAGGTGTTATCTAATTATGTGATTAAGTGTTAGATAATTGATTTATTAAGTAATGGTATTATGAGCTAACATGTATGTTATTCTAATTAAAAGACCAATCTTATTATTAATGATAGGTGTTACCAAAAGAAGTTAACTTAAACTGCGTAACAGTAGTCAACGAATCAGGCAAGTTTTTCCTTAACTCAAACATGAGTTGTATGTTCAAAGCATGTTAATGAATAATTGTTGTTGATTATTCGCGTCTATATTGATTATTGATTCGCACGTTGTGCATATTGTAAACATTCATCAGGTATGAAAGGCTGATCACCTTCATTACCATTTGGTTAAGTTAATCTGTTCATGTTTATGCATGACCATTCATTTTTATTGACTTGGTCGTTCAGCTAAGAAAATTTGTTCATGCTCTTTCACAATGTTTATATTGCTGAAAGTTAGCTAGCTTATTGTTCAATTCTTTCAATCATGATATATCTTTATTGAATTTAAACTTTCTGGGCAAATTTGATGCTCACCCTTGCTATATCATGATAAAAAATTTCAGATTAAGATGAAAGCTTGAGTAAAGACAGAAGCAAAGTCAAAGTGCAAGATTAAATTACATTGCAGTTAGATCTATTAAATTTTCTGACGAAAATAGTATTGTAAACATTTAAGATATTGAATGTATGTATTAAGTTAAGGTTGTAGACCTTGGGAATGATGTGTAAATGTTTAATGTATAAACAAATTATGTTTATATCTTCCGCAATAGTTGTAGAAATAGTTTACCAGATCCTTGGTGATTAGGACCGGGATTTGGGGATGCTACAGGTCTTTGCGCTGCGGCGCCACACCTATGCACCCGTTGGCCAAAATAGTTAACTTTTCTAACGAAACTCCCGACTTCCTAACTTCTTTGTTTTTCATCCGAATTGACCCATTCGAATTCCTACAAGTCACAAATTACATACTTTACGTGTTCATATAAGAATTTCATACTTTCGAATTCGTTAACTTGGAATTCACCTTTGAGTTCATTTTTCAGCGTTCGTTTAACCTTTTTGACCGTTCAATACTCGTTTTCTTCGTTATAATTCGGAATTCGATGATTCTTTCGCCCACAACTCATAATTACCTTATCTCACGTGTTGACATTGGAAAGAAATGTTTTCAAGTCACATGACAACTTTTGACCTTTAATCCGGACTTTTCACGTTTTCGACGTTTAACGTCTATTTTCGTAAAATTCGCCATCACTTCGTTACTAGTGTTCTCTAAGCCAAATCACATGGAATACTCCATGGACTTCATATTTACATCCTAACTAATCATTAGGCACATTCCTTAGCTATAATAGTTTTCAAATCGTTTGTTCATAACAAAGTTCACATTCATGTCTTTCCTCGGGTTTTAACCTACGTAAATCTTATGATTTCTATTCGGTCATGACCTATCAATGATTTGATCATTAATAGACATCCTTATATCTCCTCAATAAACATGCTCCACCAATCTATGATTCTTCTACGAGAAAGAAATCGAAAAAGATGAGGATTACGGTTTATGAGAATTTACCTTTGACGTACTTCACGTTCTTGACAAACGTCTAAATGTTTGCTTGGAAGTAGAAGGATTATATGTTTCTAGCTCTTTCTCTCTCTCAATATATATTGGTCAAGCTTTGTAAAACATCAAATGACCAACACAAGTCTTATATTTATAGGCAACCAACATGAGGGCAAAAAAGTCAACATGGCACCTCATTACTATTCCACCTCCTTAATCACCTTAGCCACCAAGTAAAGTACTTGGTGAGCAAGTTTATTACTTGGCTTGGCCACCAAGTAGCCGGTCCACTCTCCCTTGGATCATCCCATGGGTTGCCCCATGGGTTTTACCCATCCCGTGACCCGCCGGTTCGACCCGTGGTTTAAATTCTTGGATTGGGCTTATCATTAATTGCTATTAATTAACATTGGGCCTTAACATGGGCTTGCTTATAGAATTCATTGGGTTTGCTATTGATTAAAGTCCAATTGGATTATACAAAATCCTTAACTCTTAATCCATTAGAACTTCTCGTATTCTATACGTATACTCACGTATTCTCTTCGTCTAATACTCATACGATATTCATATTATACGTCGTACTATTCTTCGTACCATGCTCATATTCATACTAGTATAATACTTGTATCTCATACGTATAATAATCGAAATGACTATACGCCTTGTATTTCCCTTTCAGAAATCTCTTTCACAAACCCTTAGGTTTTAAGCCCGCAGGCGAAAACTTCGTTTTTTGCCATAACTGAAATATTATTAAATATTCCATCTCGTCTTCACATTTTATCATTACGTATTTCTCAAAATTTCAAACCCTAGCTCCGAACGAAATCGGATGAATAGTGTTTGTACGTAAACATTCTCGGAAAACCTTCATTTTCGTCTTGATAATTCACAATAATTAATCCTAGTACAAAGCCAGAATACTAACTACATTCACATATTCTAGGTCATATAACGACCTTCGAACATCTTGCTCACATAACAAATCAATTAAATTTAATTAATTCACATAATCAAATAAAAATTTAATTCATTGAAAATTCGAAATTCTCGAGCGTTACCTTCTTCCCTCCTTATAAGAATTATGTCCCCAGAATCTCGCTATTCTTACATAAACAAATGAGGAAACTTTTCCTTCATTTTATTTTTGAGCTCCCATGTTGCTTCTTCAGCATCGTGGTTACTCCATATTTCCTTTACTGAAGGTATTACTTTATTTCTCAAGACTTGTTCATTCCTATCAACAATCTGAATCGGAAGTTCTTCATATGTTAAGTCTTTTTCTACTTGAATAGACTCATACTCTATTACGTGCTTGTAGTCCGGTTTATAAGGACGCAACACAGACACGTGAAACACATTGTGTATTCTTTCCATTTCTGGAGGTACATAAGGCTACTTCATAAGCTATCTCTCCTACCCTTCTTAAAATTTCAAAAGGTCCTATAAGCCTTGGACTTAACTTCCCTTTCTTTCCAAAACGTATCTTCCCTTTCTAGGGCGACACTTTTAGAAAAACATATGAACCTACTTCAAACTCCCTATTCTCTCGATGAGGATCTGCATACTTCCTTTGTCTATCTTGAGCTGCTACTAACCGAGCTCTTATCAGCTTCACCATATCTGCCGTTTGTTGAACCATCTCAGGTCCCAACATTCGACGTTCACCTACTTCATCCCAACAAAGTGGTGTTTTGCACCTCCTCCCATACAATGTTTTGTACGGCGACATGCCTATACTAGCGTGAAAACTATTGTTGTAAGCGAATTCTACCAAAGGTAGATGTTCGTCCCAACTCCCCTCGAAATCCATAACGCAAGATCATAACATATCTTCTAGCATTTGAATTGTTCGTTCACTTTGTCCATCCGTCTGTGGATGATACGCCGTACTCAATCTCAAATGTGTTCCCATTTGCTCTTGCAAACTCCTCCAAAAGTTCGATGTGAATCGTGGATCACGCTCGGATACAATCGAAATAGGTACTCCATGTCTGGAAATAATTTCTTTAACATAAAGCTTTGCTAACTACTCTAGGTTATACCTAACTCCTATTGGTAGAAAATGAGCCGATTTGGTTAACCGATCCACTATTACCCAAATAGCAACTTAACCTTTCCTCGTTGTTGAAAGTCCCACCACAAAATCCATGGTGATATGCTCCCATTTCCAGTCTGGAATCTCCAGTGGATGCAATAACCCACTCGGTTGTTGGTGTTCAGCCTTAACTTTCTGATAAGTTAAGCACTTACTAACATATTCTGCGATCTCCCTCTTCATATTCGGCCACCAAAACTTCTGTCGAAGGTCTTGATACATCTTAGTACTACCAGGATGTATCGAGTACCTCAAACTATGGGCCTTATACAAAATCTCTTCTTTCAACTCAGAATTATGTGGAACCCAAATTCTTCCCTCAAAACAAAGTAAACCTTCTTTATTAAGGTTATACTTAGTCTTCATGTCATCCTTCATTATCTTTCTCATTCGCTCACATTCTTTCGTATTTATCTATACTTCCTTAACCCGTTCCACTATCGTTGGTCGAGTCTCTATTGTGAATAACATTTCCACCGTTTCACTTGGTAACTTAACTTCTAATTCCATCATGGCCATCTCTGTTATTAACTCATTTCGAGTTGTTAACATTGACAGCTTTTCTCTGCCCTTCCGACTTAACACATCGGCTACTACATTTACTTTCTCCGGATGATATAACATATCGCAGTCATAATCTTTTATCAACTCCAACCACCTTCTCTGCCTCATATTCAACTCCTTCTATGTGAAGATATATTTCAGACTCTTATGGTCCGTGTATATCTCACATTTCTCCCCGTATAAATAATGTCTCCATATTTTTAAGGCAAAAACTACAGCTGCTAATTCTAGGTCATGAGTAGGATAAACCTTCTCATAATCCTTTAACTGGCGTGACGCGTACGCAATGACCTTGCCATGCTGCATGAGCACGCATCCAAGTCCTCTATGCGAAGCATCGCTATACACCACAAAATTCCCCGTATCATCTGGTAAGGATAATACAGGTGCCTCACTTAACCTCCTTTTTAGTTCTTAAAAACTATTTTCACACTTTCCTTTCCACACATACTTCACCGACTTCCTTGTCAGATTTGTCAACGGAGTATCTATTTTAGAAAAATCTTGAATGAACCTTTTATAGTATCCCGCTAACCCCAGAAAACTCCTAACCTCGGTTGGCGTCTTCGGTTTCTCCCACTCATTTACCGCTTCCACCTTCGCTGGATCTACGGGTATGCCATTTTTGTCTATAACATGTCCTAGAAACTAGACTCGTTCCAGCCAAAATTCACACTTAGTGAATTTCGCATACAACTTCTCTCTCCGTAGTATTTCCAATACTATCCTTAAATGTTTAGCATGATCTTTTGGCGTCTTAGAATAGACTAGAATATCATCAATGAACACTACGACGAACTTGTCCAAATATGGTTTGAACACTCTGTTCATCATATCCATGAATGCAGCTGGTGCATTCGTCAACCCGAACGACATAACCAGAAACTCGTAATGCCCATAACGAGTTCTGAACGCCGTCTTAGGTACATCCTCCTTCCTCACTTTCAGTTGATGGTACCCCATACGCAAATCTATTTTAGAAAAATACTTTGCCCCTTTCAACTGATCAAATAGATCATCAATCCTGGGCAACGGGTATTTATTCTTAATTGTTAACTTGTTCAACTCTCGATAGTCGATACAAAGTCTTAACGACTCATCCTTCTTCTTTACAAACAATATCGGTGCTCCCCAAGGAGACACACTCGGTTGAATGTATTTTCTATCTAACAGTTATTGTAATTGAACCATTAACTCCTTCATCTCTACCGGTGCCATCCTATATGGTGCCTTTAAAACTGGTGTCGTACCTGGCAGCAAATCAATCACAAACTCTACATCTCTATCTGGCGGAATACCGGGTAGCTCCTCTGGAAACACATCTGCAAACTTTTGAACTACCGCTATCTGTTCCAATGATGCTCCCACCCTTTTGGTATCCACAACATGGCACATATAACCTTTACACCCCTTCTTCAGCATTTTCCTAGCTTGTGTCATGGTTAGACAACAAGAACGTCCCGGTGATTTATTACCATAAAACACCACCTCAGGTTTCTTAGAAAGCCTTAGGTTCACACTCTTTCTATGACAATCTATTATTGCTCTATGATTAATTAACCAATCCATACCGAGAATCACATCAAATTCTCTTAACCTTATTGGTAAAAAATCTACCAATAATCGGTTACCCCTGATATCTACGAAACAATTCATATGAATATATTCAATGGGGATTATCTCTTCGTTTGCTACCTTAACGTCTAAAGGTATTTCTAACTTTTCAGGGTTTAATCCCAATTGCTTAGCAAATCCACATGCTATAAAAGAACAAGTAGCACCCGAGTCAAATAATATGTAAGCATTTATTTCGTTGACTGGAATGATACCTGCTACTACATCTGTTGATGCAACCGCATCTTGGACGGTCATATTAAACGTTCGGGCTGAGGGTCTACCCAATGATGGTGTTGGTCCATTAATAGCTAAAGTACGATTACCAAAACCCTTACTACCCTCCGCCCCCTTCTTCGAGCAATTTCTTGCCATGTGGTCTACCGACCCACGAACAAAACATCCCTGACTTTTCTTAGGATTAGGATAGTTGGGAGATATGTGACCCTCCTGCCCACAGTTATAACAACCCGTTTTCCCTTTTAAACAGACTCCCAGATGAGTCTTGCCGCATGTCTTGCATGCCTCCATCCTACGTTTAGGATCCCCTTGTTTTGTCCTAGTATTTCTAGGGTTAAAGTTCTTCCTCTTAGGCATATTGCCACTTCCACTGGCAACCTCTGCCTTATTTCCTCCCTCTCCCTTACTCTTATTATTTCTATCCTTGTGGTATTGGGTCAACGCCTCACTACCAGCTTCCGCTATTATCGCCTTCTCTAGAATGGTCCTGTAGGAAGCACTTTGAAAAACTGATATCCTACTATAGAGCCAGGGTTTTAGGCCCTGCTCAAACCTACGAGCCTTCCTCTCCTTCGTGTCCACTTGGTGTGGAGCAAACCTTGCCAATTCATTAAATTTGGCCGCATATTGGGGAACCGTCATGTCCCCCTACTTATGTTCTAGGAATTTAATCTCCATTCGACCTTGCATGCTAGTAGGGAAATAATTCTCGAAGAATACCTTCTTGAACTGTTCCCATGTAACAGCTTCCGCTCCAGCCCCACCCTGGTGAGCCTCCCACCAGTAGTTGGCTTCCCCCTTCATCATATAGGTCGCAAAAGAAGTCTTTTGCGCCTCAGCTACGTTTGTAATAACAAACGCCTTCTCTATTTCCTTGACCCATGTTTGGGCCTCCATTGGGTCCGTTGTTCCCTTAAATTCGAGTGGACCTACACTTTTAAATTCCTTAAAGGTAGTTGTTCATGCTACCCTAGGTCCTACGGGCATTCTACCCCCGGCTTGGTTAAATGCAGCCGTTAATAAATTAACGAACTCTTGCATTGGGTTATTAGGACCCCTGTGACACCCCCAAATTCGGGTACTTCCATTTCCACATGATTTGGTGTTCACTATACAAACATCATATATCTATCTACCCATAATAAATGCAAACCATGTAATAGAAAGAAATAAATCCTCCCCTTATGGGGTTACAACATCTGAATAATAAATACAATCCCAGGTCATACTAACCTTAAACATCTGTGCGGAAACATAACAAATAATAAGTCTTAAACAACATCAAGTCTAAATATCATTACATAAGCACATAATAACCAATCTTCATTACTTGCACTTGCCTTTACTAGTGGAAGGCTCGTCCGATCTTTCGTTCTTAACTGCAATGTTATTATTACGCAAGAGTGAGCACAATTGCCCACAAGTATAATAATGAAAGTAATAATATAATAACATGCGAGTGAATCAAAGACTTCTGAAATAAAGCTCAACTTTTGAATCAAGAATGAATAATGAGAATTCAAAAGAACTTCTGAGGGTCACAAGACCTTGAACTATGTCCTAGGTTGTCAAGTGTTTATACGTGAAACCTTTAACAGTCATAAGACTATGGACCTTTCTTCTCGTACTTAGGGGGATCAGCCCTTAGTACCATACTGTGCACAATATCTTAACGCTAAAGTGTAAATAATCCTTTTACAGGGTTGTTCATCTCAGTTTAACATTAGAGTCCGCACCAAAGGAAGTTTGGTTTGGATAAATCATCAAGGGTTCTGAAATTTAGAACGCTCATCAACTATGGACTAGTCGAATCATTAAGGGTTCGCTAGTCTAACAAGGTTTAACAGTAAATGATATTTATAATGAATAACAATCTCAATAGGTATACAATAGAACAATTATTGTATAACAGAATCATACTTTGAAAAGATAGTAAATCTTTAACATAACAATGAACTTGATTTATAAACTTGAATAATGATAATAAGTAGGGTTAGGAAACTTGCCTCGTGTGTAGATTACACGTTAATTAAACTCGTCGCTTGATTTAAATCCTACATATCTTTTACGTTCACTATACCAGTCAATTATAACGTAATTAATCATAGCAACTTCTTTCTTTTTGTCTAACTTTGGTTATGACTATACTTAGTCAAATTATCACACTTATTGTAACATAATAAGCACTTCACGAATAATAAGCTAACTATGCATTTAATAATTCAGTCCACATGTAATTATGTTATTTACATGTTAAGCATCTATTTTAACATCTTATTATACTTCTAACATATTTCTATGTTCATTACATTAAGTTACTAACACATTACTAGACTTGATATTTAAAAATAGTTCATTTCTGAACATTCTGGAGAGTGGCGCTGCGGCGCCACTGTTGTACTGGTACTCGGCGCTGCAGCGCGATGGCGCTATGGCCGGACTCTTGGAGCTACGGCGCCGTGGTGCTACAGCGCGGATGTTAAGGCACGAGACTGGTGCTGCGGCGCGGTGAACCAGAAAGTGTTCTGTAATTCGCGAAAAATTGCAGAACACAGCCAAAAACCCCAATTAAATTATTACTACACGAATTTAATCATACCCATTCATAATAATACATATATAATCACTACTTAACCCTTCTAGCATGATTTTAACATGTTAAAACACATAATTAACAGGATTAAAACATGAAATTTTCACTGTTCTTTGTGTTCTTGAAGGTTTTGAACAAAAACTTAAAATTTAACACTACGGATTCGATATAACACCGAATCTGTTCATTTAAAATTTGGTCTCTTCATATTAACTTGCATAATAATATACGAGTATAATCTTTACAAAACCATTTATGTTTGACACATTAAATTTACGTATAAGGGCCATATGGCCAAAACCCATACTATGTAAGTTTTGAGCAACATATACGACGTATTTTCATGAAACTGATGACATGATAACTTACATAATATATAATTAGATACGATTTGATAACATTTAACACATATACAAACTCATAGACATTACTCCTTTTCCAAATACAGAGGTTTAAACAAAAACTTTGAAAGCCATTTTTATGCAAACTTAATGACGAAAAAGAGAAATTGGGTTTGGAGAATTTACCCAGAGTATAGATTTAGAAGAGATGATCAATGATGATCCTTTCACAAATGATTGATGATTACCCACTCACAATTCCTCTCAAACTTCTCAATTTTCCTTTTGTGAACTCATAATTTTGCTCTGCTTATTTTCTAGACTTAGAAATCAACTGAAAAGAAAAGAAGACGTCGTATTCAAATAAACTGATGCGTTGTGGAGGTCAGTTACCCATCATGGGTTAACTGCTCCCAACCTCCACTAGTACAATGTTTGGCTAGCCTTAAAAGGCTTATACTCAATTAATTTAATAAACTCTTTTATCATATAGTTTAAATAATGTTACACCCTTTATAAAATAACTCAATTAATTTATTTAATTTAATTTAAATAAAATATAGTAATTTCTCATAAATTAATTATATCAAATTATTAAATCTCTAATTAATTATTACATTAATTAAAATAACATTATGCTTATTAAATATTTTATTTAATTCAAAAAGCTCACATAAATACATACTTTGAATAATAATTATTCTCCACATTAATTTAATTAATGTGATTAATATAACACATATAATTAATTCAATCTATCACAATTGCATTAATTAATTATTTAATCTAATAATTAATTCATCGAGAATTATTTACTCAATCCAATAAATATTAAAATTAAATTACAAAATGTCGGTTGTCACAACCCCACTGGTTATCATTATGCGATTCCGCTTCTTGATTACGTTGTCTTCATCTTGGCGGTATTTCTGATTAAATAAATAATGTTCGATTATTACTTATTTGCTCACTTCATTATTAATCGTTAAACAACTGAATAATAACTTATACACAACAAAGCACATTAAGATAAAAACTTCCTTATATTAAAATGCTTCTTCATAGTTCAAAACTATTTGCAACTTACTTTCCATAACCAAAAGCTATTACATACATATCCCACGATTGACTTTCACAAAAATTGGGATTTACAAAAAGACTACCCTTTAATTATACAAAAGAGGGTTTTACGTCAATACACAAAAGTATCTACCATACTACTCCTAATACTGCCTAACAGCATTCTCATGCTTCTGGTTCGCTAGAATCGACACTATATCTCGACTTATAGTATGTCGAGTCTGTCCCGACTCAATAGAATAACAAGCTATCTTAAGCTTGAAATCCTCGTGGGCACTGTCATTTATATATGACATTCGTGTTATCTTTTACTCTTTCTCAACCAGTTTCTTGCGAAGTTCTATGACCTCATTCTTATAGTCCTGGGCCTTGTCAGCCATGAGCACTTTTTCATCATGCTCTATCTCATAGTCTGACTCTGCAGACTCCTTTGCCTCATAGAGATCACTGATCTCTTCCTTCTGGTGCTGTGACATCCCATATTTTTAGAATTTATAAATGAGAATTTTATAAATAAAAGTATTATTTATGAGATATGTTGGGTGTGAGTATGTGTATGTCACATATTGTAGAATATATTAATTGATGTGAAGAGAATGTTATATATTAATTTTAATATATATAAATATTTAATTGAATTATTTATTGAGTAAATAAATAAATTTTGTTTTGATTATAGAGTAATGTAATTAAGTGTAGTAGATTAATTAAATGAATATTTAGTATTTAATTTAATTAATATAATAATTTTATGTTATAGTTCTAATTTAATTGAGATAATTAAATTTGATGAGTTATGTGATGATTGTTACACGAAATTATAATTAACAAGTAAATATAATTATGTGACAATTTGATGAGATTGATTGATGTTAAGCTATTGATTAAATAAAATAATGAGTATTTGCCAAACATGGTCTTAGACTTTTCAAGTTCAAGTTGGTGTAACCTATGTATTAACTAGTAATTAGTATATCTAATAATTACTAGGAGTTACATATATAATAAATTACTAGTATTGTATATTATATGTATATACTACAAGTTAGTATGCTAGTTTTAGAAAACAAACAAAAGAAATAAGACGAGAGTTAGAGAGAGTTGTAGGAGAAGAAGAAGAGGAAGAAAAAGAAGAAGAATGGAAAGTTTTGAGAAGACAAAAACAAGCCCCATCATCATCATCTTCATCTCTCTCTTAAATTCATACTAATAAGGCTATAATCTAAATTCCTTGTTTTAATTATATTTTTATATTCTTCATAATATAGGATAATGGTTATATAGAAGTTGTATTGAGAAATTGAGAGAGATAGAGAGAAATAGAGGAATTGAGATGAGCTAGAAGAAGAAGAAGAAAAAGCTAGAATAAGGTAACTTCTAAACTCTTATTTAATCTTTCATTTTTGGGTAGATTTATGTTCTAGGGTAATAGATCATGCTTAATCTTGTTTGTATTGGTTTAATCTTGGATTATCAAGAATCAAACAAGAGGATTCAAGAAAGAAAATGAAATGGAAAGAAAATTTGAAAAACAAAATTCGTAGATTTTGAGTAATTGTGGACATATCTTGTGAAATTCATATCTCTTTGGGTATAATGAGTTAGAAAGTCAGCCTTATATCAAATCGAAGATATGGAAGTAAGCTATATTATGAAAGTGGAATCACATGAAAACTCTTTGTAGATTTCTTGCAATGTCTATTTTAGTAAGGCTGGTCAGAAGGGAAAATAATCTGTCCAGAAAATCAAAACTGTTACGGTTTTTAACTTTGAAAAATTCATATAAATTCGTGTGTTTTGAATCTAAAGAAACTTAAAACTGTAAAGTTGTAGATATGGAAGTTTACTAGCTAGACACGCAAGATTGAGCCATTTTATGGACCGGATCATGTCCAAAATAAATTGTTTAGTAAGGATGTCCAGAAAATGAAATTTTCTACACTAGTTGATGAATTGCATATTCTGGTTTAGATGGATAAGGGTTTGACTTTAAGGCCTAGATGAGGTTGTAGTACACTGAGTAAGGGTTAATTCTATATAAGAAGGAACAAAAACGGACATGTAACGAAGGAGATACGTTAAAAACGAAAGCAACGTTTTGTTAAAGAAATTGTGAAGATGAGTTTTATAATTATGTTTGAATTAAGATTTTGGGTGATGGTATATTTTGATAATTAAAAATATGTTTTGACATATGTAATGAATATAGATATGTGTTATCATATTCTATGCATAATTAACCATTTAAGATCAAGAGTTGAGATAAGTTAATGTGTGCACATAACGTGCGCGATAAAATGCCTAAAAGTAATAGTGTTTCTAAACTTTGGTATACAAAGTGTCTAACTAATGGCTAATATTAGATATCTAAGTATGAAAAGATGATAATACAAGAATAATAATGGAAAGTAATCGAAAAGGGTAATTTTTGATTTATGAAGGAAACTTAAACATGTAAACAATGTGTTGAATATGCATTTTTGAAACCAAATTGGTAAAAATAAAATGGTGTAATATACGCACATTAAACTACAAGTGAGATAGTCTAGCATGTGTGGTGATGAAAATGAAAATAAAATCGAGTTGCATATAAAACACAGTTAGATGTCTATAAAGATATTATAAAGGATAATAAGATAAAGTAAGGTCTTAGAATAAATTTGACCATGAGATTGATTATTGATTTTATTTATTATCAATCTCACATACAGTGTAGGTTGTGCAACGACGAGAAGTATTAGCGTGTTGGTAAAACGCCGGTAAAGGCAAGTCTTTCAGTTCCTTTTTGCTATGTGAACTTGATGATGATCTGCTTTAAAATTTTAGTTTATGATGTATTATATATGTCAAAAGTATGAAATGTGAAAGTCGATCTATGACTATGATGATTGAACTATGAATGTTGATTGAGTAAGGAACTTAATCTTTATAGTTGTTATGTGAACTACAACATGTATGCTATGTTTGTTTATGATTATTCTTGTATGTTGAGCATGTTATTATGTGTTACGTGATGCATGAAAACTGTTATATTTTGCTGAGCTGCTGAGCTGCCGAGCTCATTCTTGCAAATAACCATTTTTGCATATTCAAGAATTGAAGGTAACGTTATGTGCTACTTGATTGTTATGGATCAAAAGTGATATATGAAGATTTAATATCCTAGCTAAGTTGTTATTCTTGTAAACCATGTCTAATGTTTCGGTAAATGTATTAATGTTGTAATTATAATATTGTTTTGCGAATGTAAACTATTTTAGTATTAAAATGATTCTGAGATATTTAGATGTAAATGTTGAAGGTTTTGGGAACGAGGATAGTTTATAATAGAAAATTTTAATTATTCCATAAATTTCAATGGTTGTATTATCGTTTAATGATGTAAAATTAAAGGTTGAATGTATTATTAACGACCGAAGTCGAGAATTAAATTGTATAAATTTTGGGGTCGTTACAGTTGGTATCAAAGCTGATAGGTTAGAAACCTTACGTAAGAGTACCTTAGGCTATAACCTTAGAGAAGAGAGGTGAAGATAAGGAGCGAATAAGCTCAACTAGAGTTTGAACAATAAGAAGTAATGTAAGAAACGTATAAAGAAGGGATAAAACTTGCGTTTAATGATTCAAAGAAGAATCTCGCAGAGTTATAAGGAATATGAATGTGGGGTTACCCAACTCCAATAATAAGGATGTAAGGTGATAATAAATAGACAATATCTATAAAAAAGAGAATGATAAAGAAGTTAAGAATAAAGAGTTATATCTAAGTGGTGCAATTGTACTCTTTCATAGTTGATGTATGGTATCTGGGCTAAACGATTCCTTCATAGAGCGGAGGTATATACGAACTAGCAACTCGGAACCTAGTTTGTTGGTTGTTTGTGCGAAACCACTCAGCGTACCATATTGAAACCGGTAGAGACTCGATGTGTACCAAGTATAAAAAGTTGATACGTATAATGAAAGTGTAGAACTTGAATGAAATGTTGAGAAATGTAAATGAAGTTAAAAATTCTTAAAGGAATAATTGTTATATAAACAAGAAGATTCAAGGAAGAATCTTGAAGAGATATAAAAATAAGAAATGGGAGTTTTCTAACTCCAAAAGCCAAGATAACGAATAATGTCGTAAATGATGAAAAAGAGAAAGAAAGAGGATCGTAAAACAAAACGATCACAAGTTAAGAAAAGAATTTTAAGGGAGATGATTATAGAATAAGATCACGACGTGGTCTGTTTAAGTTAAAAAGAAAGATGGTCTATAATGTTTGAATAATTATAGCTTAATGCTATGAAGATGGAGTACTATGAAATAGTACGAGATAACTCATGAGGAGTTATAGATAATGTGATACGAAAAATTCGTGTCGAGCAAAGAGCAAGTTATAAGCAAGATAGAGTTAGGTGGGATTTCAATTGAGGACTCATGTGATGGCTGAGTTGTACAAACCTTTGTATGGGCGAGGGTTTTGTGCTTGCACTCAGTTTATCACATTGATAATCATTGGAATGTTTGTGTCGCGCTATTTGCTATATGCCTGTTGAGAAGGTGATTCTTTTCGCATGTGTATAACAGATAGGTAGAGCATAGTTAGAGAATATTATAAGGTTAAGTGTGAGTTCTTAAAACTCATACTTATGGTAGGTTCGTGACTCATAATTATATGGTATGTTTTTGAACCCCTCAGCGAATGGATGCCTATGGTCTGACTAAGATAAGTTCTTAAACTCATATGATTGTGGCAAGTTCCTGAACTCATAACGTGTGGTAAGTTTAATGAACTGGGTATAGATAAGTGTAAATGGAGTATTGAGGATGATAGGAATAGATAGACCTATTAAGCAATGGATCATTATAGAAAGTGGAGTTGATGGTGGAAGCATAGGTACTCTAAATCTACTAGCTATGTTAGACTTTCAAAATTTATTGACTTCGTGCTGATGTTTACACTTCCATTTTCTTGAAAAATATTGGATCAAATGATGGAACCAATGAGTTTTAACAACAATATTGTTATTCGTATGTCTATGCTAATTGTTTTGGCTAGACAAAAATGATTTGTAATATATTAAAATGTATTTTATATCATTAATGCATCATGTAACCTGGTGCAAAGATGATAAAAATGATGGAGTCATCAATGCAGTATTACATAGTGTTGGATGTGATCTAAGGATCGTCAGCCCACTATGGTATGATGTAGTATGATAAAATCACCAAATGACGGAATCCTCAACGGACTGTAAATACAGTGCGGTATCATGACGTCATAAAAAGATTTTTGAGATTTCTTTAAGATATGAGAATTCATATCTATGTATGTATATGTATATTTCGGTTGATGTCCGAATTGTTGTAGAGGTCTATACTATTTGATTCAGCTAGACGAATATTGAAAGATGTTCATGAAATTTAAGCGTTTATTGAAAAGTTATGTCAAATCAAATTATTTTGGTGTGGATTCAGATGTTAAAAAGCTGAGGTGAACAACCCTATAAGGGAACATGTTTTCGGGGACAATGGTTCTGAGCATAACGCATATAGTCGTTGTAATAATCCAGATTTTTATTATAATATTTAAATATTTATTGAATTATATAAATATTTAATGGATGTGTTTATTGTTGAATAAGTATTTGTTTAATTAATTTGATGTGATTTGATTATTTATTTGTTTAATAAATAATTAATGAGTTAAGGAAAGTAATTATTTTGAAATAGTAATTTAATTTAATTTAATAATTAAGTTAGAGAATTTATAATGATTAAATAAATTATTATATTATGCAATAAATTGTTATTAGAATTAATTAAATTAAGTATGAAAACTTAATTAATTAGAAGTGTGACAAATAACTATATTATAATTAGGTATTAAAATAAATTAAAGTAATTTTGATTTGGTTTTACCCAAACAATGCTTAAGGATATAAATTCCTTAATTTTAACTAGTTTGCCAAACAAAGCCCTATGGCTTTTGGATTTTTGAAATTTAAATTATTTACAAAATAAAATAAATAAATAAAATATATTTAATCTATACGTTATCTTCTGTAACTTATATAATAAGTAGGCTTATTATTGCCATATCAGTTTTTATTTTGGCATATACTTTTGTCAGTTATTGGTTTATGCTAGCCTAGTCTAAGACTGAACCTAAGAAAGAAAAGAAATTTGAGAGAGAAAAGGCTGTGATTTTCAAAGCAAGTTCTGATTTCTTCTAGCTATTATCAGTGATTAACAAATAGTTTCAAAGCAACAGAAGGTATGTTTTATAATCTTAACATATATGTGTTATACTATAATTCCTTAGTCTCGGTGTTCTTAAAATTCACTGCGTTGGTGGTATAATTTCTGTAATTGCTGTTATACAATTGAATTATAGTGATGGTATGTGATTATGAGGATTATAACTAGTGTTAGATGAAGAATGGTATGATAAATTACGTTTGCAAGAAGGAAATAGTTTTTACAGTGAATATATATGTATAAACGTATGTTTTGCATGATAACAAAAATTAGTAGGTGATTGTATGCTATTTATGAAATTGAACGTTATGTATATTAATTGGGTATGAATTTCAGAGAATCGTACTTTAAAGTAATCAAATTGGTGGTTATTAGAGATTACAGTATTCACTGTGTTTAACAAATGTCAAACATGGAGTTTTGCTTTAAAATATGATTTTCAAGGAATTTAGTTTTCTGTGATTATTGTTTAGTAATTTAAACTAGTATATGCATGTTGGGTAGTGTGTATATATGTAATTTATATAAGTTATACATGTTAATTGGGGTTAATTGCAGTTAAAAATAAAGACAGTAGATTTGTTATGTTGTTCGTGGTTGGGTTTTGCAAGTTTCGGCGCCCCAGCGTAAAAAATTTGAGCCCCAGCGCCAAAAATCGCGCCCCGGCGCCAAAATTCGTGCACCAGCGCCAGAAGTTCATGCCCCAGCGCTGAAATTCGCGCCCCAGCGCCAATCTCGTGCCCTGGCGCCACTATATAGCCTAGTCCTCGCGCCCCAGCGCCAAATTTGTAGTCTGACTTGGACAGTTTTGACCTCCTATAGTAAAATGGTCATAACTTTCTCATACGAACTCCGATTGAGGTGATTCAGATGATCCGGAATGAGGACGAGTAGACCTACAACTTTCGTTCTTTAGGTTTTTCAATTTGAGGTCATTAGGATGGGTACAAATTGTCATCTTTAGAACTATTGTGTTTTCGGAGGCAATCGGAGGGTGTCGGGCATGCACATATGCATGTGTAGTGCTCCAGACCATAAAAGATGATGTCCTAAGTTACAAAACATGAATAATAGTAAATATAATGATGCTTAACATTAATAAATAATGTATTAGATGAGTTATAGAAGCATAGTAAGCATACACGAGAGAGGCAAATCGGGCGTGTGACGAATGAACGTCGAAACGCCGTGCCAAGTGTTAATAAACTTAAAAAGTGTTTCAATTCAATTGAAATGAATATTATAAGATATGAAGTGGATTTAATATAAAGCTAATAAGTAGTCCTAGCAAGACTTAAGCACTTGAATGAACTGTGAATATGAAATACAGTGAGATATAAGTTGAAAGTTAACACAATTAAGTTGAACATTGTGTATTTATTAATAGGAAAGACTATGAGTTTACATTACAATTACTATGTGTTGTTATGTGACTAATATTTGATTTGTATGATTATATAATTGCGTAGGGCACGTGAAGTGCAGATAGCTGTAAGCTGTTAAACTGTTATTAGTAAACAACGATCAAGGCAAGTCTTCCGGTTCCTATTTTCTACGTGGACTTGATGAACTATTTTAAATTGCATGATATGTTATGCATGTTGAATCATGAAATGTTAAAGTCAATATATGACTGCATTATTTTGGCTAAGTAATGATGATTGAGTAAGGAACTCAATCTTTATATTTGCTATGTGAATTAAAAGCATGTATGCCATGTTACTTTAATGAGATATATATCGAGCATGTTATTATGTGTTATGTGATGCATGAAAACTGTTAGACTTTGCTGGGCTGTCGAGCTCACTCTTGCAAATAACCACTTTTGCAGGTCAAGATTTTAAGGTAAAGATATGTGCTAAGTGAGTTATAGAGATCTATATTCACGAAGATTACTTATGTTTTATAAGAAATGTATTTCATATTTTGAACGTAATATGTTGTTAAATTGTAAGTTGAGCTATCCAATGTATATGGATATTTAGTTATGATGTAAGACTTTGTATAGTCATTTTGTTGTAACGATTCATGATATAAGATTGAATCAATGAGATGTAGTGTAAAGGTTGCGATTCAGGGCAAGAAAGAAGGAAATATATAAACGTTTTAAATATTCCGCTATTTTAGTGTTTTTAATATCGAATAATGATGTAAAATTAGAGATTTAATGTATGGTTAACGACCGAAGTTAAGATTTTAAATTGTATGAATTTTGGGGTCGTTACAGTTGGTATCAAAGCTGTAGGTTATAAACCTTAGGTAGGAGTACCGTAGGCTATAACCTTAGAGAAGAGAGGTGAAGATAATGATCGAATAAGCTCAAATAGAGTTTGAACAATAAGGGATTAAAACTTGCGTGAAAGGATTCAAAGAAGAATCTCGCAGAGTTATGAGGAATATAAATGTGGGGTTACCCAACTCCAATAAAAAGGATGTAATGTGATAATAAATAGACAGTGTCTATAAGAAGAATGATAAAGAAGTTAAGAATAGAGAGTTATATCTAAGTTGTACAATTGTACTCTTTAGTAGTTGATGTATGGTATCTGGGCTAAACGATTCCTTCATGGAGCGGAGGTATATACGAACTAGCAACTCGGAACCTAGTTTGTTGGTTGTTTGTGGGAAACCACTCAGCGTACCATATTAAAACTGTTAGAGATTCGATGTGTACCAAGTGTAGAAATGGACACGTATGGTGAGAGTTTAGAACTTGAATGAAATTTTGAGCGATGTAAATGAAGTTAGAAATTCTTAAAGGAAGAATTGTTATATAAACAAGAAGATTCAAAGAAGAATCTTGTAGATATAAAGATAAGAAATGGGAGTTTCCTAACTCTAATAGCCAAGATAACGAATAATGTCGTAAATGATGAAAAAGAGAAAGAATGAGGATCGTAAAACAAAACGATCACGAGTTAACAAAAGAATTTTAATAGAGATGATTATAGAATAAGGTCACGACGTGATCTATTTAAGTTATAAAAGAAAGATGGTCTGTAATGTTTGAATGATTATAGCTTAATGCTATGAAGATGGTGTACTACGAAATAGTACGAGATAACTCATGAGGAGTTATAGATAATGTGATACGAGGAATTCGTATCGAGCAAAGAGCAAGTTAAAAGAAAGATAGAGTTAGGTGGGATTTCAATTGAGAACTCATGTGATGGCTGAGTTGTACAAACCTTTGTATGGGCGAGGGTTTTGTGCTTGCACTCAGTTTATCACATTGATAATTATTGGAATGTTTATGTCGCGCTATTTGCTATATGCCTGTTGAGAAGGTTATTCTTTTCTTATGTGTATAACAGATAGGTAGAGTATAGTTAGAGAATATTATAAGGTTAAGTACGAGTTCTTAAAACTCATACTTATGGTAGGTTCGTGACTCATAATTATATGGTATGTTTTTGAACCCCTTAGCGAATGGACGCCTATGGTCTGACTAGGATAAGTTCTTAAACTCATATGATTGTGATAAGTTCCTGAACTCATAACGTGTGGTAAGTTTGACGAACTGGGTATAGATAAGTGTAAATGGAGTATTGAGGATGATAGGAATAGATAGAATTATTAAGTAATGGATCAGTGTAGAAGGTGGAGACATAGGTTTTTCCAAATCTTCTAACCTTGCTAGATTTTCGAAATTTATTGACTTCGTGCCTATGGTTGTACTTTTGATTTTTGAAAAATGTTGGATCACACTAGTGAACCAAAGAATTTTTAAAACGGTACTATTATTCGCGTATCTATGCTGTTTGTTTCGGCTAGAAAAAAAATGATTTTTAAATTTTCAAAACATATTTTAATTATATATATCAGGTGATATGATAAACGATGGAGTCATCAATGCAATGGAACCTGGTGTTGGATGTGATCATATGATCCTCAGCCCACTTTGGTGAGATGTAGTATGACAACGTCATAATCATGACACCATAAAAAAATTGAGATTTCTTTAGGATATAAGAATACATATGTATGTATGTATATGCATATTTCGGTTAATGTCTGAGTTATTGTAGAGGTCTATACTATTTGATTCAGCTAGACAAATATTAAAAGATGTTCATGAAATTCAAGAGTTTCTTGAGAAGTTATGCCAAACCAAATTGTTTTGGTGCGGATTCAGATGTTGAAAAGCTGAGATGAACAACCCTATTATTAGGGGTTACGCTTAGTTTATACTTTGCGCTGAAATGTTTGTGCACAATACATGTACGAAGGATTGATCCCCTAAGTACCTTGAAGTCATTATAGTCGTATGACTATAAAAGTTAAAGTTGAAAGATTACTTATAACTGTGGACAAGGTTCGTGGTGATTAGACCCTCAGTTGAATGCTTGCACTCTAAATTCTGAGATGAACAACTCTTTTATTAGAGGTTACGCTTAGTTTATACTTTGCGCTGAAATATTTGTGCACAATACATGTACAATAGGTTAATCACCTAGAGTAACTGCGGAGGGTGTTTTCAGTGTTTGTGATTGATAAACATTCTGCCAAAGAGGGTTTAAAGTGTGAAGAACCGGGGGTGAAGCACTATTAAACCTAGAGAATAGAGTTCATGGTCTTGTGACCCTCAGCATGATTTGGAATCTTTTATATTCCTGAGTTATTCATACTACTTCCCAATTATTGAACAATTGTGGAAGATTCTTGTTATTCTACAAGATGGAAGTGAAAAAGGAAAATATTCCTTAGAAAGAAGTAAGTCGTATAATGTGACACTGAATGATGAGTATGTTGAATAAGTGAGAAAAGAGATTTTGAAGTGAGAAGTAGATGAGTTATCAAAGAATAATGTGAAACTTTTAATAGAAAAGTTAATAATTATATGAATTGTAGAATGATCTTTGTGGAAAAAGTGGTTATAGAACCTAAGGAATGAATATAGTATTAACGTAAAATCTACTTTGATAGATGGAATGAATAAATATTAATTGATAAAATTTCGAGGACGAAATTCTTAGAAGAAAGGGTTAATGTAATATACCGAGTATTTATGACAGCAATCCTTAGAAAAAGAAATGAATGGGTTAAAAGATATATAATACTCAAAATATAATTGAGTTCAAATGAAAGTTATGAAATGAAACCTAGAATTTGTTAGGAAACGAATGTAGTAGGAAATATAAAATCTATATTTAGATAAAATGATGAAAGATTTCTCTGAGTTATTTGTGTAATTTGTGTCTTCGATTCTGGGGACAGAATCTTTGTAAGTAGAGAAGATTGTAACGAATGAGTGGCTTGAGTTGTGATTCTGAGGACAGAATCCTTGTAAGGAGGGAATGCTGTAACAATCCCGATTTTTATTATAATATTTAAATATTTATTGAATTATATAAATATTTAATGGATGTATTTATTGTTGAATAAGTATTTGTTTAATTGATTTGATGTGATTTGATTATTTATTTGTTTAATAAATAATTAATGAGTTAAGGAAAGTAATTATTTTAAAATAGTAATTTAATTTAATTTAATAATTAAGTTAGAGAATTTATAATGATTAAATAAATTATTATATTATGCAATAAATTGTTATTAGAATTAATTAAATTAAGTATGAAAACTTAATTAATTAGAAGTATGACAAATAACTATATTATAATTAGGTATTAAAATAAATTAAAGTAATTTGATTTGGTTTTACCCAAACAATGCTTAAGGATATAAATTCCTTAATTTTAACTAGTTTGCCAAATAAAGCCCTATGGCTTTTGGATTTTTGAAATTTAAACTATTTACAAAATAAAATAAATAAATAAAATATATTTAATCTATACGTTATCTTCTGTAACTGATATAATAAGTAGGCTTATTATTACCATATCAGTTTTTATTTTGGCGTATACTTTTGTCAGTTATTGGTTTACACTAGCCTAGTCTAAGACTGAACCTAAGAAAGAAAAGAAATTTGAGAGAGAAAAGGCTGTGATTTTCAAAGCAAGTTCTGACTTCTTCTAGCTATTATCAGTGATTAACAAATAGTTTCAAAACAACAGAAGGTATGTTTTATAATCTTAACATATATGTGTTATACTATAATTCCTTAGTCTCGGTGTTCTTAAAATTCACTGCGTTGGTGGTATAATTTCTGTAATTGCTATTATACAATTGAATTATAGTGATGGTATGTGATTATGAGGATTATAACTAGTGTTAGATGAAGAATGGTATGATAAATTACGTTTGCAAGAAGGAAATAGTTTTTACAGTGAATATATATGTATAAACGTATGTTTTGCATGATAACAAAAATTAGTAGGTGATTGTATGCTATTTATGAAATTGAACGTTATGTATATTAATTGGGTATGAATTTCAGAGAATCGTACTTTAAAGTAATCAAATTGGTGGTTATTAGAGATTACAGTATTCACTGTGTTTAACAAATGTCAAACATGGAGTTTTGCTTTAAAATATGATTTTCAAGGAATTTAGTTTTCTGTGATTATTGTTTAGTAATTTAAACTAGTATATGCATGTTGGGTAGTGTGTATATATGTAATTTATATAAGTTATACATGTTAATTGGGGTTAATTGCAGTTAAAAATAAAGACAGTAGATTTGTTATGTTGTTCGTGGTTGGGTTTTGCAAGTTTCGGCGCCCCAGCGTAAAAAATTTGAGCCCCAGCGCCAAAAATCGCGCCCCGGCGCCAAAATTCGTGCACCAGCGCCAGAAGTTCATGCCCCAGCGCTGAAATTCGCGCCCCAGTGCCAATCTCGTGCCCTGGCGCCACTATATAGCCTAGTCCTCGCGCCCCAGCGCCAAATTTGTAAAATGGCCATAACTTCCTCATACGAACACCGATTGAGGTGATTCAAGATGATCCGGAACGAGGACGAGTAGACCTACAACTTTCGTTCTTTAGATTTTTCAATTTGAGGTCATTAGGATGGGTCAAAATGGTCATCTTTAGAACTACTGTGTTTTCGGAGGCAATCGGAGGGTGTCGGGCATGCACATATGCATGTGTAGTGCTCCAGACCATAAAAGATGATGTCCTAAGTTACAAAACATGAATAATAGTAAATATAATGATGCTTAACATTAATAAATAATGTATTAGATGAGTTATAGAAGCATAGTAAGCATACACAAGAGAGGCAAATCGGGCGTGTGACGAATGAACGTCGAAACGTCGTGCCAAGTGTTAATGAACTTAAAAAGTGTTTCAATTCAATTGAAATGAATATTATAAGATATGGAGTGGATTTAATATAAAGCTAATAAGTAGTCCTAGCAAGACTTAAGCACTTGAATGAACTGTGAATATGAAATATAGTGAGATATAAGTTGAAAGTTAACACAATTAAGTTGAACATTGTGTATTTATTAATAGGAAAGACTATGAGTTTACATTACAATTACTATGTGTTGTTATGTGACTAATATTTGATTTGTATGATTATATAATTGCGTAGGGCACGTGAAGTGCAGATAGCTGTAAGCTGTTAAACTGTTATTAGTAAACAACGATCAAGGCAAGTCTTCCGGTTCCTATTTTCTACGTGGACTTGATGAACTATTTTAAATTGCATGATATGTTATGCATGTTGAATCATGAAATGTTAAAGTCAATATATGACTGCATTATTTTGGCTAAGTAATTATGATTGAGTAAGGAACTCAATCTTTATATTTGCTATGTGAATTAAAAGCATGTATGTCATGTTACTTTAATGAGATGTATATCGAGCATGTTATTATGTGTTATGTGATGCATAAAAACTGTTAGACTTTGCTGGGCTGTCGAACTCACTCTTACAAATAACCACTTTTGCAGGTCAAGATTTTAAGGTAAAGATATGTGCTAAGTGAGTTATAGAGATCTATATTCACGAAGATTACTTATATTTTATGAGAAATGTATTTCATATTTTGAACGTAATATGTTGTTAAATTGTAAGTTGAGCTATCCAATGTATATGGATATTTAGTTATAATATAAGACTTTGTATAGTCATTTTGTTGTAACGATTCATGATATAAGATTGAATCGAAGAGATGTAGTGTAAAGGTTGCGATTCAGGGCAAGAAAGAAGGAAATATATAAACGTTTTAAATATTCCGCTATTTTAGTGTTTTTAATATTGAATAATGATGTAAAATTAGAGATTTAATGTATGGTTAACGACCAAAGTTATGATTTTAAATTGTATGGATTTTGGGGTCGTTACAGTCGTACAAAACACTACGTTGCGGCCCAACGTAGTGGTACAATAGGCTGGCCACCTAGTGTACGTAAGGAGGGAGTTTTCAGTATTTGTGATTGATAAACACTCTGGTTTGCATTGTGAAGGATTGAGTTGAAGCACTAGTAAACCGATAATAGAGTTCACGGTCTTGTGACCCCTCAGCATGATTTGGAATCTTTTAAATTCCTGAGTTATTCATACTACTTCCTAATTATTGAGCAATTATGGAAGATTATTGCTATTCTAAAAAGTGAATATGGTAAGGATGATATTCCTTGGAAAGAAGTAAGTCGTAGGATGCGACACTGAATGATGAATATATTGAATAAGTGAGAAAAGAAGTGTTGATATGAGAAGGAGATGAGTTATCAAAGAATAATGTAAAACTTTTAATAGAAAAGTTAATAATTGTATAAAGATCTTTGTGAAAAGGAAGTGGTTATAGAACCCAATGACTGAATAAAGTATTAACGTAAAAATCTATTTTGATAGATTAAATGAATAAAGATTAATAAATAAAAATTTCGAGGACGAAATTCTTAGAAGAATGGTTGAATGTAATGTCCCGAGAGTTTGATCATATAGTATATGATAATGATCCTTAGAGAAAGCTAATGAACGGGTCAAAGAATATATAATACTCAAATATAATTGAGTCTAACTAAATGTTATGAAATAAAACTTATAAGAATTTATTATCAAGAATGGTGAGAGTAGAAAATATAAAACATATATTAAGGTAATGTGTTGAAGTTATTCAATGAATAGATTTGAGAAAAACCTGAGTAAAGTAGGGTTTCGGTGATTCTGAGGACGGAATCCTTATAAGGAGGGAAGGATGTGACATCCCAGATTTTTAGAATTTATAAATGAGAATTTTATAAATAAAAGTATTATTTATGAGATATGTTGGGTGTGAGTATGTGTATGTCATATATTGTAGAATATATGAATTGATGTGAAGAGAATGTTATATATTAATTTTAATATATATAAATATTTAATTGAATTATTTATTGAGTAAATAAATAAATTTTGTTTTGCTTATAGAGTAATGTAATTAAGTGTAGTAGATTAATTAAATGAATATTTAGTATTTAATTTAATTAATATAATAATTTTATGTTAGAGTTCTAATTTAATTGAGATAATTAAATTTGATGAGTTATGTGATGATTGTTATACGAAATTATAATTAACAAGTAAATATAATTATGTGACAATTTGATGAGATTGATTGATGTTAAGCTATTGATTAATTAAAATAATGAGTATTTGCCAAACATGGTCTTAGGCTTTTCAAGTTCAAGTTGGTGTAACCTATGTATTAACTAGTAATTAGTATATCTAATAATTACTATGAGTTATATATATTTATATATTACTAGTATTGTATATTATATGTATATACTACAAGTTAGTATGTTAGTTTTAGAAAACAAACAAAAGAAAGAAGAAGAGAGTTAGAGAGAGTTGTAGAAGAAGAAGAAGAGGAAGAGGAAGAAAAAGAAGAAGAAGGGAAAGCTTTGAGAAAATAAAGCAAGCCCCATCATCATCTCTCTCTTAAATTCATACTAATAATGCTATAATCTAAATTCCTTGTTTTAATTATATTTTATGTTCTTCATAATGTAGGATAATGGTTATATAGAAGTTGTATTGAGAAATTGAGAGAGATAGAGAGAAATAGAGGAATTGAGATGAGCTAGAAGAAGAAGAAGAAAAAGCTAGAAGAAGGTAACTTCTAAACTCTTATTTAATCTTTGATTTTTGGGTAGATTTATGTTCTAGGATAATAGATCATGCTTAATCTTGTTTGTATTGGTTTAATCTTGGATTATCAAGAATCAAACAAGAGGATTCAAGAAAGAAAATGAAATAGAAAGAAAATTTGAAGAACAAAATTCGTAGGTTTTGAGTAATTGTGGACATATCTTGTGAAATTCATATCTCTTTGGGTATAATGAGTTAGAAAGTCAGCCTTATATCAAATCGAAGATATGGAAGTAAGCTATATTTTGAAAGTGGAATCACATGAAAACTCTTTGTAGATTTCTTGCAATGTCTATTTTAGTAAGGCTGGTCAGAAGGAAAAATAATCTGTCCAGAAAATCAAAACTGTTACGGTTTTTGACTTTGAAAAATTCATATAAATTCGTGTGTTTTGAATCTGAAGAAACTTAAAACTGCAAAGTTGTAGATATGGAAGTTTACTAGCTAACTCTCGTGATTGAGCCATTTTATGGACCGGATCATGTCCGAAATAAATTGTTTTGTAAGAATGTCCAGAAAATTTAATTTTCTACACTAGTTGATGAATTACAGAATCTGGTTTAGATGGATAAGGGTCGGACTTTAAGGCCTCGATGAGGTTGTAGTACACTGAGTAAGGGTTAATTCGATATAAGAAGGAACAAAATCGGACGTGTAACGAAGGAGATACGTTAAAAACGAAAGCAACGTTTTGTTAAAAAAATTGTGAAGATGAGTTTTATAATTATGTTTGAATTAAGATTTTGGGTGATGGTATATTTTGATGATTAAAAATATGTTTTGACATATGTAATGAATATAGATATGTGTTATCATATTCTATGCATAATTAACCATTTAAGATCAAGAGTTGAGATAAGTTAATGTGTGCACATAACGTACTCGATAAAATGCCTAAAAGTAATAGTGTTTCTAAACTTTGGTATACAAAGTGTCTAACTAATTGCTAATATTGGTAAGTGTGAAAAATGTGTAGATATTGGATATAATGGGTGTGAATCGAAGGGTAGTGTAAATATAAAGGAAAATTAAAATGTAAACAATTTATTTATAATGTGTAAACCAAATTGGTAACAATGTTATGTGTGTATACGCAATTAAACTGTTTGTGAGATAGTCGTGTGTGGTGATGAAAATTAAACTACAATGTTGAGTATAGTCTAGTTAGATTGTATAAGATAATAAAGGAAATAAATAAAGTTCTTAGAATAAATTTAACTACTATATTATATAAATATATCTAAAACAGGTTATAGATATGTACAAGCTTGATAATTATCTCACGGTAAAGAGCAAAGGAAAGTCTTTCAGTTCCTTTTTGCTATGTGAACTTGATGATGATCTTCTTTAAAATTTTAGTGTATGATGTATTATATATGTCAAAAGTATGAAATGTGAAAGTCAATCTATGACTATGATGATTGAACTATGAATGTTGATTGAGTAAGGAACTTAATCTTTATAGTTGTTATGTGAACTACAACATGTATGCTATGTTTGTTTATGATTATTCTTGTATGTTGAGCATGTTATTATGTGTTACGTGATGCATGAAAACTGTTATATTTTGCTGAGCTGCCGAGCTCATTCTTGCAAATAACCATTTTTGCAGATTCAAGAATTTAAGGTAACGCTATGTGCTACTTGATTGTTATGGATCAAAAGTGATATATGAAGATTTAATATCCTAGCTAAGTTGTTATTCTTGTAAACCATGTCTAATGTTTCAGTAATTGTATTAATATTGTAATTATAATATTGTTTTGCGAATGTAAACTATTGTAGTATTAAAATGATTCTGAGATATTTAGATATAAAGGTTGAAGGTTTTGGGAACGAGGATAGTTTGTAATAGAAAATTTTAATTATTCCACAAATGTCAATTGTGACGCCCCCAGAATAGGTATACAACACCCATTCTGAGTCGCCAAATACATGGTACAGAAAACAAACTACAACTTCAATAATACAATTGTCGTGCAAAATACGACAACACATACTGTGAGTTTAAATACAAATATTGTCTTCTAGACAATATCCACACTCAAATAAATCCTCATTACAATTATTCAAACACTATTTTACAGAAATAGTGAGGACTACTAATACATCTTTCTAGAACCATCACTCCATACCCCGACTAGATCCTGCTATGTTCTCACCTCCTGAGAAGAAAAATGGAACAAAAAGGAAAAGGGTGAGCTCAACTAGCCCAGTAAAGAATATTATGACTAAGATAATATACAACAAATTATCGTTAGTCTTCAACAGGGAAAAATCTGATAAAATATAATCGACAACAAGTTTTAGATCAACAACTGCAGCGGAAACAACAAACCATTAGAAGAGTCAAGTAGAGAAAGAATTCTACTATCTTCTAAGATTTAAAAGTCCATCATCAATATTTTATCCCTGTAACATCAATTAATAATCATCTTTAACCAAATATTCATCTTTGCACTACAGGCCAAAGATATTCATTTGTATCATCAGTCGGTCATGTTCATCTCAACACCTGTTCATCTTTGCACTACAAGCCAAAGATATTCATCAAGTAATTATACATCTTTGCACTACAGGCCAAAGATATTCAGTAATATCATCATTTAGGACTGAGGATGATGAAAAATATCTTAAAGAGAACGAATCCAATGAGACAAAAGGACAAATAGTAGGGATTCGTATAACAGTTTATCCAAGATCAATAATACTTCATAATAATCAATTGTGAAGCAGAATTCAAAAATAAAGATCAAAACATGGATACAATCAAAGATAGTAACCATAATAGACATCTTGGACAAAAAGGGAAAATTTTATTTTTCGGTGAATAGTGCCGTATTCGTGAATAGTGCCGTATACGTGAATAGTGCCGTATACGTGAATAGTAACCCCGACACAAAAAGTTCCAAATTTGATAAAAACACATATCAATATTTCAGCATAATGATATTGAAGAAAATAATATCATTAAGAAGAAAATAATATCCCTTACCTCAAAATATCAGTACTTCTGGTCGGAATACCGGTATAAGGCTGAAAGAAACTTGCTCTGATGAATAGAAACTCTCAAAGTATCTAAATACTCACAAAATACACTCAATAATCTAGAGAGAGAAAGAGAGAAAACTTGTTTCTGGTGTAATTTTCAATTCTAACTTAGCCCTCTATTTATAGGAAAATTTTGGTAGGTTTGACCTGCAACCTGATGGCTTTACCTGCTACTATTCCCACCTACCACATTTGAAATATAATTCAGCACATTTCTTCACCAACCACAAGTGGGGCCCACCAATTCTAGAATTTTCCATCAAAATGATAAACTCCGAAAATTCAACAATTTCTGAACCAGTCATCTTGTAAAATTCATAATAAATCATACGTTCATTTTTAACGGTTCAAAATTTGTGGGCATATACTCAACTTATATATGTATAACATATCCAAAATTTACCACGATCCAACGGTCGGATTAAAAATTATAACCCCCGCAAAATATCTCAAAAACTCTGATTTTTAATACCTCCATTCCGACAAAAATATGGATAAAAACCTCAACATTAACTCCTTCATTTTTAACCACAAAAATATATCCCTCATTTATATCCACATAAAATAAATATTTCCTTATCATATGAATCAATAATTAATTATTCATAAATAATATTACAGAATCACATTTATGACAACCAGGCCGTTCCCAGGAAAGAGGGGGCTTTCCAATAAGGATTTCTCCTTACTGGCGCGCAATTAGATGACCAAACCTCTCCTTAGACAGAACTTTCTAGACATTGCCAATAATGTTATCTAATAATATTATTCAAATAATATGAATTATTGATCTGATAAATAAAAATACTGTGCAACAACAATTATTGAAACAACAATAATATAAAATATCAACGCAGTAATTATTGAATCAATAAAATAAAATATTGAATAATAACTACTGTAACAATTATTGAGTAGTGCCTTCTTACGTACGAATCAATAATTCAACTATACTGTGCAATCCGTGTGCTACTATGCAACCACGCGTTATTACTGTATTTTTAACCACCGGGTATTTAAACAGTGTTAACGGTAACAACTACGCCATTATTAATAAACAACTTATACTTGTCGTTTTCTTCATCCAATCGCTTTCCGTTATGGGGCCCACACAAGGCTGCGTCGTCGTACGAATATTCCCCGACAGCAAGAATATTCCACGACCAACCGAATATTCACCGACAAAAAATAAATATTTTATAACCACTTGCTTATTTTGCAAAATTTGCACATTTCACCCATAACCAAAGTATTATATCAAATTAACCCCCTTATTATTCACAATAATATTTAGAGAAAATTTGATTTTATTCATTAATAAGTTGGGGTCTTACAACCTCCCCTCCTTATGAAATTTCGTCCTCGAAATTGACGTACGCACCTGATGTTTCAAAAAGGTGAGGATACCTCGCTTTCATTTCTGATTCCAACTCCCAGGTCATTTCTTCAATAGCATGGTTTCTCCACAAAACCTTAACTTGTGGTATAACCTTCGTGCGTAGGACATGCTCTTTCCTATCCAAGATCTTAACAGGTACCTCCTCGTACGTTAAATCTTCAGCTATCTCGTCTGGTTCTAACTCAATAATGTGGTTCGGGTCTTTAACATATTTACGAAGCATAGATATGTGAAAAACATTATGAACACGAGACATGCTTGGAGGTAATGCGAGTCTATATGCCACATTTCCTATTCGCTCAAGAATTTCAAATGGACCAACAAATCTTGGATTGAGCTTTCCTCTCTTCCCAAATCTTGTAACTCCCTTCCATGGTGCAACACGTAACAATACATGATCCCCAATATTAAATTCCACGTCCTTCGATGAAGATCCGCATAACTCTTTTGTCGATCCTGTGCCGTTTGTATACGTTGTCGAATCGTTTGGATCTTCTCTGTAGTAATGCGTACCAATTCTGGTCCCAACAATGTTGCTTCACCCACCTCGTCCCAGCATACTGGAGAACGACATTTTCTTCCATACAACGCCTCAAATGGAGCCATACCTATGCTCGCCTGATAACTGTTGTTGTAGGAGAATTCCACCAATGGTAGGTACTTATCCCAACTCCCTTTGAGATCTAAGACACAAAGTCTTAATAGATCTTCAAGAGTTTGAATAGTCCTCTCTGATTGTCCGTCCGTTTGAGGATGGTATGCTGAACTGAATCGTAAATCCGTGCCCATAGCTTTCTGCAAGCTAACCCAAAATCGTGAAGTGAATCTTGGGTCACGATCCGAAACTATGGATACTGGCATGCCATGCAATCTCACAATCTCGTTCACGTACATACTAGCAAGACGTTCAAGGGAATAAGTCTCACGTATCGGCAAGAAATGAGCGGACTTGGTTAATCTATCAACAATAACCCAAATCGCATCTATGCCTTGAGAAACCTTGGGAAGACCTGTAACAAAATCCATAGTAATGTGTTCCCACTTCCATTTCGGGATCTCAAGTGGTTGCAATGGACCCTTTGGCACTTGATGCTCCGCCTTTACACGTTGACAAGTTAAACACCTCGAGATAAACTCCGCAATCTCTCTTTTCATATTGCTCCACCAAAATGTATGTCGAAGATCGTGATACATTTTGGTACTCCCAGGATGGATTGCAAACGGTGTGTTATGTGCCTCATCATTATTATTCTATGCTTCAAGTCAAAATCGTTAGGAACACAAAGTCTGGAGTTGACTCGAAGTATTCCTTCTTCATCGATTCTTGCTTCTGGAATAGCACCTTCTTGCACTTTCTTCTTCATACGCATCAGCTCTATATCCGTAGCTTGAGCAGCTTTAACTTTATCGATTAAAGTCGGTTCTACTCGTATATTTGATATCATCATGTGGGTACTTGGAGCCTTCATCTCTATCTCCATCCTTTGCAAGTCATACAAAATGGGCCTTTGTGTTAAAAACATTGCACTCGTACCCGCATATGATCTTCTACTCAATGCGTCAGCTACTACGTTTGCTTTTCCAGGATGGTATTGGATGGTATGATCGTAATCTTTCAACAGCTCAAGCCAACGTCGTTGCCGCATGTTGAGTTCCTTTTGGGTGAAGAAATATTTGAGGCTTTTATGATCTGTATAGATCTCCACTTTCTCTCCATACAGGTAGTGTCTCCAGATCTTCAACGCAAAAACGACTGCTGCCAACTCCAAATCATGAGTAGGATAATTCCTCTCATATTCTTTGAGTTGTCGTGAGGCATAGGCTATGACTTTCCCATGTTGCATGAGAACACATCCTAACCCTTTGCCTGAAGCATCGCTGTAGATAACAAATCCATCCGAACCAGATGGTATTGTCAAAACAGGTGCCGAAATGAGTCTCCTCTTGAGTTCTTGGAAACTCTTCTCGCATTCCTCACTCCATACGAATTTTGTATCTTTCCGAGTTAGCTGAGTTAACGGAGTAGCGATTCGAGAAAATCCTTCCACAAATCTCCGATAATAACCAGCTAAGCCCAGAAAGCTACGTACTTCGGTTACCGACTTCGGTTGCTCCCAACTTTGTATGGCTTCAATCTTCGCCGGGTCGACAGATACTCCATGTTTTGACACCACGTGCCCAAGGAATGCTACTTCCTCAAGCCAGAATTCGCATTTCTTCAGTTTGGCATATAGCTTGTTTTCACGAAGCCTTTGCAGTACCAGCTTCAAATGGCGCTCATGATCTTCACGGCTTTTGGAATAGATGAGGATGTCATCAATAAAGACAACAACGAACTGATCCAAATATTCTTTGAATACACGGTTCATCATATCCATGAAGGCAGCAGGAGCATTAGTCAATCCAAAAGACATTACTAAGAATTCATAATGCCCGTACCGAGTTCTGAAGGCAGTCTTTGGAATATCCTCAGTTTTAATCTTCAGCTGATGATATCCAGAACGAAGATCGATCTTTGAAAAGAATTGTGCTCCTTGCAACTGGTCAAACAGGTCATCAATGCGAGGTAGCGGATACCTATTCTTGATGGTGACATGGTTCAATTCTCGATAGTCAATACAAAGTCGCATACTCCCGTCTTTCTTCTTTACGAATAAAACAGGAGCACCCCAAGGAGACGTACTAGGACGAATAAAACCGATGTCCAACAACTCCTGTAGTTGGACTTTTAACTCCTGAAGTTCAATAGGAGCCATTCGATATGGGGTTTTAGAAATGGGCTTTGTACCGGGTTCAAGGTCAATAAAGAATTCAATTTCTCGTTCCGGGGGTAGACCGGGAAGTTCTTCAGGAAATACATCGGAAAATTCTCTAACAATAGAAATATTATTCAAATCTGACTTGTCTTTGTTCAAATCCATAACATGGGCTAAGAAAGCTTGACATCCGTTTTTCAATAAACGAATAGCTTTGTGGCTTGATATGACAGTGACTGATTTTAGTGGTTTAGTAGTTTGAATTCGTATGACAGGTTGGTTAGGAATATGAAAACTAACAACCTTACGAAAACAATCAATTTTAGCATGATGAGTGGTTAACCAATCAATTCCTAAAATCACATCAAAAGCAAGTATCTTTAAAGAGATAAGATCAACAGGTAATGTGATAGTGCCAACTTGGATCATGCAAGATTTATAAACTGTAGATGTAACGAAGGTTTCACCCAACGGAGTTTCAACAGATAAGTTAAAGTCCAATTTCTCCGGAGTCAAGTTTAAACGTTGAGCACAAGCAGGAGAGATAAAAGAATGGGTAGAACCGGTATCTAGTAAGGTATAAACTTCACAAGAATTCAAGATTAGCTTACCCGTGATCACCTCGTTCGGGTTTCTCACGTTTTGGCCAGTTACGACAAACGCTCTTCCAGGAACCGCTGATTTCGCCTTATCCGGGACAGCCCTTGGAATCACCACTCCCGCTGAACTTGGTTTCGCTATAGTACAATCTCGAGCGATGTGGCCTTCCTTCCCACAGTTGTAACACACCTTGGATTGTTGTGGACAGTTTGGGCTGATATGTCCCTCTTTCCCGCATTTGTAACATCTAACTGGCGGTCGTTCTCCTCCCCTAAAATTTGTTGTTGGTGCTGGAGCTGGTGCTGATGTCTTCCCGTCATTGTTGAATCTCCTCTTTCTGAAATTTCCACTTGACTCACCTCTCCTATTATCATGGCCACGATGACCACCCGGGTGGTTACCGCCTTTGTTCGTATTTTTCCCTCCTCGTTGGTTATCATCGCTCTGATGATTGCTGTCACCGGTATGACCCTGGTTGTGGTCCCTCGGTTGAGTATACTCATTATCTCTCTCTAATAATTGGGCCCTGTTGACAACGTCTGAATACAGAGAAAATTTATGAGAGATAAGGTATTGACGAATCTCAGGTTTTAAACCTCTCAGAAACATCCGCGTCATTCGTTCCTCATTTTCGACCAAATGAGGTGCAAACCTGGATAACTCTGCAAACTTCGCCTCGTACTGGGACACCGTCATGTTGTTTTGTTCCAGTCTAATAAACTCAACCTCCTTCATATGACGAATACTTTCAGGAAAGTACTTGTCATTGAACAGTTTTTGAAATGTTTCCCAGGACATGTTGAGTGCGTCAGGCTGGGTACGCTTCACAGACTCCCACCAGTAGTCTGCCTCACCGCGGAACATAAATGTGGCGAATGGAACCTTCTGTTCCTCCGTGCATCCCAAGACATCAAATATCTTGGTAATTTGCTTGACCCACGTTTCCGCCATGATCGGATCCGGCTTTCCCTTAAATTCTGGTGGTCCCAATTCTTTGAACTGCTTAGCTGTGACAAACCGCGCGTTGTTATCATTTCCACCCGTATTCTGCACACGAGTCTCCCTCGTCTGATTTTGCATGAACTGCAAAAAGCTCCTAAACATTCCATCATTCATCGTTTGCTCGGCAACGTTGTTTACAGGAGGAATATTGCCTTCCTGTTGCACGTTCCCCTGGGTAGTGATCAAAGGTGTCTCCACGGTCTGATTTACTCCATTATTAACGTTCTCAGCTGCCATTCTTAAATACTGCCATAAAACAAGGGTTAATAGTCATGTCATATATTATCCCTATACTCTGACCGACCAAATAGACACCAAATAAACTTAGTCAGGTCATACTAGCGAAGGAATTCCCCGTCTCTCCCCTCCTAGTTCTTGTCTCACATCTCAGCCAGGGATCATATCCCTAAGCTCTGATACCAACTGTGACGCCCCCAGAATAGGTATACAACACCCATTCTGAGTCGCCAAATACATGGTACAGAAAACAAACTACAACTTCAATAATACAATTGTCGTGCAAAATACGACAACACATACTGTGAGTTTAAATACAAATATTGTCTTCTAGATAATATCCACACTCAAATAAATCCTCATTACAATTATTCAAACACTATTTTACAGAAATAGTGAGGACTACTAATACATCTTTCTAGAACCATCACTCCATACCCCGACTAGATCCTGCTATGTTCTCACCTCCTGAGAAGAAAAATGGAACAAAAAGGAAAAGGGTGAGCTCAACTAGCCCAGTAAAGAATATTATGACTAAGATAATATACAACAAATTATCGTTAGTCTTCAACAGGGAAAAATCTGATAAAATATAATCGACAACAAGTTTTAGATCAACAACTGCAGCGGAAACAACAAACCATTAGAAGAGTCAAGTAGAGAAAGAATTCTACTATCTTCTAAGATTTAAAAGTCCATCATCAATATTTTATCCCTGTAACATCAATTAATAATCATCTTTAACCAAATATTCATCTTTGCACTACAGGCCAAAGATATTCATTTGTATCATCAGTCGGTCATGTTCATCTCAACACCTGTTCATCTTTGCACTACAGGCCAAAGATATTCATCAAGTAATTATACATCTTTGCACTACAGGCCAAAGATATTCAGTAATATCATCATTTAGGACTGAGGATGATGAAAAATATCTTAAAGAGAACGAATCCAATGAGACAAAAGGACAAATAGTAGGGATTCGTATAACAGTTTATTCAAGATCAATAATACTTCATAATAATCAATTGTGAAGCAGAATTCAAAAATAAAGATCAAAACATGGATACAATCAAAGATAGTAACCATAATAGACATCTTGGACAAAAAGGGAAAATTTTATTTTTCGATGAATAGTGCCGTATTCGTGAATAGTGCCGTATACGTGAATAGTGCCGTATACGTGAATAGTAACCCCCGACACAAAAAGTTCCAAATTTGATAAAAACTCATATCAATATTTCAGCATAATGATATTGAAGAAAATAATATCATTAAGAAGAAAATAATATCCCTTACCTCAAAATATCAGTACTTCTGGTCGGAATACCGGTATAAGGCTGAAAGAAACTTGCTCTGATGAATAGAAACTCTCAAAGTATCTAAATACTCACAAAATACACTCAATAATCTAGAGAGAGAAAGAGAGAAAACTTGTTTCTGGTGTAATTTTCAATTCTAACTTAGCCCTCTATTTATAGGAAAATTTTGGTAGGTTTGACCTGCAACCTGATGGCTTTACCTGCTACTATTCCCACCTACCACATTTGAAATATAATTCAGCACATTTCTTCACCAACCACAAGTGGGGCCCACCAATTCTAGAATTTTCCATCAAAATGATAAACTCCGAAAATTCAACAATTTCTGAACCAGTCATCTTGTAAAATTCATAATAAATCATACGTTCATTTTTAACGGTTCAAAATTTGTGGGCATATACTCAACTTATATATGTATAACATATCCAAAATTTACCACGATCCAACGGTCGGATTAAAAATTATAACCCCCGCAAAATATCTCAAAAACTCTGATTTTTAATACCTCCATTCCGACAAAAATATGGATAAAAACCTCAACATTAACTCCTTCATTTTTAACCACAAAAATATATCCCTCATTTATATCCACATAAAATAAATATTTCCTTATCATATGAATCAATAATTAATTATTCATAAATAATATTACAGAATCACATTTATGACAACCAGGCCGTTCCCAGGAAAGAGGGGGCTTTCCAATAAGGATTTCTCCTTACTGGCGCGCAATTAGATGACCAAACCTCTCCTTAGACAGAACTTTCTAGACATTGCCAATAATGTTATCTAATAATATTATTCAAATAATATGAATTATTGATCTGATAAATAAAAATACTGTGCAACAACAATTATTGAAACAACAATAATATAAAATATCAACGCAGCAATTATTGAATCAATAAAATAAAATATTGAATAATAACTACTGTAACAATTATTGAGTAGTGCCTTCTTACGTACGAATCAATAATTCAACTATACTGTGCAATCCGTGTGCTACTATGCAACCACGCGTTATTACTGTATTTTTAACCACCGGGTATTTAAACAGTGTTAACGGTAACAACTACGCCATTATTAATAAACAACTTATACTTGTCGTTTTCTTCATCCAATCGCTTTCCGTTATGGGGCCCACACAAGGCTGCGTCGTCGTACGAATATTCCCCGACAGCAAGAATATTCCACGACCAACCGAATATTCACCGACAAAAAATAAATATTTTATAACCACTTGCTTATTTTGCAAAATTTGCACATTTCACCCATAACCAAAGTATTATATCAAATTAACCCCCTTATTATTCACAATAATATTTAGAGAAAATTTGATTTTATTCATTAATAAGTTGGGGTCTTACATCAATGGTTGTATTATCGTTTAATGATGTAAAATTAAAGGTTGAATGTATTATTAATGACCGAAGTCGAGAATTAAATTGTATGAATTTTGGGGTCGTTACAGGTGCTGCACCATATTGTGCAGTTGCACGTTACGGTCAAGTACTGTGAGGTACATTGCCCTCATAGTCTCTATAGGTGTCGACTCTAAGGCAGGCATCACCGTATTAATCGATGTCACCTCCATGTCATCATCCACATCTATCATCATATTTAGATATGATGTTATTCCCATGGTCTCCTCAGAATAATCCTCCTCCGAGTAATATTCCTCGGGCTCTGACTCTTCTAGAATCACTACAGGTATGTCTGCTATAGTCACAGGTACTGGCTCAACTCTGTTTACAGACTCCTCGCTGACCACATGTATAGCCCTATACATCAAGCTATCGACCGGCATCTACCATAACACATAACAATTTGATTAGTACATAATACACAATAATATAAGCACAAATCACATTTAATCCATTTAGGGTTACTTTTCATCTTTTAAATCTTTTGGTACTGAGTTTCCCCAATACCTTATCAACTCATTTGACTCGAGTTAACTTTCTTCGGACTCTTCCTTTCCTACGAGGTTATTAGCCTAAGGTTCTTCCCCCCTTAAGTTTTATAACCTAATGCTTTGATACCAATCTGTGACGCCCCCAAATCTGGGTATCTTACAACCAGACAGATGGTGCTCCACGATACTACAATTCATATAATCATTCCATAACAACAAAATGAGTGTAATTACTATCTTTGTATTACATTTGTAATAAATCCTTTCTCAGGTTCATAACCGAATACATTCGTTGTTCTTCATAAGTACACTACCTATGAATATACTAGTTTATTACAAGATGATTAATTGTCCATCTTAGCTCTGCCCTTATCTCTTTTTGAACTTTCAGCTCGTTTGGCTTTAGCTGCAAACATATGGTTCAAGCAAGGATGAGCATTTCTAGCTCAGCAAGTCTTAACAACGAATCATATGAATATCACATCAATAATTACATGCTTTATTTTCTATATCTGAACAATTATCTACGAAGCATTATGAAACATTTGATTAATACTTCTCATACAACCATTCCAAAGTATATATAATAGCTTAGGAATGATGAATCGGTCAATAGACCATGAACATACTCTTTTCATTTTCATACTTGAAAAGGACATCCGACACTAAGGCCATTCATTCGTCTTTACTTACGAGCACTTCTAGATGATCAGCCTATTGTACTCTATGTTGATCAACACTCTTCCGTTAAACGTATTTACGTTCAACATTTGGCAACCTCGCGTGCCCATCAAATAATCGATGAAAAATACTTTTGTTTGTACATAGACAAACATACCTTCTCATCCGTGCCAAATACTTGGCATAGGATAGCGTTAACAGTTCTATATTAAAAGACTTGTAAACAAATCAATCCATTTCTCAATACCAGTCTAGCCAAGTTAAAACAGGCATCGACTCTTTCTTTAGAACCATTCATGCATTTCAAAACATGCATCATATAAAACTTGGCTAACACGGAGGTTAGACAAGAGTTAAGAAAGACTTGCCTTCAAGCGTCTTCGAATTTATAATTCAACTATTCAACAATTCTCAGCCTTTACAGGATCTACATGATATATTCACATAGTACACTGTAATTAGTTATCAACAAACTAACTTTATAGTCCCTAACCAACTTCTTTCTCTTCTATGTCTTACGTGAATTACTTCGTTAATAAAGTCAACTTAACATTTTATGCTTCGTTACGGCTAGTTAACGTTCTTATGTTTATTAGCCAACATTCGATCATCATTGGTGAAATACCAATGTTGAACATCCTTCACGGTTTACTTATTACGTTCTCGCGTTCTTCGTTTAATTCTTATTAAACCATATTAAATCTTCTAGTGTTATCACTTAATTAGTGATTTAAGGTCAGTCTTATTATGTACATTAAGTACCTTCAGTATCTTACCTTAGGTCTACATTCAAATGGAACAAAAACCTAACTTGGTCAACCTTTTTACACTGTCGGCGCTGCGGCGCGGCATCTCTATGTAAATTCAGCGCTGCGGCACCAATTAACAGAAGCCACGGCCGAGTCTGGCGCTACGGCGCGACCTATTATACTGGTCAATGGCGCTGCGACGCCACGCCTGTGCACCAGTTGGCCAAAACAGTTAACTTTTCTAACGAAACTCCCGACTTCCTAACTTCTTCGTTTTTCATCCGAATTGACCAATTCGAATTCTTACAAGTCACAAATTACATACTTTACGTGTTCATATAAGAATTTCATACTTTCGAATCCGTTAACTCGGAATTCACCTTTGAGTTCATTTTTGAGCGTTCGTTTAACGTTTTCGACCGTTTAATACTCGTTTTCTTCGTTATAATTCAGAATTCGCTGATTCTTTCGTCCACAACTCATAATTGCCTTATCTCACGTGTTGACATTGGAAACCAACGTTTTCAAGTCACACGACAACTTTTGACCTTTAATCCGGACTTTTCACGTTTTCAACGTTTAACGTCTATTTTTGTAAAATTTGCCATCACTTCGTTACTAATGTTCTCTAAGCCAAATCACATGGAATACTCCATGGACTTCATATTTACATCCTAACCAATCATTAGGCACATTCCTTAGCTATAACGGTTTTCAAATCGTTTTTTCATAACAAAGTTCACATTCATGTCTTTCCTCGAGTTTTAACCTACATAAATCTTATGATTTCTATTCGGTCATGACCTATCAATGATTTGATCATTAATAGACATCCTTATATCTCCTCAATAAACATGCTCCACCAATCTACGATTCTTCTACGAGAAAGAAATCGAAAAAGATGAAGATTACGATTTATGAGAATTTACCTTTGACGTACTTCACGTTCTTGACAAACGTCTAAATGTTTGCTTGGAAGTAGAAGGATTATATGTTTCTAGCTCTTTCTCTCTCTCAATATATACTGGTCAAGCTTTGTAAAACATCAAATGACCAACACAAGTCTTATATTTATAGGCAACCAACATGAGGGCAAAAAGGTCAATATGGCACCTCCTTACTATTCCACCTCCTTAATCACCTTAGCCACCAAGTAAAGTACATGGTGAGCAAGTTTATTACTTGGGTTGGCCACCAAGTAGCCGGCCCACTCTCCCTTGGATCATCCCATGGGTTGCCCCATGGGTTTTACCTATCCCGTGACCCGCTTTGACCCGTGGTTTAAATTCTTGGATTGGGCTTATCATTAATTGCTATTAATTAACATTGGGCCTTAACTTGGGCTTGCTTATAGAATTCATTGGGCTTGCTATTGATTTAAGTCCAATTGGATTATACAAAATCCTTAACTCTTAATCCATTAGCACTTCTCGTATTCTATACATATACTCACGTATTCTCTTCGTTTAATACTCATACGATATTCATATTATACGTCATACTATTCTTCGTACCATGCTCATATTCATATTAGTATAATACTCATATCTCATACGTATAATAATCGAAATGACTATACGCCTTGTATTTCCCTTTCGAAAATCTCTTTCACAAACCCTTAGGTTTTAAGTCCGCAGGCGAAAACTTCGTTTTTGCTATAACTGAAATATTATTAAATATTCCATCTCGTCTTCACATTTTATCATTACGCATTTCTCGAAATTTCAAACCCTAGCTCCGAACGAAATCAGATTAATAGTGTTTGTACGTAAACATTCTCGGAAAACCTTCATTTTCGTCTTGATAATTCACAATAATTAATCCTAGTACAAAGCCAGAATACTAACCACATCCACATATTCTAGGTCATATAACGACCTTCGAACATCTTACTCATATAACAAATCAATAAAATTCAATTAATTCACATAATCAAATAAAAATTTAATTCATTCAAAATTCAAAATTCTCGGGTGTTACACTCACTACTTTTTAAAATAGTGTGACAATAATTGTAATGAGGACTTTATTTGAGTTTGGATATTGTCTACAGGACAATATTTGTATTGAAGCTCTCAGCTTATGTGTTGTCGTATTTTGGACGAAAATTATATAAATAAAGTTTGTATTTGGATTCTGTACCATGTATTTGGCGACTCAGAATGGGTTGTGTAGACCTATTTTGGGGGCATCACAGTTGGTGTCAGAGCTTAGGGATATGAGGAGAGAGAGGAGTAAAACCTTTGCTAGTGTGTCCTACCTAAGCTTATTTATTTTTTAATTGGTCGATCAGAATATAGGGATAATATATGACATGTTAATTTCTTTAATTAACCCTTGTTTTGTGGTAGTATTTGAGAATGACATTTGAAAATTGTGAGATAAGCAATGGGGCACATGAGACCATTGAGACACCGCCAATTAATAACCAGAATAATATGCATCAGGAAGGCATTAATCCTCTTATAAACACCACCACCAACCAAATGATGAACGATGGGATGTTTAGGAGCTTTCTACAATTCATCCAACACCAAACGAGAAAGGCTCATGTTCAAAATGCAGGTGGAAACAATGGTAACTCACGGCTGGTCACTGCTAAGCAATTCAAAAAATTGGGACCAATAGAGTTTTTGGGAAAGCCAGAGCCACTCAAGGCAGAAACATGGATAAAGTAGATCACCAAGATATTTGATGTCTTGGGATGCACAGAGGAGTAAAAATTTCTCTTTTCCACCTTTATGTTGCGTGGAGAGGCCGATTATTGGTGAAAATCTTTAAAACGTACTCATCTTTCCTCACTTAAGATGTCTTGGGAGAAGTTCCAGGAATTGTTCAATGACAAGTATTTTCCAAAAAGTAGTCGTCATATGAAGGAGGTGGAACTCATCAATTAGAACAGAATATGACTATATCACAATACGAGGCCAAGTTTACGGAGTTATCCCACTTTGCATCCCATTTGGTGGATAATGAGGAGCGAATGACACGAATATTTCTCAGAGGTTTGAAACCTGAAATTTGTCAATACCTCATTTTTCATAAACTTAGTTTGTATTCAGATGTTGTGAATAGGACCCAATTATTAGAGCGAGATAATGAGACAGTTCAATCAAAAGATAACAACCGACAAAATAATAATAGTCGTACCAGTGGCAACAGTCATCGAAGCAGTGATAACCAACGTGGAAGAAATTATCATGCCAGAAATGGTAACCACTTCCGTGGTAATCTTGGCCCGGATAATAGGAGAGGTGAATCAAGTAGAAATTTCAAGAAGAGAATATTCAATAATGACGGAAAGACATCGACACCAGCACCCGTTTTTAAGGAAAAAGAACAACCACCGGTCGTGTGCTACAAATACGGACAGGAGGGACACATCAGTCTAAACTGTATGTAGCAACCCAAAATGTGTTACAATTGCGGAAAGAAAGGTCACTTAGCTCGATTTTGTCATATAACAAAGTCAAGTCCAGCGGTAATGATGACACCAAAGGCTTTCCCGGATAAGTCAAAGTCTGTGGTTTAAGGAAGAGCGTTTATCGTGACTTCTCAAAAAGTGAGGAACCCGAACGAAGTTTTTATGGGTAAGCTAATCATAAACTCTTGCGAAGTCTATACCTTATTAGACCAGTTCTACCCATTCTTTTATTTCACCTGCTTGTGCTCAACGTTTGAACTTGACTCCTAAGAAATTAGACTTTGACTTATCTGTTAAAACTGCGTTGGGAGAAACCTTCATTACATCCACCATTTATAAATTTTGTTTGATTCAAATCGGCACCCTCACATTACCTGTTGATCTCATCTCTTTGAAAATACTTGCATTTGACGTGATTTTAGGGATTGATTGATTAACTATTCATCATACTAAAATTGATTATTTTCGTAAAGTCGTTAGCTTTCATATTCCCAACTAACTTGTTATGTGAATTCAAACAACCAAACCACTAAATTCAATCACTGTCATATCAAGCCATAAAGTCATTCGTTTATTAAAAAACGGATGTCAAGCCTTCTTAGCCCATGTTACCGATTTAAACAAAAATATGTCAGATTTGAATGATATTTCTATTGTTAATAAATTTCCTGACGTATTTTCTGAATAACTTCCTGACTTACCCCCAGAACGTGAAATCAAATTTTGTATTAAACTTGAACCCGGTACAAAACCCATTTCCAAACCCCATATCGAGCGACTCCTATTAAACTTCAGGAGTTAAAAACCCAACTATAGGAATTGTTAGACTTTGATTTCATTCGTCCTAGTACATCGTCTTGGGGTGATCCTATTTTATTCATAAAGAAGAAAGATGGGAGTATGCAACTTTGCATTGACTATCGGGAGTTGAATCATGTCACCATCAAAAATAGGTACCCGTTACCTCGCATTGATGACCTATTTGACCAGTTACAAGGTGCTAAATTCTTCTCAAAGATCGATCTTCATTCTGGATATCATCAGTTAATGATTAAAACTGATGACATTCCAAAGACTACTTCTAGAACTCGATATGGGCATTACGAATTTCTAGTCATATTTTTTGGATTGACTAATGCTCCTGCTACCTTTATGGACATGATGAACCGAGTATTCAAAGAATATTTGGATTATTTTGTGGTTGTCTTTATTGATGACATCCTAATATATTTCAAAAGCCTCAAATATTTTTTCATGCAGAACGAACTTAACATGCGCTAAACACGTTGGCTCGAGCTATTGAAAGATTACGACCATACCATTCAATACCATCCTAGAAAAGTGAACGTGGTAGCTGATGCATTGAATAGAAGATCATATGCGGGTACAAGTGTGACATTGTTAATACAAAGGCCATTTTGTATGACTTACAAAGGATGAAGATATATTTAAAGATTTCAAGGACCCACGTGAAAATAACAAATATACGAGTAAAACCGACTTTAATCGATAAAGTTAGAGTTGCTCAAGCAACAAACCCAGATTTGGTACGCATGAATATGAAAAAAGATTCAAATGATTCGGCAACGTATACAAACAACACAAGATCGAAAAAAGAGTTATGTTGATCTTCATCGAAGGGATGTGGAATTTAATGTCAGAGACCATGTATTGTTATGTGTTTCTTCATGGAAAGGAGTTACGAGATTCGGAAAGAGAGGAAAGCTCAACCCTCGATTCATTGGTCCATTTAAAATCCACGATCGAGTAGGAATTCTGGCCTATAGACTTGCTTTACCGCCAAGTATGTCTCGTGTTCATAACGTTTTTCATATATCTATGTTACGTAAATATGGGAAGACCCAAACCACATAATTGAATTAGAACTAGATGAAATAGCGGAAGATTTAACGTATGAGGAGGTACATGTCAAGATCTTGGATAAGAAGGAGTAGATTCTACGCTCAAAGGTTATACCTCAAGTCAAAGTTTTATAGAGAAACCATGATATTGAGGAAATGATATGGGATTTAGAATCTGAAATGAAAACAATGTATCATCACCTCTTCGACATACCAGTTACGTACATTAACTTCGAGGACAAAATTTTATAAGGAGGGGAGGTTGTAAGACCCCAACTTTTTATGAATAAAAATTTAATTTTTTCTAAATATTATTTTGAATAATAAGGTGTTGATTTGATATAATGTTATAGTTATGGGTGATATGGGAAAATTTTTCAAAGTAAGCAAGTTATAATAAAATATTCATTTGGTCGGAGAATATTCGTACGACGTCTCAATCATTGGTGGACCCCACAACGGAATAACTGTCAAATATAGAAAGCGACAGAAATAACCTTTTTATAGAAATAACGACAAAATTTTTACCGTTAAACTGTTAAAATGCCCGGTGATAAAAGTACAGTAATACGCGTTGTTGCACAGTAGCACACGGTATTGCATAGTATCTCTATTTATTGATGCTTACGTAAGAAGTCACTCAGTTTTATCCAATAATTGTCACAGTAGTTGCTGCATTGTATCTCATATTATTGATTCCATTATAATCATTGTGACAACCCGAATTTTTATAAATTATTAAAATAAAAATTTAATAATTATAATTCTTATTATGAGATGTTTTGAGTTTGAGTATGTGTAACATTCCAGAATTTTATAAACTGTTATATTAAATATTTATTGAATTATATAAGTATTTAATGGATGTGTTTATTGTTAAATAAATAATTGTTCAAATTTGATTCAATTTGGTTAACTATTTGTTAAATAAATAATTAAGGAAATTAATTATTTTTGCTAATTTAATTTAATTATTAAGTTAGAGAATTTTGATTAAATAAATTATTATATTTTAATTTGAATTTGTAAATTAAAAGGATGTGTTAATGGATTAAATAAAGTTATGATTATAAAGAAAGTTATAATTTTGTGGTATTGATTTATGTGTTAAAGTGATTTAATAAATTGTTTTTAGAATTAATTTAATTCCATTATAATCATTGTGACAACCCGAATTTTTATAAATTATTAAAATAAAAATTTAATAATTATAATTCTTATTATGAGATGTTTTGAGTTTGAGTATGTGTAACATTCCAGAATTTTATAAACTGTTATATTAAATATTTATTGAATTATATAAGTATTTAATGGATGTGTTTATTGTTAAATAAATAATTGTTCAAATTTGATTCAATTTGGTTAACTATTTGTTAAATAAATAATTAAGGAAATTAATTATTTTTGCTAATTTAATTTAATTATTAAGTTAGAGAATTTTGATTAAATAAATTATTATATTTTAATTTGAATTTGTAAATTAAAAGGATGTGTTAATGGATTAAATAAAGTTATGATTATAAAGAAAGTTATAATTTTGTGGTATTGATTTATGTGTTAAAGTGATTTAATAAATTGTTTTTAGAATTAATTTAATTAAATTGAAGTGTGACAAATAATCTTGTTATAAAGGAGCTACTAAAATAAATTAAGGGAGTTTAATTGTGTTTTATCAAACAAGGCATAAGGATTAATTGATTATATTTTTAGTGGTTAGCCAAACAAGTCTTATGGCTTTTGGTTTTCAAAACTTAGATAACTAATATCAGTTATATGTTTTATATTTATATTATATAATCAATATATATTATATCTTATATACGTTATATTCTAAGACGTAAGAATAGAGGAGAGAGGTAAGAGTGAAAAAGAGAAAAACTTAGAGAAAGAAAAAGAAGAAGAGAAGAAGAAAAGTGAGAGAATCCTAGAGAATTGAGAGTGAATAGGAAAAAAGCTTGACAATCAAAGAGATAGTATCATCATCTTCTTTAAGGTATTATTCTATTTTATTTTTAAAAAAAAAGTTTAGTTTTTCTCTTCCCAAATTCTCTATAGAATCCTTGTGTAAGGATGAATTGTTGTTGTTATGTGGCTTTATATGACATACTAATGATGTTAAAACTATTTTCATAAGTTATAATCAATGAATTGATGATATATATGTATTTTGTGAAGAAAATGTTTTTACAGAGAGTTTTTGTGAATATATATTGTTTAGCTTAAAGTAGAAATTATGGGTTAATTAGTTATTTTATTGGTAAATTGGCTATTCAATTTGATAGAGTATGTATAAACTTTGATAAAGTGCTTTGAATTAATTGTTTTGGTTGAAAAATAAAATCACAGTGTTTATTTTCATCAAAAACATCAAAAAGTGAGTTTTTAGCAAAAACAGTGAAATTGGATGTGTTAATTTTGTTGCTTATGTTGTTGTATGGGTAAAAACATGTTAGGAGTTCTTGAATTATGTTTACATGAAGTTTTTATATGAATTGCATGTGAATTAGTCTGTTAGAAACGAGCTTGTAGGCCAAATTGGGTTTTTCTTATATTATTGCCGAAGTTGTCGGTCGAAACTGCAGTTTGGCACCGCGGTGCGGCCCATCAATTCATCTTTCGCGCTGCAGTGTCGTCGCCCCGCCGCAGCGCGACCTTGTAGCTTTATTCTCGAGTCGTAGCGCCATCTCCGCACCACAGCGCCGCACCACAGTATAAACTGTGGCGCCGCAGCGCGAGTTAGCAGAATGGTCTGATAGTGTACTTTTTGTACACGAAATTTTAAGAAAAGTTATGTGATGATAGTAGAACTGTAAAATTTTTATTTTAGTATTTCTATACTATGAATAATTATGTTATTAAAGATTAACTTGTGTTATAACTTGATTATGTGATTAAATAATCAAACATACATGATGAATGTAGTTAGTTAAGTTATAAAGTGGTAGTGACTAACTATGTCATGATGATGATGATGATGTGTGTGTGTGTATATATATATATATATATATATATATATATATATATATATATTATATATATATATATATATATATGTATATATATATATAGGGTATTGTGATTCGAATGTTCGGTTTAATCTACGAACAAGGCAAGTTTTCTAATCCTTTATCTTGTTGAACTAATTATTGTCTCCAATTCGATTACCTTATAATGATGCAAGCTGTTTAAACGTTGGTTTGATGTTGAACAAGTTATTCTTGTATTTAACTTGTTGTTTAGCATGCACAACTATATATACTAATGTCGAATATTTTTATCGTTCAAATTGCTATGCATGCTTAGTATTCAATTCTAATTAACCTTGGCTTAGTATTGTTCAAACAAGGTGTGTTATAGTCATTCAAATTGTATGCTATTAGATTATTCCTAAAGCATGACTTTAGTTTACTATGATTGATTCAATCACGATTATTCTATAGTATAATGTTATTGGTTTTATTCAACTAATCCTTAGTTGATGTTCATTGAATTCCAAATTACCTTGAAAGCTTATCCAAACCAAACTTCCTTTGGTGCGGACTTGTACTCTAAATACTGATATGAACAACCCTATTGTTATGATTAGGGGTTAACTTACACATAGCGTTAAAATATTTGTGCACAATACATTGTACGAAGGGCTGATCCCCCTAAGTACGAGGTCCTTATAGTCTTATGACTGTTAAAGTTAGAGTTGAAAGATTACTTGCAACTGTGGACGTAGTTCATGGTCTTACGACCCTCAATGATGTATATTTTCCATATTTTGGGATTTCAGTTTCTGATTATTATTGATAGAGTACTATTCACTTTTGATGAGTCTATTTCGACAGTTATTATTGTCATACTCCTGTTGATTCCATATTATATCTAGTGAGCAATTGTTTTGCTCACTCTTACATATTTATAAACTCATTGCAGTTAAATAAGAGAAGGTAGGTGAACCTTCAACTAGCAAAGGAAATGGAAAAATGTACAACTGATGAAGATTTGTAATTTTTATTTTGATTAAGATGTTAGACTTTTATTATGTTGATCTTAGACTTTATTTTAAAGAAGTTATGTAATGTTTTCCGCATTTGAATGATGATTAAAGGTTAGATAACCTGGGAGATTTTTATTATGTAACCCTTTAATGGGGAAGGTTTTTATTTATTCAGTTTTATTATGATTGGGTTGTTAGATATGAATGTTTGATCAAGTGAACACCAAATCCTGTGGGAATGAAGTACCTGGATTTGGGGGTGTCACAAGTTAGTATCAGAGCCTTAGGTTATGAACCTTAGGTGGGGGGAAAGCCTTAGGAAGTAACCTTCGAGAAGATAGTGATGATAAACTCTTATCGAGTTTTAAGGAAGAAGTAATAAAACACTTATGTGCTTATGTGTTTACAACTTTTGTGCTCGTGAAAGTCAAGTAGTAATGATTAGTAATTAAAACTTAAACTTTGGTTGACAGGATGACTAATATAGGAGGATCCAGCCAAGCTAGGGAGGAAGGACCTCAGATGCCTAGAGAGGAGGAATCTCGTGACATTCAAGTGGTTTAAGAACAACTACTTCCATGAGAGTCAACCCCATTGCTCACGGTGGTCGAAGATGATGATGATGATGCAGAAACAGATGAGGAAGATCGCGTGGAGCTGCCACAGACGGATGAAGAGGACGAGGAGGAAATGATTCCACTTAACTCGATAGCTGGTTGTATATACGATGAGGTGCATGACCGCAATGTGGAACTTCAAGATACAGTTGAGGAGTTACAAGAGATAGTAGCTGAACAATAGACCTCGATGGTACAGAAGGACGACGAGATCCAGGAGAAGAACGACTGAACAATGTTGAAGAGAAGTTGGTTCACACTGAAGAAGAGAACGACCAAATGAGAGCAGAGGTTGCAGAGTTGAAGAGCAAGTTAAGAGAAGAATCTGTAAAAAGGCCAAGAGCCGAAGACGCGTACAGTGAAGTTTATCAACAAGTCGAAATAGCAAAGGGAGGCGCACAAGCAAAGAGAAAGAAGATGGAAGAAATGAATAACGCGTTCAACACCGCGAACAATCGAGCTCAAGATCGGGTCATGGGTTATCCAATTCAGTTCGTGACGCTACCCTCGTTCATACTAGATCGTCGAACCATGTTCCGAGTTATGGAAGAAGAGTGTCATAAGGCTTTGCAGTATCTTAATAGAACATCGTAGGGAGTGTACTTGAATTATGTTATGATAAATAATATGTAAGTCCCCAATGTTATGTAACCTGTGGGATATGATGATGATGTCCTGAACCTTTAGTAGTTCAGGAAAATAATGTAAATGGCAGTGATGCTATTGATATGATGTTTTCAAAGAAGTTATGAATAAAAGTTATTTATCTTATTATTCTAACGTGTTATGTGTTATGTGATTACTACTTCTTTGGGGGTAAGTTAAGTAGAAGTTACTTAAAATAGTTGAGTAATAATCTAATGAATGTATTTTTAACAGAAAATGCCTCCAAGACGTCAACCACCTCGTCAGAGAACCACCGAAGGAACCAACAACGATAATGCTGAAGCTAACTCCATTCAGCAGCTGGTGATGTTACTGATAGGTGCACTGCAAAATCAACCGTAGAATCAACCTCAAAACCAAGGTGCTATGTTTAAGGACTTCAAGGAGGTTGGACCACCAGAATTTCGTGGATCCATGAATCCAATTGAAGCACAGACCTGGATCATGGAAATTGAGAAGGTTTTTGATGTTACTAGGGTAGAGGACAACCAGAAGACTGCTTTTGCAACATTCATGTTGAAAGCAGAGGCTAGTTACTGGTGGCAGACCAATAAAACTCGGGAGGGACCAGGAATTGTGAATTGGGAAAGATTTAAGGAGATTTTCTTCGAGACCTATTTCCTAGAGAGTTCGAAAAGCCAGTTAGAGGTACAATTTTTAGAACTGCAGCAGGGAACGATGACGGTGTTAGAGTATGCCGTGAAATTCAATGAGTTAGCGAGGTTTGCGCCATACCAAGTCAGCACCGATGAACGTAAGGCGAAGAGATTTGAACAGGGACTAAAGCCCTGGTTGTTTAGTAGGGTTTCCTTGTTCCAGTTGAAGACGTTTGCAACCATGATGGAAAAGGCAATTCTCCCCGAAGGTGGAGGCGAGGCTGTAACCAAGTTTAATCAAGAACATAAAAAGAAGAAGAATGAAGTGGAGGTGAAGAATGGTGGTGGTGGTAATGGAAATGGTAACAACAACTTGAAAAGAAAGTGGAATGGAAATATGGGTGCTGGAAATCAGCAGGGTAACCAGTAGAATAAAAAGTTTGAAGCATGTGTTACATGCGGGAAGTTTCACAAGGGTGTATGCTTAATAGGGAAACGAGTATGCTTTAACTGTGGCCAGGAGGGTCACATCGCCCCAAATTGCAATAAGGCCAAAAAGAATGTTTGCTACATTTGCGGGTCCAACGATCACTTTACTCGTGAGTGCCCCAAGAAGAAAGCTAGAGAAACAACGGGAAGCAAGGGAGGAAGCAATGGAAGTACATGGGCTATTACTGGACCAACGTCATCAAACAAACCCACAACCAGAACCTTCAACATGACTGTACAAGATGCTGTATAATCAAAGGATGTGGTGTCGGGTATTATCCCGATCAATGATATTGATGCTTCTGTATTATTTGATTCGGGTGCTACTTGCTCATTTATATCTGATGAATTTGCTATGAGATTAGGATTGCCTAGTGAAGAATTGAATTTCCCTTTAAACATAGAAATTACGAATAAGGAAGTAGTTCCTATTAGGTTCGTATACAAGAACTGTAGGGTGAATATTAAGGGAAATATTTTGATGGTAGATTTGATTCCGATCAGGCTAGGAGAGTTTGATGTTATTTTGGGAATGGATTAGTTGTTCAATTATGGAGCGATAATTTACTACCAAAAGAAATATGTAAACCTTATGACTCTGTCAAAGGTAGTATTCAATGGTAGCAAATCACCTAGACAAATGAGATGTCTGACGATTATACAGGCTAAAAAGTTGTTGAGTCAAGGCTGTGTGGGTTATTTAGCTTACATAGTCGATACTCATAAGAAGGGTGCGAAATTGGAAGAAATGCCAGTAGTTAGGGAGTTTGTGGATGTATTTCTAGAGGATTTGCTAGGACTTCTGCCTGACAGATAAATCGAGTTCGTGATCAACTTAAAACCAAGAACCGCTCCGATATCGAAGGCCCCATACAGAATGGCTCTGGTGGAGATGAAAGAACTGATGGTACAACTACAGGAGCTGTTGGACAAGAAATATATTCTGCCGAGTGTGTCACCGTGGGGAAGGTTTTTATTTATTTAGTTTTATTATGATTAGGTAGTTAGATATGAATGTTTGATCAAGTGAACACCAAATCCTATGAGAATGAAGTACCTGGATTTGGGGGTGTCACAAGTTGGTATTGAAGCACCGGTGTTATTCGTAAAGAAGAAGGATGGGTCAATGCGTCTTTTCATTGATTATAGGGAGTTAAACAAAGTCACTATTAAGAATAAATATCCATTGCCAAGAATAGATGATTTGTTTGACCAGTTGAAGGGTGCTAGATATTTCTCAAAAATAGATTTGAGAAGTGGGTATCATCAACTGAAGGTAAGAAAGGAGGATATACCGAAGACAGCATTCCGAACTCGGTATGGACATTACGAATTTTTGGTGATGTCTTTTGGTTTGACAAACGCTCCTGCAACGTTCATGGATTTGATGAACGGGGTGTTTAAACCATTTTTAGATAAGTTTGTGGTGGTGTTTATCGACGATATTTTGGTGTACTCTAGAACTCAAGAAGAACATGTGGAACACTTACGTCTAACGCTGGAGACGCTAAGAAAAGAAAAGTTATATGTGAAATTCTCTAAATGTGAATTTTGGCTGGAACGTGTACAATTTCTGGGGCACGTAATTGGCAAGGATGGAATTTCAGTGGATCCATCAAAGGTCGAAGCTGTGATAAATTGGGAACAATCAAGAACTCTGTAACACCCCGAAATCCGGTCTATCTTCACACCCGGACTCCGTGCGTCACGGTCTCACTTCTTACCAATCATACATCATTATATATTGAAATATAACAACATACATTCTCAATTCCCAGGTTCTCGAAACCTTATAACCTTTCTCATTACAAATAATGATAACTACATTATTCCTTTCATCTTACAAAAGTGACTTTTATCCACCACCAAGGATACATACAGTTCATTAAACTAGTCTATAGTTTAATTCATCTTTCTACATTACAAGTCTTCACTTGATCTTCACACACATTCACATACTGAATGGCACTTCATCTGGATACCGCTTAGCTTGATCTTTACGGGATCCTTAAGTTCTTTCTAACATCGTTCGCTGAAAATATTTTTCATTTAAAGCAAGTGTGAGCATTCAATTGCCCAGCAAGTCATCACAGTTTGAACAAACAACTTCAAGAGTTTAAACATTCTTCAAAACTTTGATAACTGAACAAAGGTTATGAAGCCGCTTGAATAATAGGAATAGTCTCGATTCCTATCATCTTACAACATTCATCACATACTCTTTACACTCCTTTCATTCTTCTATTTTTTTCCATACATATCTTGTCTGGCTAGAATCATTAGCACAGACTTAACAATAACGGTTCATGTAAAAACCGAGCATACTTGTATTGAACAGTTCGATCACAAAATAGTTTATTTCATAGAAACATCGAAGTGCTCACATTGTGGCACAAGGCCTCATACATTCTACCACCTTGTACAAATATCGCACATAGACAGAACTTCTCAAGTTCAACATCTGAGAAGTTTAAGAAACTAGCATTCATTTAAAATATGAATGAAGTTAGGAAACTTGCCTTACGCACAGCTACAGCTTACGCTGAACTGCTCATTCCAAATCCCTATATAACACATAAGGAAATAACACGTACACCAATTAGTCATATACTTGACTTACGCATTGGTTTACTTAACTTTACTTCTTAAGGTTCGCGTTCTTGTAATTTAAGCTTACGCGACTAACTTTCATTACCAGATTATGGCTTTATGACATACTGAGATGTCTTATTCATACATTTATCATCTTTGATGATTTACATTCTTATCTTCTTCTTATACTTCTCTTAGGACTCAGTACACATCACTTCTTTGCTAGTAGTTCATATGGTAATCTGAGTGGTTTCTCACAAACAACCAACAAACAAGTTCCCGCCTCATCTACACTGCCATCACAGTGAGTTAGATCGGTTGCCAGTTTCGTATATACCTTCGCTCTCTGAAGGAATTGTTTAGCCCAGCTCCCATATGTCAACCATCAAAGGTTATGATTGTACTATAACCTAACTTCTCTTAACTATACGAACCATTAAACAATAATGTTTGTTAAGTCAAACTTATATTCCTTATAGCTTTCTGGCAACTAAATGTCATACCTCATGATTCATTCTTTATCGTCTAAGTCATACAGTCTTTTGTACACTCGGAACGATCATTCAATGTCAATACTATGAGGTCATAGCGTTAACCATTTCATATGAATTTATTCATATCTTCAAACGTCTAGTTCCTTCCACTCAGAACGTTTATCCAAGTTATACTTATTAACTCGGCTTCTTAACGTTATGTGTTATTATCTTCAACTTAATTTCTTCACCGTTCACGGCTAAACTTAGTCTTCATTACATTACGGTTAAACCATACACGGAGAGTAGGTTCTGCCCGTTTAATATTCGGGTACACTCAACCTTCACATTGTTTAAAGTATTCAACGCTTACTTTTCATTCTATCATTCTCATCCGACTTATATTCGGCTTTTAGTAATCTCATTACCGTTCATTATGGCTTTCTTGATAATTCAAATCTTACTTACTACCTTCGTCAACGTTTATGTCATACAACTAGGGTATACTTAGAACGTTCGTCCAACGTGAATACAATTTACGAGTATCGTTTACGTATTCAACGTTCACGTTGCTCGTCTCTTAATCTCTCATTCAACCTTTATTCAAGGTTTTAATTGCTTTCGATTGTTATCCATCCCATGAACCCCGTGTCCATTATTCTTTCTTAATGTCAAAGCCATATTGTTCGTTGTACACTAAGACCGATCGTTCTTCGCAACAACGTTGCATTCACAGCGTCTATACGCTTTACGTTCATCTTACAATGCCATGTCATAACATCGAAATGTTATTCATTACATTCATCACTCAACATCTAAGGAATCACAATCATAGCAATCCCTCAAGTTCGTTCATTACGACTACAGTCCCCGGCTATCGGTTACGTAATCTAGCGTTTACATTCTTTATCTTTTAATCTCGTTTAATCTTTTCGTTCAACCTTTATTAAAGGTTTAAAACACTTGATTAAGTGTTAAATTACGTGAACTATATGTTCATACTTCTTTCTTGCACATCCCCTGAGAAATTGAGCAGTTAAAATCTCATTTCTGGGTATTGACTTGCACCGGCGCTGCGGCGCCGTGCCCTTCCTTTCCTCTCGCGCTGCGGCGCGACCTACTTCTCTCTCCTCTCTTCCCGGCCTGGCGCTGTGGCACCAAGTCCTTTGTTATCTCTCGTGCTACGGCGCCACTCTCCAGAAGGTTATGGCCAATCTCGCGCTATGGCGCCGGACTCTAAGGCACGACTCGCGCTGCGGCACCGAGCATGAAACTTAGAAAATTTTTTCTAAGTGTTTTACAAGCTTGAGACGTCGGTTTCGAAATCTCATAACTTCTTCGTTATAACTCAGAACGAAGTCGTTCCAAAGCCATTCTCTTTCTTATCTTACGTACTTCGATTATCCACAGACAGAAATTCATTTTGAATCCGTTAACATTCCATTCAATTGGCTTACTCTTCACTCTTCATTCATTTTAACGTTTTTAACGTTCTTCGTTCGTTCGTACGTAATTCGGTCATCCGAACTCGGAATTCATTCGTTCTTAAGTCCGCAACTCACATTTTATATGTTCTCTTACATTCTTATGAAACCCTATACGTTCGGGTTCATTTACTAACTTTCTACTTCTCGTTCGCCTTTTACGAAAATTTCGCCATAACTTCATTATAGCTCTGTTTTAATCCGTTCTTTCATGAACATTTCTACCGTTCCTAACCAAGCCAATAAGCAACTAACTTATACACGATGGTTTTAAACTTGTCCATCAACAACAATTACACTACGATGATTTTAAATTTGTCCATCAACAACATTCTTCGTGTTCTTCGCGTTCTTCGCGTTCTTCGTTCGTTCTTCATTTTTAATCGATATTTTGGATTACGATTCTACTTTTTCTTGGAATTTGATGTTATAGAACATCATTCCTTACTTATCTGACCTACTCATTCATAAAATTCATTTGGATCGCTCAAAATCCTTACGAATCTTATACTTCCTTAAGAAATTTATAAAATAAATTTCTAATTCTTATTTCTTCATTTTCTCATGATTTCAACCATATGAAATCATTCTTAACTTCATCTACTTCTTATGTTCATTAAGTTATGTTTTTGAACATAAAAACTTAAAGAAAAATATTAGAAGAACTAGGGTTCGGATTACCGTTCTTCTTTAATCTTCTTCCGTTAGACAAAGCCGACGATTTGCGAGCTTTTCTATTTCTCGATCACTTTTGATCCGAGCATTCATGCTCATTCTCTTCCTCTTCCTCTTCCAACCGAGCTCTCTCTCTCTCTCTCTCTCTCAAGTTTTAGGATTTTCAAAATCCTAGAAAATGAGAGTTTATCTTTCTATTTATAGATTTTCAAGGCTAGGGCAATTTAGTCATTTCCCCTCCTAACCTCCTTACTATTCACACCTCCTCCATCCCTTAGCCACCAAGTTAACTTGGCCACCACCCTTACTTGGTGGCCAAGTGGCCGGCCCACATGCCCATGGGTCATCCCATGGGTTGCCCCAATGGTTTTACCCATCCGTTTACCCATCGGTTCGATCCACGGTTTCTTTTCTTGGTTTGGGCCTTAACCCTAATTCTTATTGGGCTTAACTTCACAAATCATTGGGCTTAACATAATCCAAGTCCAATTGGATTCTACAAAGTCCATGAACACAAAGTCTATTAAGACTAAACGCATTCTACGCATTCCATTCTTGTATTCTCGTATTCTCTTCGTATATCATTCGTACGATATTCGTATTATATGTCGTACCACTCTTCATACTATACTCGTATTATACTCATATTTCTCACGCATAATAACCCTAATTATTATACGCGATCATAACATTCTCGGAACTCACTTTTCTAAACCCTTAGGTTTTGAGTCCGCAGGCAAAAACTTTGTTTTTGCCATAACTGAAATATTATTGAATATTCCATCACGTCTCAGAATTAAACGTAATCTATAACTTCTCAAAATTTCAAAATAAATCTCCGAGCAGAAACTGATGAATAGTGCCTATTTCGTCTTTTTCCCTGAAAAATATTTTGTTCCCGAAAAAATTTCATTTTCGTCTTGAAAATTCTTACTCATTCAATCTAGCTCGTAGCCAGAATCCTCCCGATTAATAATCATTCTAGGTTATAGAACGATTAATAAACATTTAGCACAGAATAGTATTAATAAAAATTTATTTTATTAATAACTACTTCTTTAAACTTAAATTCTGGACAAACCGAATTTTCGGGTTGTCACAAACTCCATCAGAAGTAAGAAGTTTTTTTGGATTGGCAGTGTATTACAGACGGTTTATTTAGGATTTCTCCAGGATTGCCACTCCATTGACAAATTTGACGAGAAAATCTGTAAAATTTGTTTGGACGGAGAAGTGTGAAGGAAGTTTTTAGGAATTGAAAAAGAAGCTAAGTATGGCACCTGTGTTATCATTACCAGATAATACATGAAATTTTGTGGTGTACAGTGATGCCTCACACAAAGGATTAGGATGTGTCCTTATGCAGAACAGGAAAGTCATCACGTATGCATCAAGACAATTGAAAGACTACGAAAAAGGGTATCCGACTCATGATTTAGAGTTGGCGGCGGTTATGTTTACTCTGAAGATATGGAGACACTATCTCTATGGAGAGAAATGTGAGATTTACACAGACCATAAAAGTCTAAAGTATATTTTCACACAGAAGGACCTGAACATGCGTTAAAGAAGATGGATGGAACTGATAAAGTTTATGATTGTGAGATCTTTTATTATCCAGGCAAAGCAAACGTAGTTGCAGATGCCTTGAGTGGGAAAGGCAGGGAAAAGTTGATGTTGTTAACTGATAAGGAGGAGCTTATTACAGTAATGTCAAGGTTAGAGTTGGAAATTTAATTTCCAAAAGAATCCGACGAGAAATTATACCAGATGGAAGCCAGTCAAACTTTGGTGGACAAAGTGAAGAACGCTCAACTGCAGGATGACGAATGCAGAAAAATAAGAGAAAATGTGGTCAAGGGAAAAGAAATAAAGTACAAAGTTGATACCGAGGGGATGCTGAGATTTAAAGGACGAATATGGGTTCCAGCAGTACCAGATATTAAAGAAGACATCTTGACCGAACCTCATAACTCGAGATATTCGATTCATCCAAGAAGTACGAAGATGTATCAAGATTTGCGACGACATTTTTGGTGGCCAAATATGAAAAGAGACGTTGCAGAATGCGTTACAAAGTGCTTGACATGTAAGAGAGTCAAGGCCGAGCATCAAAGACCAAGCGGGTTACTTCAACCGTTGGAGATACCAGAATGGAAATGGGAACATATCACAATGGATTTTGTGGTAGGTCTTCCAACAACTCAGAAAGGATACGATGCGATTTGGGTGATAGTGGATAGATTGACAAAATCTACACACTTTTTCCCAATAAAGATTAGATTCAACCTTGATCCGCTGGCAAAACTATATGTTAAAGAGATCGTTGCAAGACATGGAGTTCCAGTGTCAATTGTGTCAGATAGAGATCCGAGGTTCACGTCAAACTTCTGGAAGAGACTATAAGAATGTATGGGAACACAGTTGCGAATGAGTACAGCATATCATCCACAAACAGATGGCCAAAGCGAACGAAGGATTCAGACATTAGAAGATATGCTAAGGGTATGCGTTATGGATTTCAAAGGAAGCTGGGATGAATAATTACCATTGGTGGAATTTGCCTACAATAACAGTTACCACGCAAGTATCGGCATGTCGCCTTACGAATCATTATACGGCAGGAGGTGCAGAACTCCACTGTGCTGGGATGAAGTCGGTGAACGTCAACTGTTAGGACCAGAACTGGTACAACAAACTGTTGAGGTTGTCCAACACATTAGAACAAGATTGATAGCTGCTCAAGACAGACAAAAGAAATATGCTGATCAACACAGACAAGATCGTGCATTTGACATAGGGAATTACGTATTCCTAAAAGTTTCTCCTTGGAAGGGGAAAATTCGATTTGGTAAAAAGGGAAAACTAAGTCCGAGGTTTATTGGACCCTTTGAAGTGCTGAGGAAAGTTGGAGAGGTAGCTTACAAGGTAGCTCTACCTCCAGAATTGCAAAACATTCATAATATTTTTCACGTGTCGGTGTTACGACCGTATAAATCTAATTACAAGCACGTAATTGAGTACGAACCATTACAGTTTGAGAAAGACTTGTCCTATGAAGAGGTTCATATCCAGATAGTCGACAGGAAAGAACAAGTACTCATGAATAAGGTAATACTTTCTGTAAAGGTAATATGGAGGAATCATAATGTCGAAGAGGCCACGTGGGAACTTGAAGCTGAAATGATGAATAATTACCCTGAGTTATTTGTTTAATCTGTGTCTTCGATTCTGGGGACAGAATCTTTGTAAGTAGTGGAGAATGTGATGAATGAATTATTTGAATTGTGTTTCTGAGGACAAAATCCTTGTAAAGAGGGAATGATGTAACATTCCAGAATTTTATAAATTGTTATATTAAATATTTATTGAATTATATAAGTATTTAATGGATGTGTTTATTGTTAAATAAATAATTGTTCAAATTTGATTCAATTTGGTTAACTATTTGTTAAATAAATAATTAAGGAAATTAATTATTTTTGCTAATTTAATTTAATTATTAAGTTAGAGAATTCTGATTAAATAAATTATTATATTTTAATTTGAATTTGTAAATTAAAAAGATGTGTTAGTGGATTAAATAAAGTTATGATTATAAAGAAAGTTATAATTTTGTGGTATTGATTTATGTGTTAAAATGATTTAATAAATTATTTTTAGAATTAATTTAATTAAATTAAAGTGTAACAAATAATCTTGTTATAAAGGAGTTACTAAAATAAATTAAGGGAGTTTAATTGTGTTTTACCAAACAAGGCATAAGGATTAATTGATTATATTTTTAGTGGTTAGCCAAATAAGCCTTATGGCTTTTGGTTTTCAAAACTTAGATAACTAATATCAGTTATATGTTTTATATTTATATTATATAATCAATATATATTATATCTTATATACATTATATTCTAAGACGTAAGAATAGAGGAGAGAGGTAAGAGAGAAAAAGAGAAAAACTCAGAGGAAGAAGAAGAAGAGAAGAAGAAAAGTGAGAGAATCCTAGAGAGTTAGGAGTGAAGAGGAAAAAAGCTTGACAATCAAAGAGATAGTATCATCATCTTCTTCAAGGTATTATTCTATTTTATTTTTAAAAAAAAGTTTAGTTTTTCTCTTCCCAAATTCTCTATAGAATCCTTGTGTAAGGATGAATTGTTGTTATTATGTGGCTTTATATGACATACTAATGATATTAAAACTATTTTCATAAGTTATAATCAATGAATTGATGATATGTATGTATTTTGTGAAGAAAATGTTTTTACAGAGAGTTTTTGTGAATATATATTGTTTAGCTTAAAGTAGAAATTATGGGTTAATTAGTTATTTTATTGGTAAATTGGCTATTCAATTTGATAGAGTATGTATAAACTTTGATAGTGCTTTGAATTAATTGTTTTGGTTGAAAAACAAAATCACAGTGTTTATTTTCATCAAAAACATCAAAAAGTGAGTTTTTAGCAAAAATAGTGAAATTGGATGTGTTAATTTTGTTGCTTATGTTGTTGTATGGGTAGAAACATGTTAGGAGTTCTTGAATTATGTTTACACGAAGTTTTTGTATGAATTGCATGTGAATTAGTCTGTTAGAAACGAGCTTGCAGGCCAAATTGGCTTTTTCTTATACTATTGTCGAAGTTGTCAGTCGAAACTGCAGTTTGGCGCCGCGCCGCAGCCCATCAGTTCATCTTTCGCGCCGCAACGCCGTCGCCACGCCGCAGCGCGGCCTTGTAGCTTTATTCTCGAACCGCAACGCCATCTCTGTGCCGCAGCGCCGCACCATAGTATAAACTATGGCGCCGCAGCACGAGTTAGCAGAATGGTCTGACAGTGTACTTTTTGTACACGAAATTTTAAGAAAAGTTATGTGATGATAGTAGGACTATAAAATATTGATTTTAGTATTTCTATACTATGAATAATTATGTTATTAAAGATTAACTTATATTATAACTTGATTATGTGATTAAATAATCAAACATACATGATGAATGTAGTTAGTTAAGTTGTAAAGTGGTAGTGACTAACTATGTCATGATGATGTATATATATATATATATATATATATATATATATATATAGGGTATTGTGATTCGAATTGTTCGGTTTAATCTATGAACAAGGAAAGTTTTCTAATCCTTTATCTTGTTGAACTAACTATTGTTTATTCGATTACCTTATAATGATGCAAGCTGTTTAAAACTTTGGTTTGATGTTGAACAAGTTATTCTTGTATTTAACTTGTTATTTAGCATGCACAACTATATATACTAATGTCGAACATTTTTATCGTTTAAATTGCTATGCATGCTTAGTATTCAATTCTAATTAACCTTGGCTTAGTATTATTCAAACAAGGTGTGTTATAGTCATTCAAATTGTATGCTATTAGATTATTCCTAAAGCATGACTTTAGTTTACTATGATTGATTCAATCACGATTATTCTATAGTATAATGTTATTGGTTTTATTCAACTAATCCTTAGTTGATGTTCGTTGAATTCGAAATTACCTTGAAAGTTTATCCAAACCAAACTTCCTTTGGTGCAGACTTGTACTCTAAATACTGAGATGAAGAACCCTATTGTTATGATTAGGGGTTAACTTATGCATATCGTTAAAATGTTTGTGTACAATACATTGTACGAAGGGCTGATACCCCTAAGTACGAGGTCCTTATAGTCTTATGACTGTTAAAGTTCGAGTTGAAAGATTACTTGCAACTGTGGACGTAGTTCATGGTCTTACGACCCTCAATGATGTATATTTTTCATATTTTGGGATTTCAGTTTCTGATTATTATTGATAGAGTACTATTCACTTTTGATGAGTCTATTTCGACAGTTATTATTGTTATACTCCTGTTGATTCCATATTATATCTAGTGAGCAATTGTTTTGCTCACTCTTGCATATTTATAAACTCATTGCAGTTAAAGAAGAGAAGGTAGGTGAACATTCAAATAGCAAAGGAAAGGGGAAAATGTACAAGTGATGAAGATTTGTAATTTTTACTTTGATTAAGATGTTAGACTTTTATTATGTTGATCTTAGACTTTATTTTAAAGAAGTTATGTAATGTTTTCCGCATTTGAATGATGATTAAAGGTTAGATAACCTGGGAGATTTTTATTATGTAACCCTTTAATGGGGAGGGTTTTTATTTATTCAGTTTTATTATGATTGGGTAGTTAGATATGAATATTTGATCAAGTGAACACCAAATCCTGTGGGAATGAAGTACCTGAATTTGGGGGTGTCACAGTATGTATATATACGTCCTATATATTTTGAAATATGTGATCGGGTATGAAGAGAAATATATATTCATATATCGGGAAAGTGAGGTTTAATAGTTAAGTTAACTATTGAAGAAATTAAATGAATTTTGTAATTAAGTTTAAATATTTATTGAATTAAATAAATATTTTTAAATAATTTATTTATGGAGAAAATAAATAATTTATGAAATTATGGTGAATTAATTTAGTAATTGTATTGATTAGTGTTAAGTAAATTGAGTAATGATAATTTTATCTGGAGGATTTAATTTAAGGAAATAATTAAATTAAATCAATTGCTTAACAATTAAAAAAATAATTAAATTAAATGAATTGTTTAATTTAAAAGAAATAAATAAATTAAATAAAATGATGTTTCTAATTTATTAAATTAGACGTATAATTATTTATTATAAGTACAATTATAATAAGATTATTATTATTATTATAAGTTATTTAAAATAACTAAAGTGTGACAAGTGGAAACTATATAATATAAGATTATTAAAATAATCTACTATGGGGGGGAAGGCTTGATAACATAGAAATACAGAGAAGAAGGAAACACGAGTATTAAGACTAAGAAATTGAGAGAGAATAATCTCTATGATTTGGCCAGGAGGAATGAGAGATTCACCATCTTGTGCTAGCATATGATCAAGAGGATTAAAGGTATAATTTATCTTAATTTTCTTTGCAATACCTATTTTCTATTAATTGGAAGTTTCGTTGGATTGGGTTAAGCTGTTGGTTTTATGTGTGTATACTCTTGTTAAACTTGTTAGTTATCATCTATAATCCTATGTTGATGATCAAATTCATGTAAATTAGGATTGTAGGAGGAAATTGAGATAAAAGTGTTTATGTTCATATGATATGGCTTAGAAAGTACAAAATTTCATGGTCAATACTTGTTGTAATCTGCGAATTAAAGTTGGATTGTAATAATATGTTAAGAAATGAAAGCGGCGTAGTTTAAATCATATCAATTGATTAAGAAACGAGTTCGTGGCGATCAATTTTGTTAAAAGTATAAAAATAAGGAAAATTTGGGAAAAAAATATAGTTTTGATTCTTCAAAATGAGGTTTATATAATGTTTTTGTATATAGAATGGTGTTTAGCATGTATAACTATAATATGGCAAAGTGTTAGATGTTGAATTTGGGAGAAATTCTGTAGAATTGGGATTTTTTGGCCTATAACAGAGTATTAGTTCGCGTCTGTAAAAAAAACTAGAACTGAGGCATCGCACGGGTGCGCAGCTTATGGGCGCGGGCGCGCTGCGTCGCGTGGGCGCATGGTTACCCAGTATATTACTCACGCGGCTACGCGAGTAGCCAGTCATAGACAGTGAGGTCTGCATAATTGCAGGTAATGTGTAACGGACTTAGGTTAGTTTAGCATGCATGTTAAGGATATTAAAACATAAAGTGGACTATAATAACAAATTATAGTATGATATAATATCAAAATATGGAGATTTTAGTTGTCACTTGAATAAGTTATGTAATGAAACCAAATGTAATGTTTTCAAAAGTTAAAGATAAATGATAAGGTTTATGTTGGGTAATAGAGAGATATAAGTTGAAAGAACGATTTGAATGATAACTTGATTAGTTAATCTAATATATGTTTAAAAGGATGTAAATACGCAGTAGAAGACTTAATTGTCAATTATAAGAGAAGTGTAACGCGATATAAGGTGGAGGTTATACAACCTAGTCGTTGTTAACAAGTGTAATACATCTAATATGGGGTAATGGAATCTATGACGACTTTAATGAACGTTAAATGTCGGTTTCGAAAGAAGTTTAGGACTAAGAGTCATTGTGGTTTCATTATATGTGTAACTAATGCATGTGAATATGAACCTTTGAACTGTTGTAGGATGTACGCAAAGCATTTAAGCTATTTTTCGGTAATTGGTAATCTACGAGTTAGGCAAGTCTTTCAGTTTCTATTTGCTATGTGAACATAATGATTAACTATTTTAAATCTTTATTGCAAATAACATGATGTGTTATATTTATGTTGCATGTATAAAATGTTAAAGTCAACTTATGACTACGTTGATTGAGTAAAGCATGTTGATTGAGTAAGGAACTCAATCTTTATACTTGTTATATGAACTGTAACTTGTATGTTATGATAGTCCAATGTTTATGAGATATATGTTGAGCATGTTATTATGTGCTACGTGATGCATGAAAACTGTTAGATTTTGCTGGGCTGTCGAGCTCAACCTTGCAAATAACCATTTTTGCAGGTTAAGGATTGAAGATAACACTACGTGCTACTTGAATGAAGTGGATAAGAAATAATATACGAAGATTTATAATTTAGCTAAAGTTGCTATTTCATTAAACCATGATTAAGACTCATGAGATGTATTAAATGTTTTATGTATGTATATTTTATGTTGAGCTGTAAAGTTAAAGTTTGAACTGTCCGATGCATAAAGGATATCGATTCGATATGTAAGTATATATATATTAACTCTGATGAAGCGAATCATAAGTTAAACTTGATTAAGAGATATGTGAATGATAAAGGTTTTAATTTAGGGAATTAAAGTAAGATGAAAGAAAAGGTTAAATTATTCCGCATTTTATAAAGTTTAACATCGAATAATGATGAAAAATCAGAAGGTAGAGATGTTATTAACGACCAAAGTTGAGAATTAAATTGTATGAATTTTGGGTTATTACAGTTGGTATCAGAGCTGTAGATTATAAACCTTAGGTAGGAGTACCGTAGGTTATACCCTTAGAGAAGGAAGATGAAGATAGTGAAAGAATAAGCTCAAGTAGAGTTTGAACAATAAGAAGTAATTTAAGAAATTTATAAAGGAGGGATTAAAACATGTGTGAGAGGATTCAAAGAAGAGTCTCGCAGAGTTATAAGGAATATGAATGTGGGGTTACCCAACTCAAATAATAAGGATGTAAGGTGATAATAAATAGACAATGTCTATAAAAAGAGAATAACGAAGAAGTTAAGAATAAAAAGTTATATTTAAGTATGGTATAATTGTACTCTTTAATAGTTGATGTATGGTATCTAGGCTAAACGATTCCTTCATAGAGGGGAGGTATATACGAACTAGCAACTCGGAACCTAGTTTATTGGTTGTTTGTGGGAAACCACTTAGTGTACCATATTGAAACTGTTAGAGACTTGATGTGTACCAAGTATAGAAAATGGATACGTATAATGAAAATATAGAACTTAAATGAAATGTTGAGCAATGTAAATGAAGTTAGAAATTCTTAAAGGAGGAATTATTATATAAACAAGAAAATTCTGAGAAGAATCTTGAGGAGACATAAAGATAAGAAACGGGAGTTGCCTAACTCCAATAGCCAAGATAACGAATAATGTTGAATAGACAAAGTCTGTAAGATTAAAAGCATAAATGAAATCGTAAATGATGAAAAAGGAAAGGAAAGAGGATCGTAAAACAAAACGTTCACGAGCGAAGAAAAGAATTTTAAGGGAGATGATTATAGAATAAGATCACGACGTGATCTGTTTAAGTTATAAGAGAAAGATGGTCTGTAATGTTTGAATAATTATAGCTTGATGCTATGAAGATGATTTACTATGAAATAGTAAGAGATAACTCACGAGGAGTTATAGATGATGTGATATGAGAAATTCGTATCGAGCAAAGAGGAAGTTAAGAGTAAGATAGAGTTAGGTGGAATTTCAATTGAGGACTCGTGTGATGGCTGAGTTTTACAAACAATTGTATGGGCGAGGGTTTTGTGCTTGCGCTCAGTTTATCACATTGATAATCATTGGAATGTTGGTGTCGCGCTATCAATGTATATGCGGCGAAAAGGTGATTCTTTTCTCATGTGTATGTTTGATAGTTAGAAACTAGTAAGATTAGTCAGATAATATTAGGATTAGGTACGATTCTTAAAACTAATGCATATGATAAGTTCGTGACTCATGATAATATTGTGACAACCCCAAAATAGGTCCATTCCATCCAACCTATTCTGAGTCGCTAAATACATGGTACAGAAAATAACTAGAACTTGATTACAACAATTGTCGTGCAAAATACAACAACACATATGCTGTGAGTTTGGATACAAATATATACCAAATGTGACTCATGTCCCAACCATGGACAGCACCTCACAATGACACCTTACATAAAGGTATAGTCAAAAACTATTTTAGAAATAAAAATCTTTGGGAAGTGCTCAAGGAAACCTTCGTACATGGGAGGCCACGCTTCTAGGTTATGATAGATATCATATGGCCACAGAATTATCCTTGGTTGACCCAATAGACCCCAAAGAAAAACGAGAAGATTACTATCATATTCTTTCCAATGGTGAGTCTTTTCTTGACATATCATTATCTCTACTATCTCTAATTGAGAATTATACTTCAAACAAACACCAAGATTATATAGGTAGTGCTCGTAAATATACTCAGCAAGTGTATGAGCACATCCCTGTCTTATGATGACACGAGGTTATATATCATTAGACATTAAAAGTCCACCAACAATGTTTTATCCTTGTAACATTAATCAACAGTTCCTTTCCATAATTATATGAATAACTCATAATGAACAATGAATATTGTATAACCACTTGCGTATTTTGAATTTTTTTTTCATATATCACCCTTAACTTTAACTTTTATCAGTTTAACCATTTATTAAATAGTAATTATAAAAAAATTGAATACTTTTATTTCATAAAATTCGGGGTCTTACAATCTCCCCTCATGAAATTTCGTCCCCAAAATTTAAGTACCTGGTATTTCAAAAAGTTGAGAATACCTTGCTTTCATTCCAGATTCTATCTCCCTGGTCACCATGATTTCTCCATTGCTCATCTCCCGTGATAACTTCATTTGGGTTCCTCACTTGTCGGGAAGTCGTGACAACCGCTATCTCTTGAACTACTCGGCTTTGACTTGTTTGGGGCAACATTTGGTATCATCACTACCGTTGGAATATACTTTTCTATAGGGCATAATAAACCCTCAACTGCTTCGTCGTACTTCTGATTCATGATTTGAATCATCAATTTTTGATCCATATCGAATTCAGGTTGACCGCTCTGTACAGGGTAATTCAAAACTCGATGTTGGGTTCTCCCAATTGCTGTCCAAAAAGAGAAATACATATCATCTATTTTAGCCTTTTAGATCGGACATCTTTTTCCACAATATCAATGTATCGTGCGACTTTTCCCCATGCATCACTCACTCTTACTCGTTCAGTTTTTTCTTCTTTCAGCTCAGATTCCAGCTTTATCATCTTATACTCTGCCAAAGAATGCTTCTGTTCAAGCATCACATATCGGGTAACACAAGCTTGAATTGTTGCATCCTTTTGGTCCACGACCGCCTGTCGTTCTTCAGACTGCTCTTCTAACTCATGAATACGATTTTGTAATTCTACATTTTGATCATATAATACCTCTAATAAATTCTCCTCAGGTACCTCTTCTTCCTCTTCTTCCTCACTCTCAGCTGTTACCACTGCGACCATCTCGGGTGCAACTATCAATTCTTCACTCACCACATGGATTTCTCTAATTCCTTCTTCGCCTGATATCACATTATCATGGTTGGTGATTAGAGGTATCTCCACGGTCTCATTTACTCCATTGTTAACATTCTCAGCAGCCATTCTCAAATACTGCCATAAAACAAGGGTTAATTAAACAAATTAACATATCACATAATATCCCGATATTATGACTGACTAACAAATAAGCTTAGGTAGGACACACTAGCGAAGAATTTACTCATCTCTCCCCTCCTAGTTATATTCCCCGATCCCGCCAGAGACCATATCCCTAAGCTCTGATACCAACTGTGACAACCCCAAAATAGGTCCATTCCATCCAACCTATTCTGAGTCGCCAAATACATGGTACATAAAATAACTACAACTTTATTATAACAATTATCATGCAAAATAAAATAACACGTATGTTGTGAGTTTGGATACAAATATATACCAAATATGACTAATGTTCCAACCGTGGATAGCACCTCACAATGACACCTTACATAAAGGTATAGTCAAAAACTATTTTAGAAATTAGAATCTTTGGAAAGTGCTCAAGGAAACCTTCGTACATGGGAGGCCATGCTTCTAGGTTATGATAGATATCATATGGCCACAGAATTATCCTTGGTTGACCCAATAGACCCCAAAGAAAAACGAGAAGATTACTATCATATTCTTCCCAATGGTGAGTCTTCTCTTGACATATCATTATCTCCACTGTCTCTAATTGAGAATTATACTTCAAACAAATACCAAGATTATATAGGTAGTGCTCGTAAATATACTCAGCAAGTGGATGAGCACATCCCTGTCTTATGATGACATGAGGTTATATATCATTAGACATCTTGTATGATAGTGGCAAAACACCCTTCTAATGTTGGGTTCGCCTCACCCTATTTGATTCACCAAATATAACTACTAAATGATGTATACAACACTTTTTTATACTGCTTAGGGAGAACCTCCACAGCTAGAGACCACCGTTTTATTTTCCCGTTACCCTCACTCGACCCAGCTACACTCTTATTACCTGAAAAGGAATTGTGAAGCAAAAGGGTGAGTACAACTAGCCCAGTAAAGAATATCATGACTAAAGATAAATAAATTATCAATAGCCTTCAACAGTAATAAATCAGAGATTTAGAACATATGGTAGATGATAAAAATTTTCAACCATAGTTGCAGCGGAACGAGCAATCCATTAGAAGAGTCAAATAGACCATATAGTCTATTATCTTCTCCACATTAAAAGTCCACCAACAATGTTTTATCCTTGTAACATTAATCAACAGTTCCTTTTCACAATTATATGAATAACTCATAATCATAATTGTAATTCTAAATTCTTCTTCGCATCCAGGACGAAGATAATTTTTATCACATATCTTTACCTGAAACATCAAAGATCATGGTTATACCAAATCACAGTTCATGTTCATAATCATACTAATAAATTCATCTTCGCACTACGGGCCAACGATATTAATCAACAGTTCATCTTTGTACTACTGGCCAAAGATATTCAATAACAGGTCATCTTTGCACTACGGGCCAAAGATATTCATCAATAATTCATCTTTGCACTACAGGCCAAAGATATTCATATCTCAAAGAAATATATAATCATTCCAGAATTTATATAAACAATAATTATAATCATGTTAATCAATTCATCTTTACACTTATGCTAAAGATATTCAATTATAAATTCAATGGTCATGATAATACCAGTTAACAATTCATCTTTGCACTACATGCCAAAGATATTCCTCAGTCACGATCATACCAATAATTTACCTATCTTTACACTCAAGTGAAAGAGAAATTCAACATCAGGGTTATAAAAATGTTATATATGATAATAAAAACAATATGATCAAAATATGGATTTAATTTCAAGAGTAATATTCATAAATCAACTATAATTTGGTCAGAAAAAAAGAAACAAATTTTGTCGTGAATAGTACCCGTGAATAGTAACTCGTGAATAGTAACTCGTGAATAGTAACTCGTGAATAGTACTCCGTATTCGTACATAGTACCGTATACGTAAATAATGTCATATACATAAATAGTGTCATATACATGAAGAGTGTCGTATACGTGAATAGTGTCGTATACGTGAATAGTAATCCCGACTCAAAAAGGTAAAAATTTCACAATAAAATCCATACCAATATTTTAGTATAATGATATTGAAAGAATAACATCATTATGAAGAATATAGCATCCATTAATATCCCTTACTATCCCTTACAATCCCTTACTATCCCTTATAATCCCTTACTATCCCTTACCTCATAAGAGCAGTACTTCTGACTGGATATCGGATATGACGCTGAAGGAAACTTGCACTGATGAATAGTAACTCACCAAGTATCTAAATACTCACAAAATATACTTGATAATCTAGAGAGAAAAAGAGAGAAAACTTATTAATTCTGGTGTGATTTTCAAATCTAACTTAGCCCTCTATTTATAAGAAAATGTTAGCACGCCGAAGCAGACATGACCTGCTACCTGATGGCTTTACATGCTACTATTCCACCCACCAAAAATCAGCCATCTTCCCCAACAACTAAAAGTGGGGCCCACCCATTTCTAGAATTTTCTACCAAAATCATTTATAAACCTAATTTCTAAATCAGTCACCTCTTAAAATTCATAACAAATCATTTGTTCATTTTTAACGGTTCAAAATTTGTCAACATATACTCAACTTATATATGTATAACATATCCAAAAATCACAACGATCCAACGGTCAGATTAAAAATTATAACTCACACAATAAAGTTGTAAGAACACTAATTTGATCTTTTAATACCTCCAATCCGACAAAATACTGATAAAATACCTCAACATTAATTCCTTCATTTATAACCACATAAATAAATCCATCATTTATATCCACATCAAATAAATATTTTATTATCATATAGATCAATAATTAATTATTCACAAATAATATTACAGAATCACAATTATGACAACCAGGCCGTTCCTAGGAAAGAGGGGGCTTTCCAATAAGGATTTCTCCTTACTGGCGCGCAATTAGATGACCAAACCTCTCCTTAGACAGAACTTTCTAGACATTGCCAATAATGTTATCTAATAATATTATTCAAATAATATGAATTATTAATTTGATAATGGAAAATACTGTGCAACAACAATTATTGAAACAACAATAATATAAAATATCAACGCAGCAATTATTGATTCAATAAAATAAAATATTGAACAGAAATTACTGTAACAATTATTGAGTAGTGCCTTCTCACGTAAGAATCAATAATTAAAAAAATACTGTGCAATACCGTGTGCTACTGTGCAACTACGCGTATTATTGTATTTTAACCACCATGTATTCTAACAGTGTTAACGGTAACAACTACGCCGTTATTTATAAAAACTCAAATTTATCGTTTTCTTCATCCGATAGTTATTCTGTTATGGGGCCCACAAATGGTTGCGCCGTCGTACGAATATTCCTCGACAGAAAGAATATTCCACGACCAAACGAATATTCTCCGACAACAATGAATATTGTATAACCACTTGCGTATTTTGAAAAAAAATTTCATATATCACCCTTAACTTTAACTTTTATCAATTTAACCATTTACTGAATAGTAATTATGTGACAACCCGAATTTTTATAAGTTATTAAAATAAGAATTTAATAATTAAAATTCTTATTATGAGGTGTATATATTTTGAATTATATGATTTGGTGTGAAGAGAATTATATATTCATATGTTGGAGAATGTGAGATTTAATAGGTAATTAAACTATTAAAGAAATTAAATAATATAAGTTAATTTAATTAAGTTGAAATTATGTTATGAGATAATATAATTTTAATTATTATGCCTTGTGGGCAATGAAAATTATTATGAGTTAAGTTTCATAAATAGTGTGAATAATTCACTTAATTAAAATAGTGAATTAATACAAGTATAATTGATTTAATAAAGTGAGAAGGTAATATATTGCATGAAAAATATATTAGTATAATGCGAGTAAAATATTTATTAAGTACATTAAATATTTTAGTTCGAAACTTTATGGAATTAGATGAATATTTATGATATTAAATAAATATTTGATAAAAATTGGTATGAGATAGTTTATTTAAGTGTGATAAAATAGATGAGATTTATACGTATTTTATTACGCGAGTATAATTGTGATATTCTAATTTAATTAAATAATTAAATTAGAGGAGTGAGAATTTGTTAAATAATGTTATGATTATAATGGTTGAATAGAAATTATAATTTTACTAATAAGGTTAATTTTATTTCTTAAAGAATTAAAGGTACATAATCTAGTTTATATTTCTAGTTTATGTGTTCTTGAGTTTCTTTTAAAATTGGAGTTTTGGTTAATGAATTTGTGGGTTACGATGTTATATATGTTATTAGATATTTAAAATTTGATAGTGGTCATCTAGAAACAAATTTTCAGAAATCAAATTCATGTATTTATATTAAAGAAGAGGAATTTGGGTTTTGATTGTAATGTGTGTTTTGGTATACTTTGGGACTAAAGTTGATGATGAATTCATGATGAAAACTTTAAATTGATGGATGATTGTTGTTCTCCTCTATAAAATGAAAACAACGCAACTTGAACGGATCGAATTGGTTAAGAAACGAATTCTTGATGAATGAATACACTCAGTATGTTAAAAATAGGAAAAAATAGTATAAACAAATTAGAATTAGTATAAACCAAGTTCCACATCAACTAAATTGAGAACTTTACCCTTTGCTAAACCTATAAATAAAAGGGCTTGATCCTTTGTTTCATTCACCAACAATAAGGCCTCCAATTTTGAGAAAGGCTTTGTTGTGGGAGGACTTTTTATAAAGATCTTCTCTTAGTTAAATTTTGGTCGAGTACGTATTTAGTTTGTGGAATTCGTATTTTCGGGTATGTTTCTTATTTAATTTTTGGTAATGTTATTATTTTAAATATTGTAATTAGTTTATTAGTTAAAATTTGTATTTTGGAAGTTTTGGTTACACTTGGATGATGTTAAGGTTTCATATCTCTAATTACAATCATTATAACTCATTTACATAATCAATTACAAGCCAAAATAAACATAGTAAACTAACTAGACAATAATAATAAGAAGAGAATGTAATAATAAGGATGTAAGGTGATAACAAATAGACAATGTCTATAAGAAGAGAATGGTAAGGAAGTTAAGAATAGAGAGTTATAGTTAAGTATGGTACAGTTGTACTCTTTAGTAGTTGGTGTATGGTATCTGGGCTAAACGATTCCTTCATAGAGCGGAGGTATATACGAACTAGTAACTCGGAACCTAGTTTGTTGGTTGTTTGTGGGAAACCACTCAGCGTACCATATTGAAACTGTTAGAGACTCGATGTGTACCAAGTGTAGAAATGGATACGTATGATGAAAGTGTAGAACTCGAATGAAATTTTGAGCGATGTAAATGATGTTAGAAATTCTTAAAGGAAATTTTTTTTTCTTTATATAAACAAGAAGATTCAAAGAAGAATCTAAGAGATATAAAGATAAGAAATGAGAGTTTCCTAACTCCAAAAGCCAGAATAACGAGTAATGTAGTAAATGATGAAAAAGAGAAAGAAAGAGGATCGTAAAACAAAACGATCACGAGTTAAGAAAAGAATTTTAAGGGAGATGATTATAGAATAAGATCACGACGTGGTCTGTTTAAGTTATAAAAGAAAGATGGTCTATAATGTTTGAATAATTATAGCTTAATGCTATGAAGATGGTGTACTATGAAATAGTACGAGATAACTCATGAGGAGTTATAGATGATGTGATACGAGGAATTCGTATCGAGCAAAGGGCAAGTTATAAGCAAGATAGAGTTAGGTGGGATTTCAATTGAGGTCTCATGTGATGGCTGAGTTGTACAAACCTTTGTATGGGCGAGGGTTTTGTGCTTGCACTCAGTTTATCACATTGATAATCATTAGAATGTTTGTGTCGCGCTATTTGTTATATGCTTGTTGAGAAGATGATTCTTTTCTCATGTGTATAACAGATAGGTAGAGTATAGTTAGTGAATATTATAAGGTTAAGTGCGAGTTCTTAAAACTCATACTTATGGTAGGTTCGTGACTCATAATTATATGGTATAATTTTGAACCCCTCAGCGAATGGACGCCTATGGTCTGACTAGGATAAGTTCTTAAACTCATATGATTGTGAAAAGTTCCTGAACTCATAACGTGGGGTAAGTTTGACGAACTGGGTATAGATAATTGTAAATGGAGTATTGAGGATGATAGGAATAGATAGACCTATTAAGCAATGGATCATTATAGAAAGTGAAGTTGATGGTGGAAGCATAGGTAATCTAAATCTACTAGCTATGCTAGACTTTCAAAATTTATTGACTTCGTGCTGATGTTTACACTTCTATTTTCTTGAAAAACATTGGATCAAATGATGGAACCAGTGAGTTTTAACAACAATACTGTTATTCGTATGTCTATGCTAATTGCTTCGGCTAGACAAAAATTATTTACAATATATCAAAATGTATTTTATATCATTAATGCATCATGTAACCTGGTGCAAGGATGATAAAAACGATGGAGTCATCAATGCAGTATTACCTAGTGTTGGATGTGATCTAAGGATCGCCAGCCCACTATGGTATGATGTAGTATGATAAAATTACCAAATGACGGAATCCTCAACGGACTGTAAATACAGTGCGGTATCATGACGTCATAAAAAGATATTTGAGATTTCTTTGAGATATGAGAATTCATATGTATGTATGTATATGTATATTTCGGTTGATGTTCGAATTGTTGTAGAGGTCTATGCTATTTGATTCAGCTAGACGAATATTGAAAGATGTTCATGAAATTCAAGTATTTATTGAAAAGTTATGCCAAACCAAATTGTTTTGGTGCGGATTCAGATGTTGAAAAGCTGAGGTGAACAACCCTATAAGGGGACATGTTTTCGGGGACAATGGTTCCGAGAGTAACGCATATAGTCGTTACAAAACACTACGTTGCGGCCCAACGTAGTGGTACAATAGGCTGGCCACCTAGTGTATGTAAGGAGGGTGTTTTCAGTCTTTGTGATTGATAAACACTCTGGTTTGCAGTGTGAAGGATTGAGTTGAAGCACTAGTAAACCGAGAATAGAGTTCACAGTCTTGTGACCCCTCAACATGATTTGAATCTTTTAAATTCCTGAGTTATTCATACTACTTCCTAATAATTGAGCAATTATGGAAGATTCTTGCTATTCTAAAAGGCGAATGTGGTAAGGATTATATTCCTTAGAAAGAAGTAAGTCGTAGAATGCGACACTGAATGATGAATATATTGAATAAGTGAGTGTTGATATGAGAAGGAGATGAGTTATCAAAGAATAATGTAAAACTTTTAATAGAAAAGTTAATAATTGTAGAAAGATCTTTGTAGAAAGAAAGTGATTATAGAACCCAATGATTGAATAAATTATTAACGTAAAATTTATTTTGATAGATTGAATGAATAAAGATTAATAGATAAAATTTCGAGGACGAAATTCTTAGAAGAAAGGGTGTATGTAATATTCTGAGTAAATTTTGAAAAAAGATTTGGTGAAAACCGAGTAAGGGAGGTTTCTTTGATTCCGAGGACGGAATCCTTATAAGGAGGGAAGGATGTGACAACCCGAATTTTTATAAGTTATTAAAATAAGAATTTAATAATTAAAATTCTTATTATGAGGTGTATATATTTTGAATTATATGATTTGGTGTGAAGAGAATTATATATTCATATGTTGGAGAATGTGAGATTTAATAGGTAATTAAACTATTAAAGAAATTAAATAATATAAGTTAATTTAATTAAGTTGAAATTATGTTATGAGATAATATAATTTTAATTATTATGCCTTGTGGGCAATGAAAATTATTATGAGTTAAGTTTCATAAATAGTGTGAATAATTCACTTAATTAAAATAGTGAATTAATACAAGTATAATTGATTTAATAAAGTGAGAAGGTAATATATTGCATGAAAAATATAAATATTAGTATAATGCGAGTAAAATATTTATTAAGTACATTAAATATTTTAGTTCGAAACTTTATGGAATTAGATGAATATTTATGATATTAAATAAATATTTGATAAAAATTGGTATGAGATAGTTTATTTAAGTGTGATAAAATAGATGAGATTTATACGTATTTTATTACGCGAGTATAATTGTGATATTCTATTTTAATTAAATAATTAAATTAGATGAGTGAGAATTTGTTAAATAATGTTATGATTATAATGGTTGAATAGAAATTATAATTTTACTAATAAGGTTAATTTTATTTCTTAAAGAATTAAAGGTACATAATCTAGTTTATATTTCTAGTTTATGTGTTCTTGAGTTTCTTTTAAAATTAGAGTTTTGGTTAATGAATTTGTGGGTTACGATGTTATATATGTTATTAGATATTTATAATTTGATAGTCGTCATCTAGAAACAAATTTTCAGAAATCAAATTCATGTATTTATATTAAAGAAGAGGAATTTGGGTTTTGATTGTAATGTGTGTTTTGGTGTACTTTGGGACTAAAGTTGATGATGAATTCATGATGAAAACTTTAAATTGATGGATGATTGTTGTTCTCCTCTATAAAACGAAAACAACGCAACTTGATCGGATCGAATTGGTTAAGAAACGAATTCTTGATGAATGAATACACTCAGTATGTTAAAAATAGGAAAAAATAGTATAAACAAATTAGAATTAGTATAAACCAAGTTCCACATCAACTAAATTGAGAACTTTACCCTTTGCTAAACCTATAAATAGAAGGGCTTGATCCTTTGTTTCATTCACCAACAATAAGGCCTCCAATTTTGAGAAAGGCTTTGTTGTGGGAGGACTTTTTATAAAGATCTTCTCTTAGTTAAATTTTGGTCGAGTACGTATTCAGTTTGTGGAATTCGTATTTTCGGGTATGTTTCTTATTTAATTTTTGGTAATGTTATTATTTTAAATATTGTATTTAGTTTATTAGTTAAAGTTTGTATTTTGGAAGTTTAGTTAGTTTTGTTAGAAAACTAGTTAGTTTACTATGTTTATTTTGGCTTTGTAATTGATTATGTAAATGAGTTATAATGATTGTAATTAGAGATATGAAACCTTAACATCATCCAAGTGTAACCAAAACTTACAAAATAAAAGATTTACAAAGAACCTTGTTGGGCAGTTTTTGGGACTGAGCTTGAGGACCCTTTGTGCTTTTGATTTATGTCTAAAAGCTTAATTTGATGATTGTATGTTATATCCCTCTATGTTCTGAAGATTTCCTAACTTGATTGAACCAAAACGGAGTTAAAATGAATCCGTGGGGAAGATTTTAGTAAACCATGTCTAGAAATGAAAATTGAATGAACAGTGACTATAGTGTCAAATTCTGGAATAGCTATGTTGCCTGAAAAATTATGAGTTTCTGGGTAGTTGTAGTGCACTGAGTTAGGAAGCCATAGGCTTTGGAATGACCTCATTCCGACCTCGGATGAGGGAGTTATGGTGATTGGAAAGAAATGCGTCGAATTTGTCAAACTGAAAGTCAGCAGCGGGATGTGCTATTCGGGACACTGTTTTGATCAGTTAATGTTTCCACAAACTTCTGGGCTTTTGGTATGTTATAGTACACTAAATTAGCTTTCCATAGACTCCAGAACGGACTAATTCTGACTTCGGAGCAAAGAGTTATGACCATTCAAAGTAGTCGCGTGAAAACTGTCTAACCAACTCGGGGCAGTCACCTTGAACGAATTTTTCGGAATTCTGTGTTTTGAATTTGGAAATGGTCAAAGAATGAAAGTTGTAGCCTCGGAAGTTAGCTTCGCGTGGGCTCAAGAATCGCTCAAAAATGTTTTGAAACGAATTAGTTATGACTGTTTTAGCGAGAGAGGGTAAAGCCGGAAAAAAAAATTAAAGACTGCTATGAACATCAATTTTTGGCACGCTTTTTAGACTACTTAACAAACCCGAAATGAGAGGTTAGTATTTCTTAAAAATAGTCTTGTATGCCATGAAAAACATACTAAAAAAAATGCCTTACGATTAGATAAGTAAATTGCAAGCTATTAAGCCGCGAAATGGGTGTCAAAGGTGAGGGGCTGCTGCCTTGTGAAATTATATTGAACCTAGTAATATAAAACGAAGGGGATATAGATAGTTTATGTTTTGATACGTAAAGTATTTACATACTAAATCCATGAGAGAACCTTTTGGGCGTAAAAAGGTTATAACGGACAAAAGTTTCTAAAGAAACATAGAATGGTTTTAAGACAAGAACAAAATATTATAGTTAAATAAAATTAGTTTACATTGAGTACGTGAATTTTGTATGTGAAACTAATATGTACATGTATGTATCCTCAATTTGTGTAGGATCATCACAGCGCAGATAAGTTATAAACATTAAACAACATCCAAGGCAAGTTTTTCAGTTCTATTATGTTTGTGGATTAAATGTGATTATGTGGTGAGTTACATACCATGCTTTATGAATTGTTAAAGTCAAAATATGACCAAGTTAATTGGGTTATGAAACTCAATTTATATGTGATATGTGATAGCACATGCATGTTGTATAATTTAACTCGATAAATTAGAAATGTAGAATGCATGAATTGTGTGCTATTTGAAACATGATAGACTGTTAAATTTGCTGGGCTGTCGAGCTCAACCTTGCAAATAACCACTTTTGTAGGTTCAAGATTCAAGGTAAAGTTATGCGTTACTTGAAAGACATGAATCAGATGTGATACTTGAAGATTTATATACTTTGGTTGTGTTATTATTTGAACCATGTTTAAGATTTCGAATAATGTATTAATGTTGAATTATAATATTGTTTTGCGAATGTAAACTATTGTAGTATTAAAATGATTCTGAGATATTTAGATGTAAAGGTTGAAGGTTTTGGGAACGAGGATAGTTTGTAATAGAAAATTTTAATTATTCCGCAAATTTTAATGGTTGTATTATCGTTTAATGATGTAAAATTAGAGGTTGAATGTATTATTAACGACCGAAGTCGAGAATTAAATTGTATGAATTTTGGGGTCGTTACAAATTATAAGAAAAATTGAATACTTTTATTTCATAAAATTCGGGATCTTACAAATATGGTATGTTTTGAACCCCTCAGCGAATGGACGCTTATGGTCTTAATAGGATAAGTCCTTAAACTCATATTATTGTGGCAAGTTTCTGGATTTCCAAAGTGTGGTAAGTTTGATGAACTATATGGGGTAGGAAATAGTTATAGTATGGAGAGCATTGATGGAGTAAAGTCTGAAATTGATGAATACTTGGATATTCTAAATCCACTAGCTATGCTAGACTTTCGAAATTTATTGACTTCATGCTGATGTTGCACTTCTGTTTTCTTGAAAAACATTGGATCAAAGGATGAAACCAATGAGTTTTTTTTAAAAAAAAAAAACAATACTGTTATTCGTATGTCTATGCTAATTGCTTCGGCTAGACAAAAAAATAATTTGAAATATATCAAAATGTATTTTTTATATATATCATCAATGCATCATCGAACTTGGTGCAGAGATAATAAAAATGATGGAGTCATCAATGCAATATTACTTAGTGTTGGATGTGATCTAAGGATCGTCAGCCCACTATGGTATGATGTAGTATGATAAAGTCACCAAATGACGAAATTCTCAAACGGACTGTAAATACAGTACGGTATCATGATGTCATAAAAATATTTTTAAAATTTCTTTAACATATGAGAATATATATATATATATATATATATATATATATATATGTATATTTCGATTGATGTCCGGATTATTGTAGAAGTCTATGCTATTTGGTTCAGCTAGACGAATATTGAAAGATGTTCATAAAATTCAAGCGTTTCTTGAGAAGTTATGCCAAACCAAATTGTTTTGGTGTTGATTCAGATGTTGAAAAGCTGAGGTGAACAACCCTGTAAAAGGGGACATGTTATCGGAGATAATGGTTCTGAAAGTAACGCTTATAGTCGTTACGATGTTGAGATGTAATACGTTGTGCACGACGTAGGGGTACGATATGCTAATCACCTAGAGTACTTGCAGAGAGTGTTTTCATTCTGTGTGATTGCTAAACATTCTGTTAAAGATGGTTTATGGTGGTGATGCACTGTTAAACCTGGAGAAGAGTTCAAGGTCCGTATAGTCTTATGACTGTTAAAGGTTCAAGTAGACATACTTGATAGAATCTTTTAAATTCCTGTTATTCATATCTCTTCTCAATTATTGAGCAATTGTGGAAGATTCTTATTATTCTAGAAGGTGAAAGTGGAAAGGATGAGAAAATTATGCAAAACATAATAATTTCGGGAAAGAAATGAAATTATAGAAAGAAGAGAAATGTGAAACTCTTAGAAGAGGAAGAGGTGAGGAATATGATGATCTTAGAAAGATCCTTATGGAAAGAAATTGGTTGTAAAACTTAATGGATAAATAAACATTAACATAAAATCTATTTTGATAAATGGAATGAACAGATATTAGTAAGTCAAAATTTCGAGGACAAAATTTTTAGAAGAAGGGGTGAATGTAATGTCCCGAGAGTTTGAGAATCTAGTGCATGATAATGATCCTTAGAGAAAGATAATGAACGGGTCAAATAATATGTATTACTCAAGTATATAATTGAGTATAAGTAAATGTTATGAAATAAAACTTACAAGAGATATTTATGAAGAATGGTTGTAGTGGTAATAAATATAAAACTTATATTAAGGCAATGTGTCGAAGTTATTCAACGAAGAGATTTGGTGGAAACCTGAGTAAGGTAGGGTTTCGGTGATTCCGAGGACGGAATCCTTATAAGGTGGGAAGGATGTGACAACCCGAATTTTTATAAATTATTAAAATAAGAATTTAATAATTATAATTCTTATTATGAGATGTTTTGAGTTTGAGTATGTATATATACGTGCTATATATTTTGAAATATGTGATCGGGTATGAAGAGAAATATATATTCATATATCGGGGAAGTGAGGTTTAATAGTTAAGTTAACTATTGAAGAAATTAAATGAATTTTGTAATTAAGTTTAAATATTTATTGAATTAAATAAATATTTTTAAATAATTTATTTATTGAGAAAAATAATTAATTTATGAAATTGTGGTGAATTAATTTAGTAACTGTATTGATTAGTGTTAAGTAAATTGAGTAATGATAATTTTATCTGAAGGATTTAATTTAAGGAAATAATTAAATTAAATCAATTGCTTAACATTTAAGAAAATAATTAAATTAAATAAATTGTTTAATTTAAAAGAAATAAATAAATTAAATAAAGTGATGTTTCTAATTTATTAAATTAGATGTATAATTTTTTATTATAAGTACATTTATAATAAGATTATTATTATTATTATTATAAGTTATTTAAAATAACTAAAGTGTGACAAGTGGAAACTATATAATATAAGATTATTAAAATAATCTACTATGGGGGAATTGGTGTGTGGCCAAACAAGGCCTTGCTGCCTTTGGTCTAATTTAACAGACGCAAACCTTTAGGTTGTGACCTGACGTACGTGGGGGTGAGGGAGGCCAGTTTATTTTCTACAGATTCTATTTCTTTGCCTAAGGCTTGATAATTGTGAAGTTAAAATTCTTGCTAATTTGTCCTTGTGGGAACGATACTTTATTCACTACTATATTACTTGTTGACCACGTATACTTACGTGTTATGCGTAACTAGATTTTATCCAATAAGTAAAATCTAGTTACGCACAACACGCAAGTATACGTGGTCAACAAATAATATAGTAGTGAATAACGTATCGTTCCCACAAGGACAAATTAGCAAGAATTTTAACTTCACAATTATCAATTTCCTATTAATCCTAATTCTATTAAACTGTAGCATCCCCAAATCCTGGTCCTAATCACCAAGGATCTGGTATACTATTTCTATAACTATTGCGGAAGATATAAACTTAAATTGTTTATACATTAAACTTTTACAACATAAACCCCAAGGTCTACAACCATAACTTAATACATACCTTCAATATCTAAAAAGGTTTACAATGCTATTTTCGTCAGAAAATTTAATAAATCTAACTGCACCATAATTTAATCTTGAACTTTGACTTTTCTTTTGTCTTTACTCGAGCTTTCATCTTAATCTGAAAATTTTTATCATGATATAGCAAGGGTGAGCATCAAATTTGCCCAGCAAGCATAAGTTTATTTGAGGATATATCATGATTGAAAGAATTGAACAATAAGCTAGCTAACTTTCAACAATATAAACATTTCGAAAGAGCATGAACAAATTTTCTTAGCTGAACGACCAAGTCAATAAAAATGAATGGTCAATAATGAACAGGAACATATTAACTGAACCAAATGGTAATGAAGGTGATCAGCCTTTCATACCTGATGAACATTTACAATATGCACAACGTTCGAATCAATAATCAATATAGACGTGAATAATCAACAACAATTATTCATTAACATGCTTTGAACATACAACTCAAGTTTGAGTTAGGAAAAACTTGCCTGATTCGTTGACTACTGCTACACAGTTTAAGTTAACTTCTTTTAGTAAGACCTATCATTAATAATAAGATTGGTCTTTTAATCAGCATATTCTACTTTGTATCATAATACAATTACTTTATTAATAGATTATCTAACACTTAATCAAATATTAGATAACATCTTAACACATCAGTATTATTATCATTCTTTGAAAATTCTTTAATCACTATATCATATCCATTATGATTTAACACTCGCTTTTTCATTTCATAAGTTATTCTTTAACATCTAATAAGTTAAATACTAATCCAGCCATCTGGATTCTAAATCCAACAACCTAAACTGCAATCCAGCTAACTGGATTTCAAATCTAACAACTAGATTACAATCCATCAAGCCTGGATTCATCAATCCATCAATCCAGCAGGCTGGATTCTAAATTCTTCAATTCAGTAAGCCTCTTTTAAATCCAGCAAGCTGGATTCATCAGATTTTCCAATCCAACAAACTGGATTCATAAATTACTCAATCCAGCAAGTTGGATTCCATATCCACTTCACAAAAATACTAAATCACTTTATTATTTTTCCATCCTTTCTCCAAACATGTATACATATATTTCATACACAAAAAATATTTTTCTATAATTTTCCAACTTCCTTTGGTATTTTTCAAAAATTATTTTTAGTTAATTCCTTAAGAAATTAGCTACCTCATGCTTAACTCCAGAAATTCCCATCTCTTGACACAATCTTCTACTTGTTAACGTGACACTCCAGTTTAAATTTCGTGGCCATCGGAGTTATAGAACTCCGGTTATAGCGATTTTTGTCAAAAAATCACAAAAATCATAATGGTCATAACTTGGTCATTTTAAGTCGGAATAAGCTCATTTTTGGATAGGAGCTACTTCATACCATATATTTTCATGTCCCAAAAGGCCAGAATTTTTCTCACAAATTAAATGGCCGAAACTGCCATTTTAAAATTTTGGGCAGAACCTAGATGGCGTTTTGCAGTTTTTCGTGCTTTGCTAAAAATATTCCATACGGAAATCTACAACTCCTTTTTCAGTGATTCAACTTGGAGATGTTAGAAAACTTATCATAGTATCCTCCCAAATGTTGTCAACATTTTTAAATATCCGAAAAATGACAAAACCGCCCCTACTCTTTGACTGTCCAAAACAGTCTATTTTTCCTTAAAAACACAAAACTATTTTTGCTAAAACAGTCATTACAGCTTGTATACTCAACATTTTTGAGTGCTACCGCTTGGGTTTAGTAGATAACTTACATATCTAGCACCTCTCTTTGACGGATCACAAAAAGAAGGTGTAGATCAAAAACTGTGAAAATTCAAAGTACATAGAAATTTTAGGGCTTATAAACTAGAAAATCACTTTTTCTTTACTTTTGATTTCCAACTAAAATAACACCCAATATGGGTATATCTAAACATGAAATACTCAATAACAAGTATATTCATGGTTTTGAAGTTTAGAAACATAGTTTCAAGATTTGATTTATAATAATCAAAAATTACATAACAAAATGTATTTATACATTTGCTTACCATGCTTTCCTTCTCCTTCTCCTTCTTCCCTTCCATGGATGGCCTTCTCTCTTCTCTTCTTCTTCTTCAAGGGCTGCCGAAATGACCCCTCTAATCTCTCTCTTGGTTTATTTTACTAGCTAAATGAAGGAAATGAAAGAGAAAGAAATAATGATACCTTTATTTTATTAAACTAGATAAATTATACATATCTTCACATGCACCCTTATGTTTTCTTCCACAACCACACGCCATTTGGCCTCTTTATCTCCCACATGTTAGTTAACATGAGTGGCTTAATTAAGGAGATGACACATGGGAAAATAAATGGTCAAGCTAATTAGTGACACCTTACTTAATTGGTGAATATCTTTTGCATATTATGTGGCTTAAAATGAGGACAAGTTCCCACTTATTATCTCCACTTCATATTGCCGACCAAGTGTCCAATTTCCTCCACCACACTCTCTCTTTCTCTCACACTTAATCATGTGGATGATTGCAAGCAAAGTGGATCCTTCATTAATGTGACACCTAGCCTAATTATAATCTTTTGGGCTTCTAGATTAATTTTTTGGGCCATGAAAATAGACTAGGTCCAATACTTTTAATGTTATTCTACCCTAATTATTTAATTAGGATATCCATTCCAAATATTTAGAATTTAAGTCATTACTCTTGTACACTAAATTTTATAACCAAATTAAATTTACTTTAATTAAGTTATAAAATTAATAAACTTGAGATAATAAAGATATATCTCTTGACTTAATAAAATGTTAATATTATTATTCTCCCACATGATCCCTAACAATTAGGCTCACTTGAGCTTAACTTTTAATTCCTTTGGCTTTCTGAATAAAATAATTGGAATTCCTAACTAAAATGTTTGGGCCATAAAAATTAATATGGTCCATTATATTAAATTTTATCTTACCCTAATCATTTAATTAAGGTTTCCATGCACTCAATTTAAATACAAAATCTTACCCAAGTACATTTAATTTCTTAACCCAATTAGACTTACATTAATTAGGTTATAAAATTAATTAATTGAGATATATAAAATAAATCTCTTAGAATTAGTATATATTTTAAATACCATAATTCTCTCATCTCATAACCCTTAAGTTATTCAATCTTTCATTCCTAATATAAAATTATGATTACACTAGTTTCTTTTATTTGTTTATATAATAAACAAATATAAACCATCACATAAAATTCATATTCACTTACTCACATAATAATTAAATAAATTATGACATGCTCCACAATTCTCTTAGATTAGGACACTACTATATATATAAATTCTAGGATCACTAAATAACAATAACCCTTTAGGTCATTTAATTCTCATACTTAATTTAAATAACTTATTTAAGTTATACAATTTATATTGTATAATTAAATTAATTTCCTCCTCCTCTCCATAAATTGTTTTCAAACAATTTATTTATATATTGAATATATAATTTAATATATTCAATCATTTATTCAAATATGAATTTAATTTACTAACTACTTTGATACCAATATACATATTTGCATATTGGATCTCCTCTCATATTTTTACTTTACATCATTTGGTATAATATTAAATATTATACCATTAACCATATAACACAATACCATATATCCCATTATTTCGTTTACTTTCTATAAATTGTCTTCACAATTTATTTAACTGAAGTAAATATATTAATATATTCACCACATACACATATTCTTATGAAGTTATACACAAACATAAACCTCATTATCAGACTATCACTTATAGTCTATCAAATCATTTAAGTTCTTCTCCAAAAATTTTGAAATCCTTAAAATTCCTTCACAGAAACGTCAAATCCATACACTTATTTTTTGTCTAGGTTCATCTTATAACCTTTAATCCATCATTTTAGGATTTTAATAATTATCTAAATTCTCGGGTTGTCACATAAACTATTCACTTCAATGGTTTTAAAACTATAAAAACTAAATTAATAAATAAATTAACAATCACAAAAACAATCACTTATATCAAAATCTGGAATTTCAAACAATTAATGGAGAATTAGACTTATGATTTCACCCTGAGCCCCACTTTGATTTTCAAACCTTTATTCTAACTCAATTTCATATTCCAGTTTATTAATCAAGAACACGAATGTAATACTAGCCACCTCTCGATGCACTAATACCGTATTAACGTCAATCCACAATTAAGATAAAAATCCGTTAAACACCTAAATCAACCAACACACTATATTTCTATGTGAACTGCAATTGAAAAAAGTTTAAGCTAAAGTTCTCTATTTGATTACATATGATGCTAAACATATCTCTACCTTAACAATAATCAAAAATCTGCTATTGACAAAATTCATGACACATGCTATATTAACTAGGTCTAGATTTGAATATCCTCTCTCGATTCCATTCAAATCCACAAGGAATTATTGATCAGGCAATTCATAAGTTCACGCTCGAATTAACATAGATAAACTGAGAATATATTATTGAATTGGAAATCAAAGTTATAAAATCATTGTTTCGCCCAAAGATCCATCACAAGTCTAATAAGCGAATTAGTTCATCACTAATGAATTAAACACTGAGTAATATATTGAAAACATCCTTTCGATTACAAATAAAGAACTAAATTGAAGAAGAATAATGAAAACCCCTTCACGCAGCCTCGATTCGAAACCTTCACGAAAATCTCTGAAAATTACTCCTCCGAAGCTCGCACTGGAATCCGGGAATTTATCTCTGTATTATGCTCTTTGTGTTCCCCCCCTCTCTTCGTTCTTTCTTCCTCCTCTTTTTGTAATGTTCAGCCCTCCCCTTGTTCTAGCCGAAGTCTGCCTTTTTTAGAGTCTAGGTGCCTAACAAAGTCCTAAAAACCGTGCACCAGCAGACATCAAAACCAAACAGGAGAGTGCCGGAATCGAGACCCCCGCCCCGGCGGGCTAGGCTTCTGCTAAAGAAAATTTTTGCTTTCATGAGTTTTTTCACTTTTGCTCCAAAACTCCGACATTCGTCACCACTTGCATCAATGACAACCCTACACATAAAATAGCATGAAACGAGTAAAAACAAACACAAAATACGAAGATAACTATGAATTTAAACTTGAAATGAATATCGAGTCATGTATATAAAATCCACTTATCAAAATCCCCCAAACTTAAACCGTGCTAGTCCTCGAGCACAAAACAAACTACATGCTATGCACTGAGATGCAATATAATTCTAAATGCCTAAAAATCCAATAATAGCGCAGAAACTAACTTATCCCACCGGCCTTAGAGAAAACAAGCAACTTTACAATACGAATTACCAAAACCAATCCACACTTTCGTATTAATTCTCAAATCTTGAACAATTATCACTGGTATAGCGTGCGTGTGTGATTAACATCTAAGATAACTGATACGGATCCAAATTCAATACATAAGCAACTTCTTAGAAGGAATCATACAGTGCAAACTTAAAAATTTCAAAGATAGGCACAACCCAACTAAAATTAAACAATACCAAAATTCAACGGTACATGCAGGATACTTATACTTTCTTCTTTTTCCCTTCTTTTTTTTTTCTAACACGGGGGCTCTTTTGCTCTTTTCTTTTCTTTTCCCGTCATTATTCCTCTCTTTTTTAGATAGATGGTTGGTGAATGCGTTTTACACTCCATCTCACGCTTGTGTTTATGCGGAGTATTTCTCTTCAACCCACCACAAGACTCAAAAAGTGCCATTTTTTTTAACAAAGCTTATATACCCCACATAGACTCCCCCAAACTTAGGTCCTTGCCTAATTTAAGCCTTTACTGCCTATCTTTATCG